>OZ008371.1:10503156-11103156 GCA_963931995.1 Phaonia tiefii | reverse complement strand
ATTGCATTTTCATTGAAATTCTTTGAATTTTATTAACAAACTAAAAGAAAAAACATCGAATTTGACCGCTTACCCACGGGAAAAATTAAAAAAACCGCTGTGCTGACGCGTTTAACCGATAGATCATTCATCCGCTGATAAAAATCTGTGACTAGATCTGAATAAGCTATACAGTTTGCTAGGAATCATCAAGACGTTTTTGAGCTACCAATTGAAATTTGAAACACATCAATTGAAATTTAAAAGCCATCAATTTAAATTTAAAAAATTTCACTTGAAATATAAAATCGGTCAATTGTAATTTAAATACTATTAACGGGTTTTATGTTTTAGATTTTTAAATTTTAATTGGCGTTACACTTTGATTGATATCTTTTTTGACCTCAATTGATATCTTTTAAATATCAATTGATCTTTTTAAATTTCAATTGATGGTTTTTAAATTTGAAGTTCAATTCATATCTTCAAAATTCAATTGATATATTTTACATTTCAATTCGTTTTTTAAAATTCAATTGATGTATTTTAAATTTCAATTTAAGTTTCTTCAATTTCATTTTCAAGTGGGATTTTTAAATTTCGGTCGATTTTTGTTTTTAAACTTCAATTGGAAATGTTGTAGTCCTAGGGTCTTAACTTTTTTTTTTCCAAAATTTGTTCGTCTGTGTTGTCAAATATTTGAAATGATTTGTTACCTAAATGAACTAGATTTTCCTGATAGGAAATAAAAGGATAAACGATAAAAATGAAATAATATTTTTCTTGTACAAGTATATATAGCCGCGGTCCATCGCATGCATTTCGAAGTTTCGGAATCACATCCCAAAATAAAGCTGTGTGTTAAGTTATTTTGTGGCCGTCGGTGGTGTAATGGTAGCGTGGGCGGCCTGGGTGCATGAGATCGGGGTTCGGTCTCCGCTCTAACCACCTTGAATTTCTCCATTTCCTATGATCTATACAGATCAGGAGTTGGTTTCTACAATTAGGAAAAATCAAAACAATCGGCAAAAGGATTGAACTCACGTTAGCGGACGATCGTTTCGAAGTTCGTGACTGTTCGCCTCAGCGCCTTAGCGGTCTAGGCTTGTGACCGTCTTGTTCACAGTGTAAGTAATTGCAGTTGTGGTCGTAGGGGTTACTCTTCTCTTCCTATCTCTCGGGTGAAGGGCTTTAGTCTATTACAAACACGTTTTTCTTTCTTACTTAAACGAACTTTTTTCGACGGCGGTCACCTCGCTTTAGGGTCCTTAGAGCACGCGATTCTTGAGCCGACTGTCGAGTCTCATCTCCCAGTGTAAGGTGCGGTGGGGTAGTCGGCCGTTCAATTGGGCAAAACCAAAACTAGTTTGATTTTCAGAATGTCGGCCGGAAAGTCGGTTAGTGTAAAGGGCACCTTAGACCAGGGGTCGACTCCTATCCCAGTGTAATAATGAGCGGTTTAGCAAAAATCAAAACTGGTTTGATTTACAGAAAGTCGGCCGGAAAGTAGGTTAGTGTAAGGCGAAACAATGTCCAACACAAAAGTCGGCCTGACTAATTGTCGGCCGACCAGTCCGCAAGTCTAAGCTGCCCTTTAGTGACGGCGACACTATCGAGTACTTATCCATGAAAAAGCTTCTTAAAATACCGTTCGGAACCGGTGTAAAAAAGTCACTGGGAGTTAGAAGCTCTCTTCAATCCCTTCATGGGATGTAGTGGAAACCACTTTTTAAATTCTTTATATTAACTTCACCCGTCTGTATGCACCGCACCGAAAAAAATTTTGGATTGATATTTAACCCTTTTCCTGTGGTACAATCGAGCTGAAACTTCGCAGGCAAACTAATGGCGGGATAAATCAATTGTTTACAAAAAAGTGATCTTAAAAAATTTAGTGTGCTAACTAACAGACAATAAATAAGTAACAACTAAAGAAATTCTACCCGGACCTGTAGATTTTTTACAGACCTTTGCCATGATATTTATGTTAAACGGATCGGACAATAAACGCCAGAGATATGCGGGGATATACATTTCGGGTTTGCAGGACCATATTTCGGGAAATACGCTAACAAATTTTTTATTTAATATTAAACACCGCGCAAATGGAAAAATGGCATCTAGGCAATTTAGTATTCTGCTTCGTTTTAAATGAATTTTTCTTGCTAATACAAGAATGTTATACCTTGCCTTGAAGAACTCGGCGAATTGGTGGCATTTAGAGAGAATTAGTCTTTAGCCTTGATATGTTCCACCGATTATGGCTAATCAGGGAGTTAGTCCAGAGAATGTTATATTCTGGCTATGTGTTTCTGGATATGTTTAACGTTTCCGTCCTATCCCATGAGGCCTTTGCTCTTATTTTATTATTTTTGACTTTGTTTTACTTTCCTTCTGTTTATTTTATTATATTCTTATTTAGTTTTATGTTATACTATCGTAATTTACTTTATTTTATTTTATATATTTTTTATATGAGTTTGATTTAATTTTTTTTTATTTTTATTTTATTTTTATTTTTATTTTTATTTTTATTTTTATTTTTATTTTTATTTTATTTTTATTTTTATTTTTATTTTTATTTTTATTTTTATTTTTATTTTTATTTTATTTTTATTTTTATTTTTATTTTATTTTATTTTATTTTTATTTTATTTTATTTTTATTTTATTTTTATTTTTATTTTTATTTTTATTTTTATTTTTATTTTTATTTTTATTTTTATTTTTATTTTTATTTTTATTTTTATTTTTATTTTTATTTTTATTTTAATTTTTATTTTTATTTTTATTTTTATTTTTATTTTTATTTTTATTTTTATTTTTATTTTATTTTATTTTATTTTTATTTTTTTTTATTTTTTTTTTTTTTATTTTTATTTTATCATTATGTATTTTGTTTCATTTGCTTTTGTTATTTTATTTTATTTCTATTTATTTTATTTTAATTTATTTTATTTTGTATTTTATACATTTATTATTATGTGTTTCATTTCATTTCATTTCGTTTCACTTTATTTAAGTTTATTTCACTTTATTTAATTGTATTTCAATTATTTAATTTATTTTATTTTATTTTATTTTATTTTATTTTATTTTATTTTACTTTATTTCATTTCATTTCATTTCATTTCATTTCATTTCATTTCATTTCATTTCATTTCATTTCATTTCATTTCATTTCATTTCATTTCATTTCATTTCACTTCATTTCATTTCATTTCATTTCATTTCATTTCATTTCATTTCATTTCATTTCATTTCATTTCACTTCATTTCATTTCATTTCATTTCGTTTCATTTCATTTCATTTCATTTCAATTCATTTCATTTCAATTCATTTCATTTCATTTCATTTCAATTCATTTCATTTCATTTCATTTTATTTTATTTTATTTTATTTTATTTTGTTTCATTTCGTTTCATTTAATTTCTTTTAGTTTCACTTTGTTTCATTTTATTTATTATATTTTTTATTTTATTTTATTTCATTTTATTAATTTTTTAATTTTTTTTTATTGTATACGGTTTTATAATTATTGATTCACACAACTGTTTCGAAACAATGTGGCAACTTCCTTTTGCATATGTTGCGAAAACGAAGAAAAACGCCAAATATTTGTGAAAAAGGAAAAGCTTGAATATTCCTACTCTTCAACCACCATTGAAACAAACAGCGACAATAACAAACTCTTATTCGAGAGCATAAAATCTTTACTACCTACAATTACCGTCAATTGCATTCGGTAGCACGTCGTTTCAAAGAGATTTTCAGAGAGCAAACGAACTTTAGAAAGGAAACTTAGCAGAAAAAGAGTTTCTTTTACGTCGCAAATATTAAGCACATACACACACACATGTTTATTATATTGTCTCTATCCATTTGAGTTGTATATCATCTAAGCCAAACCACCTACAACCACCCACCATATTCTGATTCTCTTGGAATCCACTTGTGTTTGTGTTTTGAAGTCACCGTTAAGTTTACAGAGAACACGAAAGGCAACACAACAAAAATACGAAGCTTCATTTCATTTCTCGTCTGTGTTTTGTTTTTTTTTTTGGTAAAGTTCTTATTTTCGACGGCATTTGCTGTTGCCAGATTTCGATTTCTCTATTCTATTAAATATCGTCTGGACTTGAGTTGAGGTGGGTTGAGTGCCTGTGCGTTTGTATGTATTTGACATTTGACAACAGCAGAACGTTAAAGCGGAACTTACGCACTTTTATTTAATATTTCTAACGTACAGACAACCAATCTGTGTACTGCTCGAATGTACCTATGTATGTACATACGTTGTTGGTACTTTTGTTCATTCACTCTGATACGAGATCAAAACAACGAAACGGTAAAAACATAATAATATACAACAATGGCATAGAAAATTATTTGTTGGTGTTGTATTTTGGTTTTTTTCATAAAAATAACTAACGACGGGAAACGGCCGGCCACGCACTGGACTGAAAGGGGACGGACACGTTTGGTGAAAACCAGCAAAAAAAATAATACTTAAGAAAAACACTTGTTTAACGAATGACGAAAATTCATCAATTTTCCACAAAAAACGAAAAAAAAACATAGAAAAACTACACATCCCTTGATAAAATTGTCAAATGTATTTGTTTAAAACAAAAACAAACCTGAACGTGTGTGTTGTGAAAATCTAAAACAAATTTCAAAAAAAAGTGCAGAAAATTGTGAAATTTCTTCTAGAAAATAATAGCGACATTAAGAAAAGGGGAGGTGAGTGAGGGGGGAACATTTAGAGGAAACAACAATCCCAGTCCTGACAAGAAATTGCACAGTTTTTGTGATATAAATTTGTGGATATAAAGCAAAATCTCGATATCTTATTTTAATAATAAGTGCAAATATAAAGTGAAGTGAGGCAAAGTCGTCGTCAACAATAGTGGAAAGGAATTCCCTTTGAGAATAAATAAATCTTATCAAAATTTTATTTTTTGGGGGAAAACATGACACACGCGACGGAAAATGTTGTAGACGTACACGCAATTCTTTGTTTGCATGCACAAAACTTTCAAACACTGGAAATTTTGTTTGTTACACAATTTCCTCTTTTTGGGTAAACTTGACCGCCTGTGCCTGTCCCTTTACGCATTCATCCATTGCTTGTTCTTCTACCAAACTTGGAGCATCCTTTAGTCCACTTTAACCAGACATTCATTCAAGTTTTGCACATCGCTTTCATTTTTGTTTTATTTTTTTCATTGTAAAAGGATTTTCATCCCTGTTTCTTGTGTGACTTTCTAAACTTCCGTTTGCCATTTCTATTGTCCATCCATCTTCTACAAATCATTTATTTTTCGTGGGTTCTCTGTCCGTTCCCTTTCACAGTTTTCCTCCGTTTGTCATTAACAATAAAAAAAACTTTCATTTTCCGCCAGACCCACAAAGATGCAGCCACAATTTTGACTTCTCTCTTATTTTCTCCCTGGTTCACAATTCGGGGATGTTTCAACGGGATGTTGCGAAGTTTTCCTGTAAATGCGTTAATTTCATGTTAAAAGTTTTAACACATTTGTCGTCGCATGTCACGGCAACGTATTCAGTTAAGATGGCATTTCCCTGTATTAACCCTGAGCCGTTTGGAAATCACGTCTATGGTGCATGCCGTGTTTTGCCTCTTGCTTTTGGTAACCATTGAGAAGGGCGGTTATTTTCCTGCCATTGACTTTGTTTTTCATTATTGTGGGCTTTCGTTTTGAAAGTGCTATTTTGCATTTATCGTCGGTGGGGACAGGGATGCCAAATGTGTAAGAAATGGGCTAAAAGTAGAGATGGTAATTTTAGAAATGTTCAGAAATTTAATGAAAATTTGTAACGACTTGGTACAATATTTCGATTTGTGGTGTAAATTTTGAAGACTTAAACCCTAAGCCATTTAAAACTGCACCATTTCCAATATAAATAAAATCAAATGGAATTTTTAAATTCCATTTGGTGGGAGCAAATTTCTTTTAGCAGCAAAATTGGATTTTTTGCGTTTTTTTCCTGGTAAAGCATTAAATGCGGATTTAAAACAAACAAAAAGGTTTGCGGAAGTCCATATTTTCCGAAATATAGGTCTCCAAACCTTGAATGTATAATCGCGCATAACCGCCATTCATTATCCGATCCTGATGAAATAAATTTCATAAATCGTTACATTTATATTATAAATGCAATTCCGGCCGTGCTCACGCAGGGAGGATCAAATTTCCTCTGTACCATAAGTCGATGTGTGACAAAATCCGAAAAATTGCGCGAGTTTTTAGAAATAATATTTTTAATTTGGTGTGTAAAAGCTACAACATAGGACAACAGAAATAAAAAACAACAACAACAAAAGACAACAACATCAAAAGACAAGAACAACAAGTTGATTAAACCAAAAAGTAAGATTAAAAAACATTTTTTAAATGAGCTCTCAATGGGTTAGCAAAAGGAAATATATTTATATACAGAGTTATAGAGTTTCACAGGAGCTTTGTAATGATACATATTTCAAGCAGATCCGATGATAAATACCTGAGATATGACCGATTATATACTGAAGCATTAAAGGCCTATATCTCAAGAAGTTGGACCTAGCGCAAAAAAAAACATATTCTTGAACTCAGCGCAAAAGCCTTTACCGTTGGTGAAATTTTGGTGCAGATCTGATTTTGCTGCTAAAATAGTTTTATGCCACCCGTCAAATGAAACCTGAAACGCATCAATTGACAATTAAGACATCAATTGAAATTAAAAAAAACCATCCCTGGAAATTGAAAACACACCAGTTGAAATTGAAAAAACTAATATATGAAACCAGTTAACGAGTTCTTCAACTGACGGCATTCAAATTCCAATTAATGTCTGTTAAATTTCAATTGGCCGTCGGTGGTGCAACGGTTAGAATGTGGAGGATACCCCATAATTTGCTCAGAAAAGGTTCGTGTCGATTGGTGCAAGGAAATGTCGAAAAAATTCAATGGCGGTGCTTCAAAAGACGTCAATAAGATCACGACATGCCACTATTGATAGATCTATTTATATGGACCTAAGATTAAACAGTAATTGACCGTATGGGTCTTCCAAGACGAGCCAAATTTTTCAGAAGTTTTTGGTGGTCTAAGGAAAATGAACGCCCAAAAAAAAAAATCATTCTCCATCATGACAGTGCTAGCACTCACACATCGGCGCAAACAAACGCGTATTTGACCAGCAAAACTATTCCCGTGTAAAAAAAAAATTTGCATTTAGAATTTTAGACGCAGTTAGATCCGGGAAATGGTTATATGTAATTGAATCAGATTAGATGAGGACTGATTGATAACTGTTTAATTAGGTCTAGTTATATTTAATTAAATATCAAATTTGTCCCTCCCAGATATAATTGAATATAAAAAAATAAATAACTTGAATTGAAATCTCATAACCAGTGTGCTCTACGCTTTCTAGATTTACACTCACTGAATGTGAGCCACAGTTTTACACTGGTTCCGAAAGGTATTTCGAGATGCTTTTTCATGGTTAAGTTCTCGATAGTGTCGCTATCACTAAGAGTGTCGTCGAAAGAAATGTAAGGTAGTCAGAGCAGGTATCGAACCCACTTTCTCATGCACAAGTGCCACGCACACTAACCAGTGCACCTCCGCCATAGTGTTCGTCGGATTCGGAATTACATCTAACGTGATATAAAATTAGGTCCAAGACTAGAAAAAGAGTGGAGCATGTAAAATTTGGAATTTTAACCCCCCGGTTAACTAGAACCAGACGCCCAATTTGACATTTACCAAGTGAAAGATTATTACTTAAAGATTAGAAATTTACGAAATGGGTCGCTTTACACTTGAAGAAAATTGGGAAATATCAAAAACTTTCTGCCAAAATTCTAAGTCTTCAACTCAAACTTTAAGAAATTTACGAAATAAACTCGATAGAAATATAAATAAATTCGATAGAAATAGAGTGTCATCTACGCAGTTTGTGGATCAATTTGTGAAGCGATTTCGTCAATCCGGGTCCTTATTGGACAAAAGAACTCGTGTACGTGCACGTCCAGTGTGTTCAGTGATAAATATTTTCGCTGTAGCTGAAAGAGTGCTCGAACAGCAGGTATCGGCATCAACTCGCCACCGGTCGCAGCAATTCAAGTTTTCCCGCACGTCTTTTTGCGCAGAACTTTGCAAAAAATCCTCGGTATGAAGGTATTTAAAGTCCAATTAGTCCAAGAACTGAAGCCTCGTGACCAGCTGAATGTGTTGAAGATAGCTTGGCTGAAGATGAGTATAAAGAAAATATGGTTTCCTCATTGCATTCCATGAAGGGATTGTGCGCTTCTCACAACCAGTAAGCTGAGCGCTTTCTATTTTCAAGCTTACTGATAGGGAACTACTGATACACACCAGTTCCGGAGGGTATTATGAGAAGTTTTTCTTGGCTAAGTACTCGATAGTGTCGCCATCAGAGTGTCGCGGCCAGTGCACGAATTGAACCCACGTTCTTATGTAAAAGAGTCTCGCATTAATAACCAATGCACCACCGACGGAGTCGAGCATATTTACCGCACTTTCATATTATCCTATGTTATTATGATCATATATTTCGATGAAGCTCATTGTCACCTCGCTGGCTACGTTAACAAATAAAATTGGAGCATTTGGGGCTCGGAAAATCCACAACAACTGACTGTTGGGTGCGGTTTGTGGCATGGCGGCATCAAATACCTAATTTTCTTCGTAAATGAGCAAGAAGACGCTCAGATACGGAGATGCTCAGCTATTTTTGTTCCCAAAAGCTGAAGCTGATGACATGGACGACGTATGGTTTTAACAGGACGGTGCTAATCGCCACACAGCCAGCCTTACAATCTATCTTATACGCACTGTGTTCGAAAACCGTGTAATCAGCTGAAACTCAGAAGTCCTTCTAACACGAAATCGACGATGTCGTTCACGATATAGAGGTCCAAACAATCGAAAATGTACGGAAACAATCCCGAGTCCATTGAGGCCTTCTAACAGGAAATCGACGATGTCGTCCACGAGATAGAGATCCAAACAATCGAAAATGTACGGAAACAATCCCGAGTCCATTGAGGCCTTCTAACAGGAAATCGACGATGTCGTCCACGAGATAGAGATCCAAACAATCGAAAATGTACTGAAAAATGGTGTAGATCAAATCAGGTACTGCGAAGGAAGTCGTGGAAGCCATTTGAACGATGTTGTGTTTCATTTATAATGTATGTGATTCTCCTACCAGTAAAATCATAATTTTGAAATAATGTCTATTAGACGACTTTGTGATTTTTATCAGAGATAGAGTGGATAGAGTTCATACTATATACTCTCTAAATGATGCAATACCACTAACGCGTTCAAGGAATGTGCGTACTGAAGCGAAAATCGCTGCTGTAAGCAAAAGTGTGGAAGAAGATCCAAATTGTTCGATTCGTCGTCGGTCGCTGGAATTGGGGCTCTGTCCCATCAACTACGTGAAAATTTTTGGGCAAAGAGCTTGGGCTACACCCGTATAAGATCCAGGAATTAAAGCCGCGATACCATCATATGCGGATTTCGAGAAATTCACCTGTCAATTGACCTTCAAGGTCTTGCGATTTGATACCTCTTGATTATTTCCTGTGGGGCTTCGCGAAGTCACTGGGTTATGTTGATAAACTACCAACAATTGAAGCCGTGGAGGCCACAATTGTTTGTGTTATTCGTAAGATGAAATATAACTCCCATATACGGGCAGGTGCTCCTAGGACATCTTTGGACATCTTAGCTTTAAACTCACTGATTGGGACCTACAGTTTAACAACGGTTCCGAACGGTTTTTGAGAAGCTTTTT
Organism: Phaonia tiefii; assembly: GCA_963931995.1. NCBI lineage: Eukaryota > Metazoa > Arthropoda > Insecta > Diptera > Muscidae > Phaonia > Phaonia tiefii. The sequence goes on along the minus strand of OZ008371.1, from coordinate 11,093,337 downwards.
CATGGCTAAATACTCGATAGTGTATTGGTCAGAGAAGGGATCGAACCCAGGATCTCAAGTACAAGAGCCGCGCTCACTAGCCATTTCACCACCCTTGAGCATTGTCGAAATGTGGGTTGCGTGTCGTTGTTCTATTGATATTTCCACGGTATGTTTCCTGGGACATCCGTCAACTTATGCCAGACGTGAGAATATTTAGCCGAAGTACGCGGCTTTCCAAAAACTCTCATCCGTTTTTTATCGATTGGCCGGCTGACCGCACTACACACTATAGAGAAAATTCGTTCTTCAGCCGTACAGTCCGTATGTGGAATAAACTTCCGGCTAGTGTATTTCCCACCAATTGTGACATACAATGATTCAAGGCAAACGTCAACAGACACTACTCCCTCTTTCCACCCTTCATTACCTCAATTATCCTTCGCCAACACAATGCGCCGTATTTATAGGGGCATCCCCAGAGTGTTGGTTTGGAAAAAAACGGCCAGAAATTCACGAAAAACTGACCCAAAATTGAACGTCTAGAATGCGCTGCATCATGAACATCTACGGTGGCCATATGCCCGAAATCATTTTCGAAAGTTAATTGCATATATTGATCTTTCGAATAAAACTTTACATTTTTTAATTAAAATTAAATTTTTAATGTTCATTTTTTACAATTTCTATGATTGACATTTTCCGAAATCCTAAAAGATATTCTTTTTATAATACATTGTAGTATATCCGCTTAAAGAAAATCACTTGGCAACCCTAATTTTCATACAAGACACTGGCGTCAAACGGCACTGATTGCGCGCTATAGTATGCCGGCCATACTAAGGTAGCTGGCTAAGTTCAAGTACTCGTATAGTAAAACAGTTAAAACCATAAAACTAACGTCGCGTGATTCGAACAACAAAAAATGCGGGGGAAAATCAAACCTGCTGTATGGAATGACACGCAGCTTTTGGTTTTATTATTAGACGGAATATTCCAACAATCCCATAAATGGGTTTTCAATAATACTTTTTCCCTCCGCACTCCCTCTCTCTGCCTCTGTCTGCACCAGAAATTCACAAAATGTAGGAATATCTATTGTTTACTACTGTAACCTAAATACTTGGTAGAAAATGATAAACCGTCCTTCGTCTGCTCGCGTTTTGGAAAGCGAGCTATGGGGGTGGAATTCATGTATACTAAAAGACCGTCTAGATGGACGGAAAGCAAGAACTGTAATATTAGCTACAACTTCTAATAGGAAAATTTGTTTACATGAAAATGTAACATTTTAATTAAAATAAGATGATGATGAAGGCTAAAGAAAAAACGAAATGAACTAGAAATGGAAGATGTTTCGAATACAGTGAAGTAAAAAGAAGACTCGTACATTTTGGTACTAAGGTAGGTTATCGATTTAGGTGAGAACAATAAATCTTAAGAATACGATCCATAATTGGCGTGAATTTAACAAGCGAAGACACAAACCGATTATGCTAGCAGATCTCTGTTAGTAAGTTAACATAACTATGTAAAACTTTTAAATTTTGTAAATGTTAAGGAAATGATAGATTTTCTCGTGGTTTGGAAACACATTTGCAGGATATCGAAAAATATATATTCAGAATTTTGAAATTCATATTAAAATGTAGTGGTTTCTAAAATAGCAACTCTTGGAAGGAATTGGAGCATTTCACCACATTAAGGGGAAGATTCTGAACGTTTTTTCCAACATGAGGGTATTAATAGTAAAATTTATGTCAAATAGCAATAGCAATCGCGCCAATCGCCAGCCTTTATCCAGAGGCTACCATGGAACAAAGCTTTTCTGTCTGAATCAAAATTGTTAGAAAGTATTTCGAGGAATTTGACATCCTCAAAGTTTTTTCGGATATGAGGGCATTAAATAATAAAATTAGATATCAACCGCTTTAATGTGACCTGGTCCCAATCGGGAACGTTTTGCTTGGGGTGTCCATGGGATCCACTTTGTCCATCGGAAACTAAAGTTTAAAAGTTCTTTGAAGAATTTAATATTCTGACAGTTTTGAGGACACAGGGGTATTAAATAAGAAAATTAGATGTCAATAGCTTTAATGTGACCCTAGTTCCAATTAAGGATGGATGGATTAAGGATGTAAAAATTATATATACATATATAGATGGTTCTGAAAATCGCTTAAAGAGAAGCCATAGTACGATAAAGAGTGTCGCAGGGCAAGTGGTGAAAAGGCCGCTGCACGTATGGTAACGATTCATTCAGTTGCAACGCGAGTCGCGGCAGCGTGGTATATGGAGAAGTGGAGAGAGGAAACCCGTTTGTTTAAGGACAAAAACGGTTTCGCAGAAAGCGCGAGATTGAGCAAATTGAATCTTACAGAAGAAAGAATGGGGCTCGTAAATTCTACCGAGAAGTACAAAGTCAAGCCAACTGCCATGAAGGGCTCCCCTCTTGTAGAGATAAGGATGGAGAACTTGTCGATGTGTAGAGTATGTTGGGAATATGGACAGATCACTTCTCTGCTTTACTTGTGTCCGGATAACCCAATATAGATGAGGGTGTTGTGCTCATACAGGACGATGGCGTCGACTGCCCCCTCCTGATAGCCAAAGCGATGTTAGAACTGCAATTTCCTGGTTTAAAACAATACAGCCGCTGGTGCTGATGAACTACCGGCCGAGTTGATTAAGGCTGGCGGCTTTCAGTGGGAAAGGTGCATGCATCAGCTCATATGCAAAATCAGGCTAAACGAATGCATGCCCGACGATTGGAGCCTTAGCTGACTGTGTCATGTTTTCAAATAAGCGGACCAGAGTATGTGTACAAACTTTCGTGGAATAAGCCTTTTATCCATCGCATTTATGGTACTCGAGCGTAATGTGCGAAAGACTAAAGCCGTTTGTAGCAGACCTGATCCGACTTTATCAGTTTGGCTTTAGGTCTGGACAGTCAACTATCGATCAGATATTTGTGTTACGACAAATCCTGGAGAAACGAAAAATGTTCGAGAAAATCAAATCGATCCCTATCACTTCTTGGTAGATTATGAGGCTGCCTTCGATAGCCCGATTCGGGGAAACCTATACCAAGCTATGTCGGATCTTGTTATTCCTGAAAAGCTGACACGCCTTCGTAAAATGGCACTGGCCGACACGGAAGCCTCAATAAAGATTTCAACGAACCATTTAGTACGAGACGAGGCCTCAGGCATGGTAACACTTTATCATGCGATCTCTGCAATATAGTAATTGAGATATCGTGAGAAACACGAATAAAACGATCAGCAGCAAAATACATACCACTTTCGTATGCTGCTGATTTGGGCGATCAATGCGAGAAGTTACTGCAGTATTTTCGAGAATTGAGAAGGAATCAGCGAAAGTGGTTTGGTAGTAAATGAGGACAATACAAAATTAATGGTTTCGACAAGTAGAACATCCTCTCGATTGGATGAAAGTCTGAACTTTGATAACCGTTACAATTTCGAGGTGGTGGACGAATTCATTTGCCTCGCATTTGGCGTGAACAGAAGCAATAACGTCAGCCTAGAAATCAAACGGAGAATTGTGCTTGCAAACAAGGTGTTATTTCGATCTAAGCAAGCACTTCAGAGATAAGACCCTCTCCCGAGAAACGAAAATCAACTAATTTTCGACCACTTTGTGCGGGGAGGCGTTTAAAATCGATTATCTCTCAAAAGTGGTCGGATCACCAGTTTAGCAGAGAATAAAAACAGGCCTAAAGTTCGGTTAACTTGATAACAGAGGTCTGTTAACATCATGGGTTATGTCTTTGCTAGTTAAATTCAAATTATTCTGCACACACATGTCTATAATTGATCAATTAGTGTGTTAAGTTTTGTCATGACAACCATAAGAAGAATATGACCTTTAGTTTTCTGACAGAAAATATGAGATTGGCGCCGCTGTTCCGGTCTGATCTTGACCTTACTATATGGTAAATCCTATAGGGAAAATCCCCTTGAGACAGTGCTAGTAACTTTCACTCGTAGGCAAAGGATGGACTAGGTTAGGTGACCGATACTTGTCGATGCAGAGCTAACGAAGCACTGAGAACCGTACGAAGAAGGGAATTAATAGTCTATATCGTAGGTAAGTTAGAGACTCTTGGGGGACAAATAAATATTTTCCTATTAAATCCCATGTAGGGAGAGGGTAGAACTTCTCGCGATGAGTGAGCTGTGCACTTTGTTTTGCAGTCACTGATTGGGTCCTATAGTTTTATAGCGGATCACAAAGGGTTTTTTGAAGGTTCCGAAAAGTTTTTTGGGTAGCCTTTTCATTACTAATTACTCGAGACTGTCGACGTCACTAAGTAAGATGACCGTCGTCGAAAGAAATTGCAGGTGGCTTGAGCGGGGCACAGCCGCGCACACTAACCATTACACCGCCGAGGTCCACCTGTTGGGATTTTTAGCCCAATTACCGTGCCTGGTTCGCTGGAGTGCCCTAGGGAAGTACTGCCAGCTGGAATAGCTTAGTGAGCCGGCCTGGTTTGGTGCAGTTCTCTAGGGAAGCACTACTTCCATGTGCATCAGTGGCAATAGAAGTACTCTTCAGGCAGTCTTGGATTTTATACTTGATGTCACTACTCTGACGAAACGATGCGCGACCAGAAGCGCACTTCGACTAAGAGAATTAAGGTTTTGGAAACATGATCAGATTTTACTTGACATGAGTGGATCTGGTCCGGGTGGATACTTTAGATTCTAAGATGTCGGCTGCGGGTTTCGAAAAGGTTCCGGATATAATAATTGTAGGAAGGAGTGCTTGGTGGGAAGAGCTACCGAGCAAATTAGTATTTACCGAATGCTACAAAATATATATTGTTCCGTGAGCGCGGTTAGCTTCAGCAAACACTTCCAACGTTACTTGTTCTTGAGACTTGATGACAACTGAAGTAGTGTTTCCTACTCGTAAATCTAGGCCAATATGAGAGCTCAAGAGAACCTGTTTAACTTAAGTTCAACTCTATCCTGTGACTATCATCTTCGTTGATTGTAAAGTCGAGTAAATCAAATCTGGTTTAGGAATATAAATGATTTCGGAATAGTATATCACCAAACAAGTTTGGAATGCTGGGTACCCGACCATAGTAACTTAGCAGGGAACGAATCAGCAGAATCTCTTGCCTGAAAATGAGCGAATCAGCAGATTCTTTAGGTAGGCGGAGCTCATATGCTTATGTAAGTCCACCGAATTGCTACCTCTATGGACTGATAGGTTGATTTGCCAGCCGCACGGTCAATACCGCATGGTTAGCAATGCCTGACTAGGATTTCAAGGGAATATGGCCCATGGTGGGCTCGAAACGGACCCAGTCGTATCTTCAACGCTATGCGATGCTGATGTACGTCTCATGGGATTTATCATGGGCAACTGTGATGCTATGGACCTTACCCGTCAGTATACTGCCAGGGTCGATTATTGTTGAACACATTCTCGGTCAGTTGCCAGAACTGTAATGCATGAGAAGAAGCCGCGTTGGGTGCCAGACTATTGATGGTTTGTACTCTCTGGAGACTGGGCCCTTTGGAATTTGTGAGAGGACCAACGTAGCTCTGGGACTAATTGGTCAAACCACTCACTTTCCCGCAGATTGTGGGCTCAACTTTTATATTTGTACGGAATTCTTCCATGTACATGGACGAGTCTTCCGTTGAACCTGAATACTCCACGGCATGACTTGTTTTTTTTTTTGTTAAATAAAGTCCTTTACCAGAACCAAAAGGCGTTTAGAGCAAACGATATATGGTAACTCTAAACTTGAAACAAACGTTTAAGTGAAACCAAAAAGTTTCCTTTTGCATTTTAATGAATGAGAAGTTCATAAATAAAAAAATAAATGGTTTCCCATTACATCCCATGAAGGAATTGGGGAGAGCTTCTCACAACCAGTGAGCTGTGTGCTTTATAGTTGTTATACTCACTGATTGGGACCTACAGTTTTACACCGGTTCCGACTGGTATTTTGAGAAGCTTTTTCATGGCTAAGTGCTCGACAGTGTCGCCGTCACTAAGCGACGTGACCGTCGTCGAAAGAAATTTTAAGGTGGTCGGAGCAGGAATCGAACCCAGGATCTCCTGTATAAGAGGCGCGCACACTAACCATTGCACCAAGTTCATACCTCAAGCTAATTTGGCAGAGGTATTTTTCCAAGTGTAAAATGGTTGATTTTTGTTAGAATACTAGTTTAGGAAAACACACAATTCTGGCATGCCAAGTTTCAAACTCAGTGACAAGTTTGTCCTCAGATGCCCAATTACTAAATACTGTGCCTGGATTGGTACCGTCAGTGGATAGTATAACGTATATATGCAAACTTCTAATGACGAGTTACCTATGGCCATGTGCCTACTCTGAAAATCAATAATTCCAACAACAAGAGCAGAAGGTATTTTCCTCCATGTTCTCTTACTCTCCTCGTGCTACCTACGATTTGCTGCCACTACTAATGAGATGAGTTTTTAACTATAACACGCATTGTTTCCATTAACTTTTCTTGTATTTATCTCAAACGAGATATAGTGACTCCAAACTAAAAAAATTCATTTGCGAGGAACAAGAAATGTTTTCGACAAACTGCATTTTCGTTTAACGCAACCGATTTATCGATTTTTGAAATAATCTAAACTTGAACAATGGATAACATACAAATAAAAGTCGATAGTTTTGACGAGAAGACCAATTCACCTTCAGAGAAGATTCTTGGACACACTGGTTGTAAAACAGAATAGGAAGTTATTAATGGAACTGGTACCAAAAACAAATTTCTGGAAGGTTAGTCAATTTTTACTCGGAAAATCCAGAGGGATAATATTTAGTACTGCAGGGAACTTCATGAACAGAGTTCTGAACATCAGCGATCACGTATTCTACTTAAGCAATGAGAACATGAGGAGGATATCGGGAATTTTACAACGCAATGGCTTTCCGACGAGGACAATTGCGAAATTAATTGATGGGGAAGACGATCGAATTTCAAGGGAAAGGGAACCTAGAATATTTGAAACGAACTGTTTTCGAACATGGTGCCGGATATTAGAGGAATTGATTGTTCTACGATGAATTTATGAAATAATTTAATAAATGTATTTATTCATAAATAATAAATGTATTAAAATAAATATATATGTTTACTTTTTAAGAAATACATCCCTTCAAATTCGTTAACACAGCTCCGGTAACTCTATTCCAGAGCTCTGTTATGCGAAGTGGTTCATGAATTTGCTATGGTTCATGTCTAACTTCATATGCACGTGAGTTACAGCTTTGCCAGAAATTATTTAAAGTGGCAGTATTTAACTTTTCCACAAATGGGAAATGTGTTCGTACTGCAAATTTGGAGGTCAGGAAAATTTGTTGAATTGGGTTCTAATATTCTTAGTTATGTAGGTGTCCAAAACTAGAAAATATTCACGCTTTTGTTAATACATATCTCCCTTTAAATTTTTTAACATAGCTCTGCTAAATCCATAACAGAGCTCTGCAATACTAAGTGGTTCATGTCTTTGCTGAGTTTATGTACATTTATTATAGGTTTGTCAAACACTTTTAGAAGTCGTGTAATACAGCATCTCCGAAAGTGAAAAATATCCTTAGACTGCCTACTTTGGAAGTACTGACAATTTGATTAAGTTGTAAGAGATTTAATAGTTTTAGCTGTTTGGATGTTCAAAACTAGAGAATCTTTTGCTTGTCTAAATACTTGATAGTAGCGCTGCCACTGAGATCGCCGCTTGTCAACAATTTGGATTTGGCGTATTAAACTAATGTCCTTATTACTGCGGCTACAACTGTGAAAAGCTCTCACCTTGCTACTGCTTAATGGAAAGCAGTGAGAAAGTAGTGGGAACTAAGATGTTTTTTATAACAATTGTACACAAACTTTTGACCTCAACTGTTGTACATGTAAAGGTATTTAAGTAAAAATCCATCAATTGTCTTCGTTTTTTCAGGTATTTTGTATATAGCGACACAACAACAACAACAGCAACAACAACGGTATTATCAACTTATTTAGTCTTACAACATAAACAATAGCAACAACAGCAAGTGAAAATTATTTGCTTTATTTTTGTTTACACATTGTATTTTAATGGAAAATAGTTTTCTCATATATTGTGTTTTTCTTTCTTTTCTTTTTCTTCCCCTTTCTTTGGCCCTATACCATCATAATAACAACAACTACTACAACACAATAACAACAACAGCTGATTCAGAAACAATAAGAGTTCCATATTAGAAACGAAGACCCAGACCAGAAGAGTCAACAACACAATCCAACCAACAGGAAATTACACAAAACTTAACACAAAGAAAGGAAGAATACAAAAAGGAAAGAGGAAACAAAGAAGAAACTTAAACAAATTGAAAACAAATTCATAGAAAAACCCAAGAAAGAAAAATAAGATTACAACAGTTTGGAAAAAATTCCTCTGAGAAAGTTATCAATTGCGTTGGTAAAAACGTTCCGGCCCGTCTTAAATTCGAGTAACTCAATAAACAATTCGTGTCAATCGGCGGTTTTTGTACGCGCTACCTTTAAATCTCTCGCGCTCTCTCTCGCCAACCCCTCTCTCGCTTGCTCGGTTAGACCCGTCCCGTCGTTGTACGTCGAGGGCAGGTTAATCTCATTTCGTTCACGCTGTTTAACACAACCGTCAAAATAATTCACCAACCCAACGACCCCAATCTCTCAAAGGCTATAATGCCATATAACGGCTCAACTAATGGCAGTGCCGGCGGCGGAGGAGGCGTCCTGGTAGTTAGCGATGGGCCGCAAAATAAAAAGATACGCACCGGTGTCCAGCAGGCAGGTGACGGCGATGTACACATGATTGCAAGGGTAAGTTTGATAACACCAACATTTATCTATAGAACTCATTTGATCATCATCATCGTTATTATTATTATTATTATGTTCCATACGTGAACCGTAACAACATGAGCGGAAAAATCAAATGCCACATCAACCAGCCACCTCCTATGGTTGGTATCGCATGAGCGATTCGCATTTTCATTCACTTTCCACGGCTTTTTGTACGGAAACACCACCGACAACATTTTCACTACAGATATCGATAACACCATCCTCCCCCGCTGTCTTGCCACCGACTTTCCTTTTGCGTGGTGTAACTCCTTAATCAACCCGCTTGATTTTTCCACCTTAACATTCAACTCCAAAGGACCGGACGACCATATTGTCTCCGATTATTTTCCACTTTACTTTACCAACATTCGTAGAAATCGTTGATTTTGTTTTCATTTCCTACTTCTGCCTTCTGCTTTTCAGAGGGTTGAAAAATCGATTTCCAGCCAAACAGTAAAGCAGCTTAGCGCTTTTGTCGTTTGCCGTTTGGCGAAGTTTCCATGAGTATTTCCTCCCTTCTCTAGCCATCACATGACCCAACCAACCACCCACCTCTCCTCCTCTACTGTCATTAAATCATGTTCTATTTTTATTGCGATTTTTGTTTTACTCTTTATCTTCGATGCCATTTGAAGCGTGTACAATAACAAAAAAGAGAAAATCCATTAAGAGAACTAGAGAATCATCGATAGAGAGGAATATGCAGGGTTCGAGATTTGAGTCAAGTGGCAGGAAGCGGAAAATAAGGCCTGCGTTTTATTTATATCCTTTTCTAGAGTAAAACAAGGCATTCAAAACATACCAATTTTTACCGAGAAAGGGACCTCAATCAACTATAAAACGTTGTGGAAATAGCAAACAGGGTGTCGTAACTTTCTAATGACAATACAGATCGAATTCTATGTTAAAAAGGGGCAAAATTATAGAAGTCCAAGGATTTTCAATTAACAGAAAGGGATGCAATATAGCAGAATTTCTTATGACAAATGTTTGAAAGCTGATGTTTTTCTATGGTGACAATTCTGAAATAGGAAAGCCTTTTTGTAGACAACACTTTAAAATAAGGAATTAGGACAAATCCCTCCTTAGTTGTAAGTGGGCTATAGGCTGCAAAAGACGTTTGTGCAGAAATAGAAAAGCCTTTTTGTAGACTACCCTTTAGAATTAGGACGAAGCCTTATTCTTAGAAAAATTGTGCCAACTCTGAAGACATTTAGGTTGAAATAGGAAAGCCTCTTTGCAGACAACATTGTGGACACACATTTTAATTACCGGAAAAGATGTTCAATTGGGAACACATTTAATCTGCATGTTATGGAATGGAAGACTGATGTTTTTCTGACGAAAATTGGTGACACTTCTGAAGCCATTTTGTAGACAATACTAGAATACTAGAATAAATAAGGACGAATCCCTCTGCACTTGTAAATGGGCTATAGGCAGCAAATGGGGTTTTTTGTCGCTAATTGATCACGGGGTGCACTTGGAGGTGGCAAGTCCGATAATACTGTTTGGGGCTATAGCGTGGTGGCAATGTCACGCTGAATATTCCCGGAAGTTTCGCCTACAAGAAGGCGGAACCACAATACTCGATCTGAAACATTGCACTCTCATTCCGGAATGAAGGGAGTCCTGGAACAAGTCAATTCCTTGCGTTAAGGGATAAAGTGTGAATTTCTGTACTAAAGGTTCGAAACTGGAAGATAAGGTAGGATATGGGGTATATTCTAGGTAATTTGGTTTATGCTGTCTGATCATGGACACGTTTATCAGGAAAACATTTTGGGGTTTAGGGAAGTGACCGGTTGGCAGATCGACAGGCAGGAGGGTGTTTGAATCAGTCTTTCTCAACAAAATATCTTTATGGATACTAGGGCACAGTGGCATTCCAGGGAACTGCAGAGTGTATGCACGGGCAAGAATAGCGACTACCTTACAAGTTCCACAGCAATCGGAATGGTTCGCTTCCTTAGTGACTTGCAAGCATATCCTCTGTGAACGCTCCTATATGATGGTGCAGGAAAATTTGACGATGGGCACAGATAGTTTCCGCACAAAGCAAGTCTGGCCTACACTTCATCGCAGGAAATCTGTCTAATAGACCCAAGATATCCATGCCAGTATCAGATTTAACTGGACACTGCGATTGGAAGGCATGCGGCGAGAATAAAGGTTAGGGCAAATGACATGTAGAAGCTGTTTTCATGTCGGGGAGAAAAACTGCACTAATCATCTTTTCTGCACGTCTACAACACTAGCCTTCAGGAGGAAGTCGACTGAGGGACCCTACTTTAGGAAACGTAGATAATTGTGCAATTTAGGCTTCGTCACAAGTTTGAGTGGTTGACGATGGGCACAGATAGTGAACGCACAAGATAAATCTGGTCGATAGGAGAAGATCTATAAACTTTCGGTCTCTATATAGGCCCAAGGATTTCAGATTTCATGGGACACTGTGTGATTGGTAGGCATTCAGCGAGGCTAAAGTTTTGGGACAGTTATAACGATGATGAGGAAAAATAATGTACTCTGCACGAGTACAACACTAGTCGGCAGGATTATGTCTTCTAGAGGATCTATGAGAGGTTGACGATGGGCACAGATAGTGAACGCACTAGGTAATTCCGACCGCCATTGGACAAGAGAAGATCTATAGACTTTCTGTCTCTAAAGTATATAGACCCAAGGTCTCCCTGTTTGTGTCAGATGTCACGGAACACAATGACAATGTCAAGGGCAAATGTCTTGTTGCGGGGATTCTCTAATATGGGTTCCCACTTCTTTAGGCAACTGGAATGTTTGTGTAATTTTCTTTGCCAATATTTTGAGCTTCTTCGAGCTGACTAAATGGCTCTCCAGCACTTTTAAAACAGGGTCGAATCTACGGAAACCCCTCTGCACGCTGCATTGAGCTTCAAAGAGAAACCTACATAATTCTCTAAAGAAATACACCTTAGTCGCTTTTTAACAACGTCTTACATGGATTTAACAACGTCTTACATGGATCGATAAATTCGTCTCTGTCCTCACTTTGTATTGACCAGGGTATCATTCTTTTGATCTATGGACTACTTACCCGAAGGGGGATGACCTCGTACCTGGGTCACACAACTTGAATGTGGGGATGGATAAGGTTCACAGTTGTATCACATGCTGACGACATGACAATTGCAGTACTGGGCAAATAAGTGTAAGTGGGCCGCGGATAAAGGCTGGGCGTAAATCCGGAGAAACCCGGCTTGTGATCTATTTCAGGAAACAGAAGGTTCCGTATATTCGGTCAGTGATAGAAATTGTCACTGAGATACTAAGTGTGTTTTTTTTACCCCGCTAAAGTTAATTATAGCTTAATTTGTACGGGACAGCTAAGCGATATTAAGTGGCATTTCAACTTCCCACTTAAATTCCGACTTCAGCAAGGACAATGTTGCCACATGTTAATTTTCAACAAATGGCAAATGGTATCTTAGATACATTTTGTTATCATTTTGTGAATGAAAATGTTATCAAGGAGAGACTCAAAAGCAGAAATTTGCAAAATGTCTTCTACATTTTAAGTTCATTAAACTTATTTTATTTAATGGAATATATCTCTAAATTGGAAGGATAGATTTTTATTTGCGATTGAAAACAAAATTGGAAATAAATCGTTCACAACAACGCGCGGTAAATGTTATACATATTGAACATGGAATTATCTATCAGGTATAGTCGTTTAAACAGGTGATGTAATGTTTTCCATGACATTTTTCGTTTCACTTGTCAAAATCATATGTATTTTGATTTTATACTTGTTTGTATTCTTGTACTGTTGGTGTATATTTGTGTAGAGTTTGACAACTGAAACGAATGAACGAAAATAAAATGTCAGTTGTTGCTGCTTACAATTACAACAAAATGTACTGCTACCATGTATTTGTTGGCACGTGTTGCCATATCGATTGTTTTTCACCCATTACAGCAAATGTTGCCACATTTCGTAGTATTAAGTGTGGATCGTTTTATTTGAAAAGTCGCAAGTGGCGATAGCTTAATGGAATAAAAAAACGGCCTTACTATTATATTATAGAACATTTCCCTTAGGAGCACCGAGACATATTTTTTAGTATAGAAAGTATCCTCTACAGAAGTGAGACAAAATTTTGCTATGCGAAACTATTCTCAGTCGGTCTCAGACATATTTTTCGTAATAGAAAATTTTCCACTTCAGTATTGAGACACAAATGTTGATATAGGAAATTGCCCCTAGCAGCAGTGTCGTTATAAAATAATGTCTTTAGTAGCAACGAGATATTATTTGTTAAACAAAAATGTTCCTCTTCAGCTTTGATACTCAATTTTGTAATAGAAAAATGTCCGCTGTAGCTTTAAAACGCAATTCTGTTGTAGAAAATTGTCGTCAGCAGCACTGAGACCCTTTAGTACACAACTTCCTGAGATTGCACGCCAGCTGTACTGTTTCCATTAGACCTAACCAGGAACTAGTCAAATGGTGTTATTTAAGTATCAGCTTTATAACACAGCTTCCTGAAAATCCAGCTCTGCCCTTAGAAGTACAATTATTTTTGAAAATAGAGTACGGCCCAGTTTTTGCTTTGAAGAAACTTCAAAAAGTGTATGAGAAATGCTCGAAATCTGGAGCAGCTACATGATTTACAGCTAGCTTACATTCTATCTGGGAAATGAATACCAAATATTCTGGTTTTTCAAATAATTGTTCTCATTGTTTTATTAAAAACTGTTCACAAACAAGTCAGTTCAACTTATTTTTCTTCAAATGTTAGTTAGCTGATTTAGTATAGTATACTTTTAGGAACATTATAACTTTTTTCATTATTTCCATTGGATTTTATTGTAAGGCTTGTAACAATAATTACCAAGGAAATAATAATGTCTGATGTTGATGATATGAACGGTGGTGGGTTAATACAAATTTGTGTTTCTTTAATAGAATGCAAATTAGTGGGTGCGTAAAAATATGAAACGCACACATTAAGTCTTTAAACGCTTATTAATAAGCGCTTTAACTTGATAATGTTGTACATAAAAGTAAAGTAACGATGAAAATTACACAAGCAAAAGTCAACCCCTAAATATAGGCAATAAATACGTATAGAATACAGCCCCTCGAAGTATGCTACAATAAACCAGCAACAGTAACGAAATCTTGTAAAATAAAAACCAAATGCAAGGCAACATTGGAGACATTTGCGTATGTATATGCCTATGTAAAATATGTATACATAAGTATTATTATATATGTACATATGTATGTATTGTATATAAGAAGAGTAAACAACAATAAACGATTGCCTGCTCTTCACGGCGTTAAAGTGGGAAACTGACGTTGTTGTCACAGTAGCTTCGCTAAGTAAAATGCAATAGATTTTCTTGAATAGGAGAAGGATGAGGAGGGAGGAGCTGAAGGTAGGCAAGTAAAATGTATTGTCTTTTTGTTGCTGCTTTACATTCATCCATCTTGTTGCTTTCTATATTTTGTTTCAGCCTTTGTTAAAATGCTTATTAAGCACGTTTTTCTCATGCAGATGTCCCCCAGTCTAGGCTGTAGCACAAGGCTTAGAACGCCTAAACGTATGCAACAGTATTTACAAGTTACACTCATTCTCCTCAAGATGAGTGCTGCTGCTGACTGGGGCGCTCTCATACGAACAAGAGGAAAACACTACAAAGTCGTTACATGGTTAAGTCAGTTATTCGCAAGAAGAAGCAGAGGATTTTAAGAGCTTTCCCAGGCAGTGTGTGTGAGAGCTGCTTTTCTTCGCCACGTTCTTGGCAACCTAAACTGACATTTAAGTCAAAGAGCACGTCTCTCATTAAATGAAAACGGAAAAGCAACAACTGTCTGGATACATTAACAAGTTAAGTTAATTTGCTGGAATTCTCCTTGGAAGACAATCGACTCCTCGACTATTTACCCGTTTAAAACAAAAGATGTTGGAATACAACTGCATGCCAGCAAAGAATCTTACAAAGTCATAAGAAAATACCAGGATTAAAAGCGAAAAGGAAAACTAACCCTTACCCTCCCTCCGATTTCAAAATGATAAAAATATGACTGAAATGAGTCCATCAAATTCGGCGAAGCAATTTACTCTGAAACACACACTGCGTCATTAGGGCGCAATGTTAATGATCTCCAAAAGTTCATAAAACAAAAAATATAAAACAGAAAGTAACAGCAGCAAAAACAAAAAAATATATAAAATGACATTACGCCAAACTCATTTATTCTCTGCAGGGTCGAAACCAAAAAGTTTGTCAGAGTGTTCCAAAGGTCATGAATTCATGACAACGTGAACATAAAGCTCTTAAGAAGAGGGAAACTTTTATAATCTGTCCCCAAATTTATGACTAAATTTATTGTTCCTAAATTTAGTTAAAGAACAGTCGCCACTAAAAAACTGTTGTTGATTTCTACGGTGCCGTTTCTAGGCAGACAGTTATGTTGGAAGAGTTTCCCCGATTTCTTACAAAAATACAATAATAAAGAACGAACTTCCAATCATCCCCAGTACGTACGATTTTGTCGCTTACTTATTTGACCACAGACAACGCATTCGGGTTAGGGTTTTTACAAAACGAAGATTGCATGTTTCCCCAAACGACTTGATATTTTCCCATATTCCCCAAACTTTCGTAGGGATACATCAACCTCATCCTTCTTAGGTTACCTGATAATTACCGCTTTTATCAGATGGAAATTTTGTTGATTAGGAAAATGATCGGTTGGTTGAGGGCTAGTAGCCCAGAAGTAACCATACCAATGTGTTCTCTGACAGCCAGGCGGATTATAACTTCCTGAATTCAGTCATGCTGAACCCGATATCTGTACAGGACTGCCACAGATCCCTAATTGATATCTTCACCTCATATGGGAGCCATGGTACATGGCCATTTCGGGGGACAGCAGACCGTATGCGCTGGTAAGAAATCGTTACACAGAAATCGAAATGTGTATACATGTACCTAGCCACTTCTATGCATATCCAGCGCTGGACATATCTATGGTATTAGCTGCTATCCCTCACAGAACTTATTGTTTGAAAAGAGTTTGTAGCAACTATAAATTCGGCTGGTGCCACCGAAGTGCAGTTGGCACAACCGAATTGAGGTTGTCACAACTGAACAACTAGTAACTCTGTTGTAATGAATCTCAGCTCAAAAGTTTTTTTTTTTACAGAAACTCCACTCATATCCAGATTAGAGGTTTACGCCGATTGTTAACTCTTCGGCGGCGGCGTAGGGACCTGGAAAAACCGGCGATGGCGGCTTGGTCGGCTAACGGCGGCCTGCTGTTATAGTTGTAATGTGTGATGTAACCTGTTAGGGAATGGGACTGGCTGTTGGTGTTGTACACTGTGGAATTTTGCCTGCCTTTTGTTATGAAAAATTAAAATTATTTAACGCCATAAGTAAATTCCAGGGAAATTGTGTTGTAAATCAGGACAATGCCAATAATTTCTACGACATCAGGCGGCGGCGCGGCAAAACGGCACCGGCGTCGGCGTGCCTCGGCGGCGTAAAGGGCTAATCCAGACAGGAAGGACTGGACGGGACGCATGCCAGGTTATAGAAGGTATTTAGGATTCTATGCAGATGACTTGGAATCTCAGCTCATGATTACTGCAGAATGTTTGGGGTTGAACTGGAGGAAGAGAGCATCGTATGCTACTAACCGGCATTTTGTATGAGTAGGAGATAATATCTAGGATCTTACTTCGTGTTGGATCTAAGAGACATTCAGGGAGTTAAACTTAATGATCTTAGGACTTTTTGCACAGTACTAATTGGTTAGCCAGTGACTAATGTACGTCTCTTCTTCAGCCACATCATGGAATATTGTCGAGATGGGATATCATATAGATTGAACTACCACACACTGAAAAAACCGGCATCTGTAACATATTCTTTCAAACACATTCCGCAGGAACCATGTATATGTTTGGAATACACCCCAAATATTCATACAATTGCAAGTCCTAAATGCACTTATATTTAAATGCAAACATTAACATGTTTACTGTCAAAGATGCATACTTTTACGTGGAACCATATGCGTGTTTCATCCCTGACATCAATGATCTTGCGTTGAATCATTCTTTTGCTTCCTCCCAAACGTTCCAAAAGAAACAATTTACAATTGGATGCATGAAACTAAAACACAGAAAATTAGTTAACATAAAAAACACTCAATGCATTTGCACACGCATTCATGAATATTTATGAATCACTGACTGAAAGAATAATGCAAAAATACTGTTATACACTTGCAATAACATTAACTTAGGCAGCGAACAACCTCGACCGATCATAGCTACAAAACAATGAATTGTACCAAACACAGTTTGATTTGTATCACAAACATAGCTGTATTTGTATCACAAACACATATATTATAACCAGAGGTCGAAAATAACTCACTCCACTTATTTCGCATGTGTTTCTCACTGACATATACACAATGAGCTCAAACAAAAGTGTTTCTCACTGTGCTTTATTCTCTTCTCTCTGTGTTTTCTGTTTTCTGTTGTGCGTTTTATGCTGAGTGAAAAGAATAACCGTTCGCCGAAAACACTTTGTGAGTTTGCATTTGTTCAAAGTGTCTTTCGATAACTGTTAAAGCAAAACAGAAAAAAATATGTGGATATGCATAAGTGGATTTTTTTTAGCTGTGCACATTTTCTTATGCTGTGGACGTTTGTCGTTTCAATGTTAATTCTGAAATACATTTTAATGAAAAATTTTAAATAAGTAGACATATTAACGAATTTTGTGCGTTACTCTCTCGATCAGTATTTTCAAAAACATTGCGGTGTTTCACCATCAAATGCCGTCTCAAATTCTTAATGTGAGTCCCCTTTAATAGGGTATCACATATGTATATTGCACTTTGATTTATCAATATCCGCACAATATTGATAAAAAACGCGAACCTTTTGATCAGAATTGCGACCCATTTTAACAAACGCTTTGACTGTATGAACACGATTAAGCGTTGAGTGAGCACAATAACACAAAAGCAATAGCCCAAACTTATTTCTGTACCCGAAAGACACTTATTTTTTTTTCACTCAAAAATAAGTGTCCCAAGAAGAGGGAAACAGATAAAATGAGAAAATAACTGTTTCCCACTGAGCGATATCACTCGCTCACAAAAAATAAACCACTGCATCTCTTGTGTGGGTTATTTCGCTCTCTCAAAAATTAACAGTTATGAGAGAACACTTCAAAGTGGAGTGAGTTATTTTCGACCTCTGATTATAACACTAGTGGATTGGAACGCGCCTATGGCGCCCGTCGAAACATGTTTTTTTCCGCTTTTTTGGTGTTTTTTTTCGTTTTTTTTTCGTTTTTTTGTGTGTATATATAAGTGTTCAAAAAGTGTGACAGAGTCAGTGAATCAGCGATGAGCGTAACTCTTTAAGAAGATTATATTAAGTATATTATATTATATCATTGTGACTCAAACATGTAATATTGAATAGTAAACACATTGAGTTTGGACCCGAGTATACTATATTTGCTACAAGCTACAAACACACGTTATATTTGCATCCAAATGAGATAAAATACTGATTTTGTTGCGTGCAGGTTAACTTACAGGTTCAGTTATAGGAGTGGAATAACACGTTCCTTGTTATCACAAGCGTTATCATTAGATTAACAGCCTGTTTCTCGATCTCGAACGATAACTTTCGTACGTGTTCTACTCGAAAGAAAGTTCTACTCGAATGAAAGTTATCAAAACTTTTCGGCAAAAAATTGGTTTCCTGCATTTCGAATCTGCTGACATTTGAGAACAAATATTGAGTCAGTCCAACGAAATTTAGTTTTAGAGTAACCCAATTTGAGTCGAATGTGCATGACTTGCTTTGGACCGCTTAGCTTTTCATTCGAAATCGGGGAAAAGGCCTTAAGTGTGTCAGTTGTGACTGTCACTTCTACATAACCAAAACTTACCTGTATCCTGTACGAACTGTAATGCGGGAAATGCGGACGACAGTCACAGATTAAATAGGCGCAGGAAAAATCTAGCTGTCATGGGTGTGGAAGATACCTAGGAATCTTCTGTCGCTATCTAGAACCAAGGTTTCAAATCTAGTGTTATTTTTGACGGGACTGTTTGGAGCGCCTGATGACATTGTAGTCTTGGTGGACCTATTTTTCAACTTCTTTCGATTGCGTATTCGCATGTTTTTGCAATGCATTCATATCAATTCTGTGGTCGCCGGTGGTGCAATGGTTAGTGCGCACGCCTCTTGTACATGAGATAATGGCTTCGATCCCTGCTCTGATCACCTTAAATTTCTTTCCGCGGCAGTCACCTCGCATAGTGCCGGCGACACTATCGAGTAATTAATCATGTAAAAGCTCCTCCAATTACCGTTCGGAACCGATGTAAAACTGTAGGTGCCAATCAGTGAGTATAAAACTAGAAAGCGCACAGCTGACTGGTTGTGAGGAGCTCTCCTCAATCCCTTCATGGGATGTAATGCGAAACCATTTATTTCAAATGGCCATATCATATTATAGCTATTATACGTTCCCGGGGTTTTCATCTGTTCGATCTGTTTAAGCGCCACCTGATGCGTCAAGAGTCATTCAACCTGTTTACACCATATCCTCAGCCTCATAAATCTTCTATCTTTTAAGTTTTTATCTTTTTTAAGTATTTCTTTGAAAATCTGCTTTGTTACAAACTTGTTGTTTGTATTTTAAATCAAAAAACACAAATACAGAATATAAAAACTGATAGAACATGAATACATACTAACAAAAAAGTCCTGTGGTTGGTATGGATTTGGGTTTCAAACAAGTTTTAGATTAAAATATGTGTTCACCACTAAAAGTGGTAAAATTGGACATGTGTGACCGTTAATACAATAGAATAAAAATTAGAAAAAAATACAAAATTTGATTCCAAAAAAATAGAAACAAGAATGCGGCAAATGCAAGCTGGGGAGGACGATGAATAAGCGTAACTTACGCTATGTTAGAGGGGGGTTTCCACAACTCTCATGCGTACTACTGCAGCCTGAAAGGTATCATATAGTCTAAAGTTTCCACAACCACTACTGTAACAAAACGCATCCCTGCACTTGTTCTATATGAAGTCTCACATGAAACGGTGGAGTGGTGAAGGACCACTGCTGATGCTGGTGCAAGTGATGCAAGTGGTTGAAGCGTATTTGCTTCTTCTCTCTCCTTAAGTCCAGAGAAAAGTTAAATGTAAACCCAAATGTTTTAATGGAATTATTGTGTATGTCAAACCGAATTTGCATACAACAGATGCAAACAATATCTCCCTTCCGTGTCCTTCCCTTCATTGCTAAACCGCCACGCTGCGAGAGAAGACACGTATCCATACATGTGTGTTTTTTAATTTGTACCAAAGTTCCAAAATCATAAAATAGATTCTCGCACACAAGGACCCATAACGGATAGAGAGGGAGAAGAGAATGAAATACTATGAGGAGAGAGAACGGATTACATTGTTTTAACAGCCTTTGTATTGCTGTTACCCTCTTGCAATGTTACAACTCAGACGATATAGCATCGTGAGCCCAACTCTCCCCTCTCTATTTTAATTAAAAAGGACCTCTGCATAAACTGGTTGTTGTAGCATAACGATTTTTAATACTGCAGTGTGTTTCATAGTTGCAAAGGCTAAAATAAAACAATGAAAAACATCGTAGAATCACTGACCATTTTAATATTTCAATATAAATTTTACTTTGATTTGGAGCGAGCAGTCACAGGCAACTGGATGCATTTATGATGTTTACACGTTGTTAATCCTTTCGGAGATTGTTAAACTTCGTGTCAAAGAGGTAAATGGCTAACATGCTATGCCTTGCACTTACACGAGTTGCGTCACACTACACGCAAAGAAAATTCTCGCTCCACCTAAACGAAATTGTAGGGAATCAAACTTCTTTTGAGGAATTCAGTTGCGGCAAACGAACATTTATGTTTATGCCAACCGAAAATTCGTCTTGGCGTTAGCACATGGGACTAGAAAACCCTAAAGTCATTATAAAAATTAGTAGTTTTTTGAATTTTAGATGCAAATTTGTATGGAGTGATTCAATACAGAGGCTATTTTGAAAAATACAAAATTAAATCTTATGGGGTTTTTTTTATTGTACAGAAGCAGAACTTTTCCCGAAATCTTCGGAAATTATACAGTGGTTGTGTATGGGATAAACTTCTTTGTATATGGAGTGCATACGCAGTTACGAAGATGACAAATTTGTGTTCATTTCTAATTCATCTTCATACATCTTCACATACTTTGTGTACTGAAAAAGTGTACATTGACGAAGCTTAATATTTCATGAGAATTTTGATTGGATATTATACTTTTTAGCATACATTGTTTTTTGAAAACGTCACCAGTCATAATTTGTTTATTCTTAATAAATTAAAAAGAAGAAAATAATTAAAAATAAAAATAATAAATTAAAAAAAAAAAATAAATTAAAAATAAAAGTAAAAAAATATTAAATAAAAAATAAATTAAAAATAAAAAAATAATAAATTAAAAATAAAAAAATAATAAATTAAAAATAAAAAAATAATAAAATAAAAAAAATAAAAAAATAAAAATAAAATATAAAATTTAATGTAGATAAATATTAAAAATTATTAAGAAGATATCCAAAACTTCTATTTTTTTTTTACTAATTTGAGTGGTTCTATACACGCGCCTGAATACATGGTATATAGAGTGGTATGGGGTGTTGTGCACAGTTCTTTCTATTTTCTCTTCAGTATAGAGGACTACGGTACAAACGTTTCTATGTACAAAATTCGACAGATTGTATACCATTCTGCCACACACTTTCATCAGAACTGTATTGAAATTGTAAACATTACTATAAACAATGTAGGTAAAGGTTGTATATCTGATAAGAAGACAAAGCATGAAGATTATTTTTAAACATTTCCATATACTTTGTATGCTATATTGTTTGTACCCACATAAGCGGCCATTCCTTAACAAACGTATATTAGAGAGGTATAGTGAAGATCACAGAACCCCTCCCTAGTTTGTGTACTATACGAATGCGAATACGTATAGTATACTAGTTCTACTGGGTTTGTATACATTTATTTTTATATATTATTTCTTTCAAATGTTGGCCTTAACTGCGGCTACCATGTCTCGTTCTGAGGGTTCAATTATCAAAAACACGTTCGAGCATTTCAAGTGGTGTCTGTCGAATGACACGAGGAATGTTGGCCGCCAATTTATCATTCGTAACCGGCTTATTAATATAGACTTTGAAATTTACGTAGGTCTAAAGGAAAAAGTTTAGAGGAGTGTGTGGTATTTTATGATCTTGGCGGCGAAGTCGCTTGTCCGAAGCGAGATATTAAATGTTCACCGAAATGTTCACGCAATAACGCCATGGATTCATAGGCTGCGTGTTATGTAGCGCGGTTTTTTTTTGGAATCAAACGTTGTCATGATCGAAGGTTTCAATTTCAGGCAGCAAATATTGTGGTATCATGGCGCGATAACGTGCACCAATCTCAGTCATATTCCGGTCAGAAAACAATATATTGAGGTCACCCGATTATACCCAATTATACGATTAATGTGTTTTCGAAACACAGTCTCCCCCTAGGGGGAGTTTTATCTCCATTTCTTTGGAGTTCAGCACTGGAAAGTGTTTTGCTTGAGATCTATTTTATCATAGTAGTAATATATGCTAACGACGTGGAAATAGCAGTACAGGGAAATACTATTCGCCATGCCGAAATGTGCTCCAGGACTTAATCGGGAGAATGGGCCAGGTGGATGAAAGAAACCGAAGAAAACTCTACCAGGACGCAGAAGGAAATTTATCCAAAGTATAATGCACGATATCTAGGTGTGATTTTCGACAGACAGGTTATTTTCAGGTCAAACACTAGAGATAGGACCAGTAGATCCACAAGGCTATACTCGTCTACAAGGGCAATTGGATGGCGATTGGGGCTATCCCCGCAAATTGTTAAGTTAGGTTACAGTGACTGTGAGTTTCTGCATGGAAGCTCAGCCAAGTAGTAGTGATGCCGTTTTGAATAGCCACGTTACCCTGCAGAGAAAATATAAAATGCCATCTCGGCATTTGGCAGTAATAAATTGAAGTTGTCCGATTATACCCAATTAGTACTGTTAATGTGTTTTAGAAGCGGACTGAGGTCGATACTCCCCAGTGCCGGTATTTCGGCTTGGCTTTCCCAAAGTTCTCCTCGTTATCTCTGCCAAGGCTGGGCACTGTAGGAGATAGTGTTCAGGGGTTACCGTCATTAGCTCGTCATCGCAACTGCGATAGTAACGCCTTTATTGTATCCTGAAGTTAGCAGCAGTGTACCAATCGTACAGTGGCCGGCTATACCAGCTGTCATTTTGGCTATTGCATTCCTCTTCAAGAGTCATCAGGAGCTCGGTACTTTCACCATAATAGCTACGCGAAATATAACGTGATATGCGACAGGTAGAGAGTTCTCCCCAGTTTTTGTCTGCCTCGTGCTGGAGTGGCGATCAATCGCGTCTGTGGCGGGTAATATCCCTACTGGATAAAGTAACTCGAAATGAATCATCTTTCCCTGAAATGAAGTTGAACCCAAGCACCATGATTGCAAGCTTGCTCTTTTATCCACCGAGCTATCCCGGGCATTGCGCGAAGACGAACTATAATTTAACATGAAGGTTTGCTTGTTCATATTTTGTTGACTGGAGGGACAACCAATTCAAAGAGAGAGAGAGATCAATTTTCAGTGTGTGTACACACTTAGTCGTCTTATAAATGTTCTCAAACATTTTCAATCCTTTCCGTAAAAGTAAATTTTAAAAATTTTGGGGTAAATCACAGGGTACTTCAAAACAATACAAACTACTTTTAGGATAAACGTTTTTATTTGCATTAAACGTTTCAACTGTTGTGGTAAACGTTTGTTGTATGTTCGTTGCAAACAAATATTTTGCGTCAATCAATGTCAAAAAGATGTTTGTTTGCTTTGCGTGTAGGTGTTTAAGTCACTAATGTTTTTGTAAAGCAATCTTAGGGTTTCTAATGACATTTATATCCCTAACAACAATTTATTTTCATTATTGAAAATTAAGGATTGTGCTCAAATCCTTAATCAAAACCAAAAAACATTCCCTCATCTTATATTTTATTTAACGTAATACCATTTTCTTGATTACAATAGAGAAATCGAAGTTTTTCTTCAACATGTAATTTGGAAAATTACTTCTGCTTCTGACATATCTAGCATTTCCTTCTGATTTGTGACATTTCATATCAAGCTCATATGTCACGAGTATGATTCTTGTCACCGTCGTTGTTATTCGGCTTATGCATGCACCAGTAATATTATGCAATAAACATGAAATTTCCCTTCAAACTGACACCAAAGACAAGAAAAACGCCACTTCAACGACAGCAACAACCACGACGACGACATCAACGACATCTCCAACTGGGACTGTGCAGCAACCAACACAGGAGCCAAGGCTGCTGGGTTGCACTCTTTCAAACTGTCAAGTGAATGACACTGACACAAAAGTGTCAAAACCGCAATGACATCTCGTGAAGTAATAAAGCAACAACATTCCAATAGAAAGATATAAATAAACAATACGAATCGAAGGCGAATTGTCTAGTAAGTGCCTAAGAGGGAAGAGAAGGTGATGGAGAAGGAGGTAGAGAAGGAAGTGGAGAAGGAGGTAGAGGAGGAGGTAGAGAAAGAGCTGAAGAAGGAGGTGGAGAGCGAGAAGATGGCAGTGCAAGCCATAAGGAAAATGCCACAAAACCAAGCAAAAGGTTTTCTGTCATTTTACTACGAAAGTCTTTTTATTTCTATTGTTTTGGGTTGCCATGACGTTGGAAAACAATAGTATTAATATAATATTGAATATTGGATTTTTTCCTGGTTTAAAAGGATAACATTTCTTTAGGACAGGGTTTATCCGGTAAAAAATTATATCTATCACCTAGAAGCCCTTAAGGTGGGTCAAACAGTGGACTTAATGCAAGGGGATGCGACACACGGGTTAAAACCCTGGTATCTTTTGCGATCATTCTAGGGTGGTCAAACCAGAAAACCGGTGAAAATTGTGAAACCGTGTACCGGTTTTAAACAAAGGCTGTACTTATATGTTTTACGTCTGTTAACCGTGACGGGAAATAACTGTAAATCATTTTTTTTAACCGTGACAGTCGGTGGTGCAATAGTTTGCGTGCGCGACTTTTGTGCATGGAAACATGGGGTCGATTCTTGATCTGACCATCTGTCAAAAAAAAAAATTTAAACCCAGTGTAAAACTTTAGGTCCCAATCAGTGAGTATAGAACAGTGACCGGCAAACTCATAAAACCTTAATTCTGTCCTTACCTGAGTGAGCTGCACTGAGAGAAATACAATAAACATTCGTGCTTACCGCAAAAAGAACCGTATACCCATAATTCATGGAATATTTCTCACAGTGCAATACAAATGACAAACGACGGTGAACCTTGTTCGAATGCTCAAGTGAGATTGAATGACTTCGTTCGGCTTCGTTCAATGCATAGAGTAATTCTTTAAAGAGAGAAAATTTGGCTCATCTGCGTTTCATTTCACACTCTTTGTGGTGCGGTCGGTGGGTAGGAGCTGGTCGGCTTACACCAGGTGGAGTTACAAGAACTGTTGACTTAATTTGTCACATCGTTTTGGTTGAGAACCGTTAAATTTAAACGTATTTTGTAATTTTTTGTTATCTTTTATTGTTAGTCTACATTTGTGTTGTATTTAACATAATAATTTTAACGCACAAAACGAAATGCCGTAGTTGTTGCTTTCGTTTGAACGATTGCCTTTATCTGGTATTATTAAAGCACTGCTTTCCAACATCCAACATTCATATCACACCAGGCCAAATTCTATGTATATGGAAATAGTTTATGGTTCAATGCGTGAGCGCATGTCGATGTGAAAAAACAAAGCACACAAATGCACGGTGCATAGGCTTTGCCGTTCACTGATATATAACTAGAGATCACACAGCTCATTGATTGTGAAAAGCTCTTTCCTATCTTCATGGGCTATTCTGGGTATAATTTCCCCATTTTTATTATTGTATAACTGGTCTCGAGTTTACAATTAAAATATCTACTTCAATTAATATTTTTTGTTATGATTTTGCAATAAAAATAAACATCCAATCGTCGCTGCGACAGAGAAAACAGTTATGTCGTTATTGTTAACTTTTCAGGAAAGAAAAAAATCAAAAATATATTTGGAACATTTGTTCTACAACATCATATACTTCGAAGCCGATGCTAATATCAGGAAAGACCAACGTGGGCGTTTGTATAAATACAAATGGTTTTCAATTATCCAATAAAAGTTTTTTTAAAAAAAATTACACATAACCCTTTTCGCTGGCGCAGCGACGAAATTCAATTCAATTCAAACCCATTCTCTTAAATTAAAATGCAGGTCAATTAAATTCAACTCCAATTCAATTCCATTCTCTTGAATTCAATTCAGTTCAGTTCATTTTACTTCAATTTTATTCAGTTCATTTCACTTCAATTTTATTCAGTTCATTTCACTTCAGTTCATTTCATTTCACTTCAATTTTATTAAGTTCAGTTTAGTCCATTTCATTTCAGTTCAATTGAATTCAATTCAACTTCAATTCAACTCTATTCAATGTAATTTAATTCAATACAATTCAACTCAACTGAATTCAATTCAATGTACTTCATTGCAATTCAAGTCAATTCAATTCAATTCAATTCAATTCAATTCAATTCAATTCAATTCAATTCAATTCAATTCAATTCAATTCAATTCAATTCAATTCAATTCAATTCAATTCAATTCAATTCAATTCAATTCAATTCAATTCAATTCAATTCAATTCAATTCAATTCAATTCAATTCAATTCAATTCAATTCAATTCAATTCAATTCAATTCAATTCAATTCAATTCAATTCAATTCAATTCAATTCAATTCAATTCAATTCAATTCAATTCAATTCAATTCAATTCAATTCAATTCAATTCAATTCAATTCAATTCAATTCAATTCAATTCAATTCAATTCAATTCAATTCAATTCAATTCAATTCAATTCAATTCAATTCAATTCAATTCAATTCAATTCAATTCAATTCAATTCAATTCAATTCAATTCAATTCAATTCAATTCAATTCAATTCAATTCAATTCAATTCAATTCAATTCAATTCAATTCAATTCAATTCAATTCAATTCAATTCAATTCAATTCAATTCAATTCAATTCAATTCAATTCAATTCAATTCAATTCAATTCAATTCAATTCAATTCAATTCAATTCAATTCAATTCAATTCAATTCAATTCAATTCGATTCAATTCAATTCAATTCAATTCGATTCAATTCGATTCAATTCAATTCAATTCGATTCAATTCAATTCAATTCAATTCAATTCAATTCAATTCAATTCAATTCAATTCAATTCAATTCAATTCAATTCAATTCAATTCAATTCAATTCAATTCAATTCAATTCAATTCAATTCAATTCAATTCAATTCAATTCAACTCAATCCAATTCAATCTAGTTCAATTCAATTCAGTTCAATCCAATTCAATTCAATTCAATTCTGTTCAATTCAATCCAATTCAATCTAGTTCAATTCAATTCAGTTCAATCCAATTCAATTCAATTCAATTCTGTTCAATTCAATTCAGCTCAGTTAATTTCAATTCAATTCAATTCAATACAATTCAATTCAATACAATTCAATTCAATTCAATTCAATTCAATTCTATTCAATACAGTTCAATTTAATTCACGTCAATTCAATTCAGCTCAGTTAATTTCAATTCAATTTAAGTCAATTCCACTCAGTTCAGTTGAATTCAATTCAATTTAGTTCAATTCAAGACAATTCAAATTAAGTCAAGCCAATTATTTTTATTTATTTATTTGTGTTGGGACGAACATGTAAATAAATAAAATCGTTTACTAGAACCGAAACGGTTTCAAATGGTAACTCTAAATTAAATTAAAATAAAAAAAGTTTTTTTTCGATTAAATTCAGGCTTGTTAAAGTTGCTACCACCGACTCAGAATTTCGATAGTAATTTTAAGTAATTTCCAAATGTTGTTCACTCGTGAACTTCACCATGATAAATTCACCGACATTTTGACATGGCCAGATCATAACAAATGTTTAGTGGTGAGTTTTTATTGAAACACAAAATTTGTTGCTCCTTCAAATTATTGACAGTTTTGAATAGGCGGTCATATTCACCTGAAACGTAAAGCGGTGGTGATGAAAATAGTCACCAACTTGGAAGCGATCGTCCAACAATGTGAGTTGAAGTCCTATTCCGAATAATTTAATTTTTTAACTAATTGGAGAAGAAACTTAATGTGTTTATTTAGACGAATTTAAAAATCTTCCTCTAATGACAATAAATGATAACGAACAAAAAATGTAAAATTTTGTAACAACAATAATACGGTTGTTAAGTCTGTAATACGGAACTAGATTGATCAGCCATAAAAGTCATTATTTGATTTGTTAACCCAGCACTGAATGTCATTCCGGTGGGTGACTTCCGTTCTCTGTTATTATATTTTTTTTTTGCCACAACATCAGCAATAGTTCTAGGGATTATTGAGCTTCATGCAGTTGTTGTTGTGGTCTTGATTGGTTTAACATAATTTGTTTTCAACGAAATCCAAAATAATCGAAAATAACAATCAGTTCAGATTGTTGTATACGAAATTTTGTTGTTGCTTGTGTCAGTAGCAACCCAAACCCAATTACAATGTACTCATTTCCATGCGAATGGATATGGAAATGATGGTTGGAAATATATGAGGAGGGGGGGAATGAATGACTAACAGAATGAATGCCTGAATGAATGATTCAATGAGTTACTACTACAACTGCCGCTGAAAGTACACAATGTCATGTTATCTGGCGTGTAAAGGAGGAGCAGACAGACCAACTTGGTTTACGTCAAACTAGAAAAAACAAAACAGAAAACAACAAAAAATAGCATTAGATACAACTCAAATGCAAGTAGCTACAACAAATGTCGACCGTAAATATTCCAATCACGCCCCTTTGGTTAACTTAACCAACGATAGACCACCGACCGTAAGACCGACTCAAAGACCGTAACGACGCAACAATCACACATCATCGCTGAAATATGTGATGTACATATGCATGTGTGTCCGTCTTTTGGTTAGTCTGCTTGTGTCTTTGGCATTCTTAACTTGGCTTTAATGTTTCATGGTTGTTGGCTATTAAGTTTAGTACGGTTTAGTTATTGTCTATTCTCTCTCTGTCTCGCTTTACCATTTCTTTTCCCCAATACCCCATTCGCTCGGTACGTGTGCTCTATTCTTATTTTATACTAGATAAGTATTAAATTACGTGTCTTCATTATTTGGAAATTTTCAAGGAAGAAGGGGGGTTTTCTATTACAACAATTAAGTTTATTTATATATGTTTTGTGTTGTAGTTGCTGTTGTTTCACTTAATACAAAATTGTGTCACAACAACCTTCGTCCACATTTCATTGGACTTGTTTTGTGCAGTTTCAAATTCAGTTCAGTTCACTTCTTGGGATGTGTAACCAAATTGTATCTTGTTTTTTTTTAAATTAAACTCTAGAACAACCCAACTGACATTCAAAACAATCATCGGTTTACAAATAATGAGGTCTTCTAATGACAGTTAATTTCAAACCAGATTTCTAGAAACACAATTGTATACAACGGCTGCAGGCGGGGTAGAAAGATAAGGTTATTGCTTAATTTCAAAGAAAATTAATTTTTTCACAGAAAACATAATTGGTAACAGACTTCATCTTTATTGGTGACAAACGACATGTGTTGCTTCTGGTAATTGGAAACAGTTAGAGATGTTATATTTTATACATAAATATTGTCTTTGTCGCAGCCCCATCAATTCCTCTAAAAGAAACGCCTTGACATTTAATGACAGAGATGCTTTATGCACAATTCAAGGGGTGTTTGTTAACATGTGTCTGTGTCGTAAAGTTACACTATCAGATTAAATGAAAAGATTTGGGGGCAGAAGATAGAATGGAAATCTCTTAAAAAAAAAACACCGAAATATAATTTGCTACTGTATTAAAGCCCGTATTCAGTTCTTCCGAAATTTTTGTAAGTAATTTTGTCATCCATCTCTAAACGAAATATTTTGTTGTGGGGGAGTTGCCACCTATTTTTGATTTACCTTGCAAATATTTAATTTATAATTCCTTGACGCACTCCATTTTATTTTGAGCACGTGTGGTGCTACCGTAGCACTGCTACGTAACATTGTTAAAATGATCGAAATGTCGAAATTCTGGTCCCAAACAATTATCAAACAATTGTTTGCATACTAAATAACTTTGGCGTAACAGCCCTGTAATAGATTTTCGCAAAGAACTGAGTACCAAACAAATGAAAAGTGGGCGAAATTTTCGGTTCATGAAATTTTCGTTATTTTTTTCTTATGGCAACGAAAATATAAAAACTGAATACCGGGCTGCAGCAATTAAATACATTGTGAATTGGAAGCGACACGATTTCCGCACGGCAGCCGCGTTGATACTTAATAACACCGTCTTAGACTTGTGGTGTAAACACACGTTCTTTATAAAGGGTGTCTCAGTAAGAATGCACTTTTTAATTTTAAAATAAAAACACATATTTTTGGAGATAGTTGTTATTTTTTTATTGGATTGTAAAGAAGGCATGTTCCTATTAAGTATGAAATAAAATATTCGTCAAATGGCCCCAACGACTCTGGCGACAGCTCATTACACTTTTCATGAAATTTTCCATGACTTTTTCACAGAGATGTGGCTATATCTCACCAACAACGCGTTGGATCTCGGATTTGAGCTGAGGAATTGTTTCTGGTTTATTCGCATCAACCCAAAATTTCACAATACCCTAAAGAAAAAAATCGCACGGCGGTTGTTGGCCAGTTGACATCAGCATTTCTTGAGATAATTTGTTCGTTGCTGCAATAAATCGATTGTTTCATGCGTGGTGTGGCAGGTGGCGCCGTCTTGCTGAAACCACATGTCGTCCAGATCAATAACGTACACTTGAGGCCATAAGAAATACGTTATCAAGTTCCTGTAACGAATGCCGTTCACAGGCACTGCAATTTCGGCCTCATCTATAAAAAAGGAAAGCCCAAACACACCGCCTGACCAAAATCCGCACCAGACAGTTGCCCGTTGTGGGGCATTTGTTTCTCATGGATTCCATGAGGATTTTCTGAGCACCAAATTCTACAATTTGGTGTATTCAACAAGCCATTCAGATGGAAATGCTCAACATCGGAGAAGTTGCTTTTTTTTTAAAAAAAATTGACATTGACTTCACTTTGCTGAATTACCCATTGAGCGAATTGCCGACGCTTTCCATGGTCTACTGGTTTGAGCTGCTGAGTTAGCTGACATCAGCATTTCTTGAGATAATTTGAAAACTGTTGAAAACCAAAACGTTTTTGTTTCTGAAGAGTTTTAAACTTGGAACAGTCCTAAACTTAGAACAGATGGGACCATTTTATAACTGGAAATTGTTTTTACGCTGGGAAGATTTGAAACAGGGAACACCTGTTTTTAACCTAGAACATTTTTAAACTTAGGAAAGTTTTAGACTTCGAACAGTTTTAAACTTATAACATTTTAAGCGTAGAACAGTTTAAACTAATTTTAATTTAAAAATAAAAACAACAAATATCTTCCCCTACGACTACGGAATAACAGCGCAAAAAACTGTGAACCAGATCAACTGGGAACAGTGGAAAGCTGCTAGCAGTTAGCTGGTAATAAACTGAGTAATTGGTGAGTGGCCGTCGGTGGCGCAATGGTTAGTGTGCGAGGCTCTTGTACATGAGAACGTGGGTTCGATCCCTGCTCAGACCAACTTACTTTTCTTTCGACGACGGACACCTCGCTTAGTGATGCCGACACTATCGAGTACTTAGCCATGAAAAAGCTTATCAAATACTGTTCGGAACCGGTGTAAAACCGGTCCCAATCAGTGAGTGTAAAAATTAGAAAGCTCACAATCCCACTGATTGCGAGAAGCTCTCCTCAATCCCTTCATGGGATGTTATGAAACACTGTTGTTTTTGTTGTAAACTGTTTCCAGGTTTGAACTGTTCCCAGTCGTAAACTATTCCCAGTTGTAAACTGTTTCCCAGTATAAAGACGGTTTACAGATGTAAAATGTTCCCAGCTGTAAACTGTCCCCAGTCGCAAAATTTTTCTAGTTGTAAACTGTTTCCCAGTTTACACACTGTTCCCCAGGTTAAACACTGTTCACCAATTTAAAAACTGTTTCCAGCTCTAAACTGTTTCCAGTTGTAAAATATTTAGCAGTTTAAGAGCTGTTTCTAGTTGTAAACTATTTCCAGTTGTAAACTGTTTCCAGTTGTAAAATATTTCGTAGGTGAAGAGCTGTTTCTAGTTGTAAACTGTTACTAGTTGTAAACTATTTCCATTTGTAATCTGTTTCCAGTTGTAAGCTGTTTCCAGATGTAAACTCATCCATTGTAAACTGCTTTCAGCTATAAACAGTTCCCAGTTGTAAACTGTTTCTAGTTGCAAAGTGTTTCCCATATTAAAAACTTTCCCAATTTAAAAACTGTTTCCATCTGCTTCAAGCTAATAACTGTTACGAGTGCTTGTAAACTGTTTCCAGTTCTAAACTGCTTCCATTTGTAAACTGTTTCCAGTCGTAAGCTGTTTCCAGTTGTAAATTGTTTCTAGTTCTAAATTGCTTCCAGTTGTAAATTGGTCCCAGTTGTAAACTGCTCCCAGTTGTAAACTGTTTCCAGTTGTAAACTGTAACCAGTTGTACACCGTTTCCCAGTTTAAATACTGTTTGCATTTGCAAACTATTTCCAGTTGTAAACTGTTTCCAGTTGTAAACTCTTCCATTTGTAAACTGTGTAGCTGTAAACTGTTCCAAGTTGTAACCTGTTTACAGTTGTAAACTGTCAAGCTGTAAACTGTTCCCAGTTGTAAACTGTCAAGCTGTAAACTGTTCCCAGTTGTAAACTGTTTCCAGATTTAAAATGTTTGCAGTATAAAATCTGTTTCACAGTTTAAAAATTGTTTCACAGTTTAAAAACTGTTGCCCGTTCTAAGCCGTTGCCCAGTTAATAATTGTTTCCAGTTGTAATCTGTTTCCAGATGTAAACTGATCCAGTGGTAATCTGTTTCGAGTAATGAAGTACTTCCAGTTGTAAAGTGTTCCCCCGGTCTAAAAAACTGTTCCCCGTTTAAAGCAGTTCCGAGTTTGAAACTTGTCAGTTTAAAATACTTTTCCTAGTTCATTAACTGTTCCCACTTTAGAAACTGTTCCTAGTTTATATTTCTTCCTGTTTAAAAAATGTTACCGGTTTAAAACTGTTCCAAGGTAAAAGCTGTTCCCAGTTTGAACCCGTTCCTAGCTTTAAAACTGTTCCCAGTTCAAAAAGTGCTCAGAGTTTTAAACTCTTACCAGTTTAAAATCTCTTCCCATTGTGTACACTGTTCTCAGTTTAAGTTGCACACTGTATCATATATTCCTAATTGTTTCTGTACCATCTCTGTTGTTCCATTTATTATGTTATGTCTATTGTCCGGTAATCAATTTAAATGAATGACTCTTGTCTGACAGCAAAAGTACCGTTTTATCTTCGCTCCTCTCACCGGCTGTCTCTCTTTCCCTTTCAAACCACACAGTTACGTTCTGTAATAGATTTGATGGTTCCTGTTTTGATTTGCTTTGTTTTGTTTGTGTTTCATTGCACAAGGAAACCGGGAACAAAGTTCGTACTTCACACCGCACACTCACACACATGCATATGTTTCACTTATTTGATTTCGTTTGTTTGAAAATCAAAATCCTGAAATGGATGTTGCTGCTGCAACCAACATAACATAACGGGATGTTGAAAGTTCTGACTATGGACCCACAACTACAACGGGGGGGGAGCAAAAAAGAGCAACAAACTGCACCGAAAACAAAAATCCGGTGTACAAGAAGTTCAATAACCCGAGACCAACAAACACAAAAACTCAATCCAAAAAAAAAAGACAAAAACATCAGAAGCAGCAACAGCAACACATTCAACAACGTTAGCCCAACAACACAAGAAGTAGTAACAGGGTGTACGGAAAGGGAGAAGAGTAGGAAGAAGACGAAAACACCGGCAAGTTTTACTTGAGCCGTGTGATGATGTTGATCATGATTACGCTGACGATGGCTGAGCCTTGTCGCCAGTCAGCCTAAGCTGTTCATCATTGTGTTGCAGACAATATTCCTGTTGCTGCTGCTATTGCTTATATAACATATAGCAACAGCAACAACAACGAAAGTAATGTACAAAAAATAGTACTTTGTTGTACGCAACAACACAAACATCAACACATGAACAATCACATTATGAACTTAATCAACATCATCATCATGATCATGTTTCTCAACGTTTGATTCTCCACCTTCATCATCATCATTATCATCAACATCATCGTCGTCTTTTTTCTTTTTCATTATGTTTTACTTTCTGTGTGTGTATTTTCAAACAATAACAGAAAATGAGAAGATAAACAAAACCAAACATAAAAATCGTCAGATGGTGAGGGGGTGGTTGCAATAGACCAGACCTTTAAAATTATTCCAAACACATACAGTTTTTCTCTGATGTTTGTTTGGTGGGGATTTGCTGTTGCCTTTATAATCTCTTATCGAACCTTGTGTTTTCTGCACCTCCCTTCCTTTCCTTCCGTTTCCTATACATATGTATGTATCTAAATATGTATATATGTATGTATGTATATACAAATGAATGTTAAGAGTTAGGAAGCAACAGCACTGACCATAAATAGCAATCAGCTGAAAAAAGCTAAGGGTATAAAATGAACCAAACGGTAAAAACCTAACGACCAGCCGACCGACTTACAATTACTGCTCGTCCGTCCACACATACATATGTACGTACAGCTAAGGTCAAAATAATAGTGATGCAAATAATACAATGAAAATAGTGACAGACTTCACAGTGCAGTAGAATATTCGCAATTTCGTATTTTATAGGTCTTTTCATTACGCAAGATTTTGTGCAGGTTTGGGAATGCAACACGGTCCTTATTTGTCCGATTATTTAAATCCATTGCAGAGCCGCGGACGTGACAACCTCTAATGCGGCTGTGACAACCTCTCATGCAGTTGCGACAACCTCTAATGCGGCTGTTACAACCTCTCATGCAGTTGCGACAACCTCTCATGCAGTTGTGACAACCTCTAATGCGGTTGTGACAACCTCTAATGCGGCTGTGAAGATGTCTAATGCGACTGTGACAATCTTTAGTTCGTATCCAATACCACAATGTGGTTGTGACAACCTCTAATTCGGTTGTGAGAACCTCGAATGTGGTTGTGACAACATTGAATGCGTCTGTGACAACCTCTAGTTCGGATGCGATGAAATGTGGTTGTGACAACCTCGAATGTGGTCGTGACAACATCGAATGCGGTCGTGACAACCTCTAATGCGGCTGTGACAACATCTCATTCAGTTGCGACAACCTCTGATGCAGTTGTGACAACCTCTAATGCGGCTATGAATATCTCTAATGCGGCTGTGACAATCTTTAGTTTGGATCCGATGCCAGAATGTGGTTGTGACAACTTCAAATGCGGTTGTGAGAACCTCGAATGCGGTTGTGACAACCTCTAATGCGGCCGTGACAACCTCTCATTCAGTTGCGACAACCTCTAATGCGCTTGTGACAACCTCTAAAGCGACTGTGACAACCTCTAATTCGGATACGATGAAATGTGGTTGTGACAACCTCGAATGCGGTCGTGACAACCTCTAATGCGGCCTCTAGTTCGGATGTGATGCCATCTAATGCGGCTGTGACAACCTCTAATGCGGCTGTGACAACCTGTAATTCGGATGCAATGAAATGTGGTTGTGACAACCTCGAATGCGGTCGTGACAACCTCTAATGCGGCCTCTAGTTCGGCTGTGATGCCATCTAATGTGGTTGTGACAACCTCTAAATTCAGTTACGAATAATAGGTTAATTTTTCCGTGGGCATAGTCAGAACACAACATTTCTTGATGCGAGAGTGTTATGATAATATTGCAGTCCATAGGTAATATCACGGCGTTTGTATGAAATCTGCAGCTTTTATCTATTGCATTTCGACAGGCATACACGTATGGATCATTCATCCCCTTCTTTGCCAACCACTCTGAATTCCGTTTCCAGTTTAACTTCTGGTCAAGAATAACTCCGCAATATAAAATATAACGATAACTCTACACGGTGAAGTACCGATCTCCCACACTTTATATCTCTTTCTCGCCCACGAAGGAAAGGGATTAGATCTGTCTAAGGGATTTATTCCTAAACCACAGCCTCTCTAGCCCAAGTCGATGGTATACGCAACGCAGTTCGCATCAGGTTACTTACAGAGACCAACATGACAATATCATAGGCATAAGTCACAACATTTTGACTCTAAAATATGTAGGCATACCTAGGCATAACTTTTCCCACTATTAGCCACAGCTGAGAATATAGTACTCCAGCTGGCGGTGTGTCATGAGTGGTCAGTATCCGAACACAGCTTACCCCCAGCATCGAAATTATGATTTATACGATTCGATTTCTATGTATATAAGCAATCTGAAGGCAGGAAGCGAGGGCACGTATGAAGCTTCGAGAGAGTTCCTAATGTCGCCAGATGTCATGGGGCCTTAATGATAACAAATTTGGGGGCCATAAGACACGCACTGTTTAGTCGATATAATCAGGTCGCATCCTTACCAAACAACCGACGATGAACCCATTATAACCCATTATATGTTGCATACCTGTAGAGCTCCCAACTCATGGCTACTATATTTTCCGGTATACCATTATAGGTCAGGCTGACCACATTGAGTTTCAATGTATACTATCGGAAGCATAATCAAGATCTATTAAAAGTAGGCACAGAGGGGAGTAAACCCCGCTTGCTACTTGCGCACAAGTTGCTCTTCCACTGGTGAAGTCAGCTGTAGTATAAGTGTCGACTTTGTCTACTGCAGGAGTAAGGTAATACACCTCAAGTTTATGCATAAGGTGACCTAGCTCCATTTTTCGGGATAGTGATAACCACTCCCTCTTTCCAGTCCATGGTCGTTCGGATGTTTATCCATGCACCGTCGTTATGACGGATCTTCAATTGAGTCAGACACCGCAGTAACCCCAATCAACGATTCATCTCTCCTTTGAACTTGGCCAAGTAATTCTAGAGAATATCTGTGA
Source organism: Phaonia tiefii (assembly GCA_963931995.1). Lineage (NCBI taxonomy): Eukaryota > Metazoa > Arthropoda > Insecta > Diptera > Muscidae > Phaonia > Phaonia tiefii. Next base: position 11,056,101 of record OZ008371.1, on the reverse strand, counting down.
GCCCCAGCCAATATGTGGGAATTGAATTCAAGTTTAGGCAATATATTTAGATCAAATCGACTGAAGTAATTCGTGCACCATATTACACCTTGCAGTTTATATACAGACGGAGATGTGTTTCCACTGCACTTCAGAATCACCGGAAGAAGTAGAGTTCAGCGTTAGTACGAGGACAGTTTGTCAACTCTGACATTTTGAATAAGAAATATTTTCTCCAGCAAACAAACGATTTATTTCTCAAAATAGTCTTCTTTCAGCCAGATACATTTAGTTCATCGCTTTTATATTTTTTTATTCTTTCCAAATTATAGGGTTTTCAAGGTCCTCAAAGTATGCGTTTCAGTGATGATCTCTTAATTCGAGCCAAATCTTTTACCGCCGAGCCATTTCTTCCGGTTTGGAAATAGAAAGTAGTATCTGGGACAATATGGCGGGTGAGGTAGCAATTCGTAGCCAAATTTAGGTATTTTTGTTGTGGTGACCACTCTCCAGTGCGCCGATGCTTTGTCAAGGTGAAAGATCACTTATGTCGTCGACAAATACGGTCATGTATGCTTCATCAATGTCGAGTCTTTCCAACAGCTGTGAATGACGTTTGTCGCTGATCATTTTATTATTTTTAATGTAATCTATGCGAATGACGTCCCATTTATCCAAAAAGACTGTTAGCCGACAGAACCCTGGTCTTCTTGAGTAGACGTTCACTAGGATAAGTCCACTGCTTTGACTGTTCCTTGGTCTGCGGTGTCTTGTGATGTATCCATGTTTTGTCCATGGTTACGAAAAGGCGCAAATCTTCTTCGGAGTGCAGTTTAACATTGCTAAGCACTCCTTTGAAGTGTTCACACGGTTGCGCTTATGGTTGAGTGTGGGTAATCGCGGCACTCATTGCGTGGAGAGCTTTTTTATGTCCAAAAATTCAAGTAAAATGTGATGTACCCGCTCAGTTGAGATGCCTATAGCCTCAGCTACCTTACGCACTTTCATACTCCGATCATCCAATATCATTCCATGGTTTTTATGGACAATTTCTGACGAGAGACGACTTCTTTTGGACAAACGTTCAGCGTAACTTGTGCTGGTACAACCACAACGGAATTCAGTAAAACATTGTTTAACCTTTGAAATTGATCGTGCAGAGATATCAGAATATTTATCAAGTCTTTTTTGGTTTTACACAAAATATAGAGCTTGACGCGAAATTTAATTTAAATTTAATAAAATTCATGAGTCTGTCAAACTCAAAACTAACTTGAAGTTTACACAAGACAGTTTTGCGGAGACAATGGTAATACATTCACACTCTTACTAATACTCACTCATAGAGTAGACATATACCTAGTGGGAACAAAAGCAACAGTCCTTGTAACTCCACCTGGTGTAAGTCGAACAGCTCTCTATCACACTGACCTCGCCACGAACAGTGTGAAATGAAACGTCAGACCAAAGACGATCAAGAAGTGGACGACCAGAAGATGTGTGCAATTTGGCAACCCTCGTAAAAGATAACCAAAAAGTGGTAACAATTCTCTCAAACGCATTTCTCTCTCCTATCTTGACTATTTCACACTTTTTGCACAGTTTATGTAATTTTACTTCAGCATGGCTGAAATTTGTATAGTTATATACAATAACACTATCAAAAAGCTGCTCGTGTATTGAAATATTCAATGAAGAGAGTAAGAGAGAGAGAGCAGAGAATGATTAACGCTCTACTTTAGTACATAGTTTTTGGTTAGACTAAAGAAATTTTCTCTCTAGATAGGTATACTCTATGCTCTCACTGTTCCCCCACTGTTTCTGATTTTTCGAAGACAGTAAATTCGGCAACTAAGACATATTCTCAATTGTCTTGTGTCAACGGAAAGGTAAATGAAGCGGTTTACTTAAAAATGTACAGTAGTCAATTAGAAGTTGGTAGTTGACAGAATCAATGTTTTTTTTTTTATTAACAACGGGGGAAGTTCCAAAAGTCGCGGAGTTTCTCTCTCGCGGAGTGTGGCCAATTTTGGAAGTTAATAAAATAAATAAATGGTTTCCCATTACATCCCATGAAGGGACCGGAGAGAACTTCTCACAATCACTGAGCTGTGCGCTTTCCAGTTTTCACTGAGTGATTGGGACCTACAGTTTTACATCGATTCCGAACGGTATTTTGAGAAGCTTTTTCATGGCTATATACTCGATAGTGTCGCCGTCACTATGCCAGGTGACCGCCGCCGAAAGAAATTTTTTTGAAGGTGGTCAGAGCAGGGTTCGAACCCAGGATCTCATGTACAAGAGCCGCGCACACTAACCAGTTACAACCTTCCCTTATCCACCTTAGATATCGTTATTGTGAATTCAATGGAATGAAGAAGGAAATAAAGATTTGCAAGAATGGTTTTATAAAGTTATTGAGTTGCAGTACCGCTACTATAATTTTGAACGCAACTGTAGGTGCGTGTGCCTGGCCGCGACTTATGTACATATAAAAGGTACTCATTTGTCATTACTACACACACACACACACACACGTCAAAAGTTAAGAGATAGAGGTTTTGTACATTTTCACCTCTTACAAACAAATGCCCCGCATAAGATTCATTCACCTGAATGAGAAGTATTAACTAAATATGAATTCAATGTTGTGTCGTTATAATGTTTATATGCATGTACATTCTACATGCATACATACATACATATGTAGGTAATGAGTGTGGCTCTCTGCTTTGTGGTGGGTTGGCCGTAGGTTGAGGTCGGTTAGGTGAATGTTTTTAGTTTTTATTTTGCACAAACACGGGGTGAACATCTGTGTCACAGTGGTTGATATCTATACAAACTGGGGAAAAATGTCAAAGGTATAATGCTGAAGGGCAAATTTAATTAATTAAAGTTTGTAAATTAAACTTAGTAAATAAATAGTTATTTAAGTGGTGAAAAGTAAGATGATGCCTCTAAATTACAATAATATTGGAACTATGAGGAAATTAAATAAAAGTCACAAATAATTCATAGAAAATTGTTTTTATTAAAATTTTTAAAAATAATTTAAAATAATGTATTTGAATTTTTTAAAATAATTTAAAATTATTTATTTATTTATTTAAATTTTTTTATTTTAAAAATTTGGAAGAGAAACAAAAATAATGCTTTGATGTCGCTCTACTTAATAAATATATAACCTTTTGTTTCTATTTCATGTTAAAAAGCAACTGCGATTAAGCAATCATAGAATAGTCTTATAAGTCTTAACGGAGTTTCATGAAATGTGGGCAATTTTCCAAAAAGTACCATCAATCTTTGTAATTTTTTGGGGTCCTTTGAGAGCATATTCTTACATTTGTGTGCCTATTGGTTTGCGGGGAAAAGTCCCTACTATTTGAATTTATTCACATCACCCACCCACTGTGCCTGTGTGCCAGTCTTTAAGCCTCAAATCTTTTCTTTTTTCTGCATTACTTTCGCTTTGTTTTAAAAAATCAATGGCAGCTCCATCATCATTACTATCATTACGATCAAGAAACATATTCGCATTTAAACAATAATAATTATTTGAAACAGTAACCTCTGTGTTGAACTCAAAAGCGTCTTGGCAAGAAAAGTTTCTCAGACAAACAAGACACAAGCGAGTGAAGCCTGAGTCTGAGCTCCGTTAAAGAAAGGCGGAGCAAATGTTACGAGGGGGGAAAACAATTCACAGTGTGTGCATATGTTGTATTACTCGGTAACATTTAACCATCCATTCATTCATCCATCCATCTACTCCATTCATAGCGTACCGGAAGAATTGAACTCTGTGTAAGCTTTTGTAGCATTCACTTTTTTCCATCGTCTTGTAGTATGGTTACTGTTTCAAATTTGTATATGGGGCCTTCCAAGAAGTCGAAAGTAATGGCGAAATGTAAGACAACAAAAAAAAATCATAAGAAAACACATAAAGATATAAACAATGAACTCCTAACTTTCCTTTGACTCACATGTGCTGTGTGTGAGAGTCACATGTGGCGAAAATTTGTACAGAAAGCGCCGCAAACAAAAGTGAAGATATGAGAAATGGGAAGTGAACTGCTTAAAACTACGACAGTTGGGTTTTTAATGTATATTTTTCATATGACGAAGTTATTCAAATAATATGATTTTCTCCAAGATAAACTCTGGCATGCAATGTTAAAAAAAATTTCAGTTTCGTTTAAACTGGAAAAGATTTTCATAATTTTTTAAAAACAAAAAGAAATTTACAGAGACTTCATTCAGCATTTGCATAACCAAATTGCGCACTTGACTCCGTTGCGCAAAAACTGTCAAAGTATATTCCACTCTTTCTCTCTTCCGCAAGGTCAATTTAGAAATATCCATATTTTTCCCATGCGTGAACCTATTACAGATCGCTTCAACCGAACTTCAGTTGTGGGGATTAAATTCAGTTGTGGCAACCTTAATTCGGTTGTGGCAAATGCAATTCGCTGCCAGCAGCCGATTTTACGGTTGCTACAACCTCTTTTCCAACTATTAGTTCTGTGATTACGAAAGTCATACAACCGAAATATTCCTCGCGGTTGACAAGTGAGGATTTTGATTGAGGCCTGACAAAAATAATACAACCAAACCTACAACTATAGGGATAGAATTACCGACCATAGAGTAAACATATCTAGAGGGAAAATTGCTCTCATCTAACGTTTCATTTCACACTCTTCGTGATGAGGTTGGTATGATAGAGAGATGTTCGACTAACACCAGGAGGTGGAGTTACAATAACTGTTGACTAAAATTTTTCATATCGTTTTGGTGGCGAACTGTGAAAATTAAATATATTTTCAACATGTTTGTTATACATTTCTGTTGCATTTAAGTCAGCTATTTTTAATACACAAACAAACTGCTGTTGTTATTTTCTTGTTGGATATTTTGTTCTAATGTATAGCTGTCCAAAATAAAATGAGTTGTTATTTTTGAGAGAGAGAGAGAGACAGACCGCACTGAAAGAAATCTAGTGTGTGTTGAAAAATGATAATTGAAAAACTCAATAGAAATAAAAGCAAAGGTGTAAATATGAATGTTCAGCCATTTCTCTGTGTGCATCCCACGCTCTTGAGGTCTACTCAACGACTGAGTGGAGAGAATGTTCTCCCTAGGTATATGTTTACTCTATGTTACCGACCTATAGTGAAATAACCCCATTGCGTAGACAGCGAAATGACCGGCTCGCCGACTTCGACGCGGTGAAATGTTAAAAGAGAGTGCGATCGCCGGATGATCCGCCGAATTCTAAACGGCTCAAGGTGACCGGAATACGCGCACCGCTTCAGTGCTCCAGTAATCCGACGTAGCGGACAGGATCGCGAAAACCAAGAAATTTCAATTCGGCGCCGATCAGCTGAATTGGACATCTTCAGAGAGTAAACCCGGCTTATTTTGAGGTTGGATTTGGGCCTACATCTGTATAAGATTGTACTAACGCAGGAATTGAAGTCGGTCGACCATAGACAGCGCCTTGAATTCGGCGATGGAGTTGTTGACCGGATATCTGGATTTGGGCCACAAATCATCTTCGCGGACGAGGCCAATTTTTGCCTTATTGGAGCGACCACAATCCACAAGTTTTAGTTAATGTAAGAGAAGTTCATACTACAAGTTTGCAAGGTAAGTTTGGGTTTTGTTGGAATAATAGACAATTCAGATGAGCACAGACACTGACATTATAGTTTCGAACTCCGTGATAAGTTCATCATCAGATGCCTAACTACTGTGCCTGAATTGATACCTTCGGTAGATCATCAATCGGATACTTACATACACAAACCCAAGTATGCAATTTAAATATGTATGTGAATTAGTATCGATCGAAGATCCCTAAGCACCAACACACACTGAAAGGTCTATAATTCCAACACAAGAAGTGTTAGACCCCAAAGATTGACCTTTTTGGTGAGGTTTATGTTCATGGAGACATCATCGGACCTTATTTCTTTCAAAATGACGAAGCAGACACCATTACCGTCAATGGTCCTCGGAATAGAGCGATGTTAACCACTTTATGTGGCCAGAGCTCGACAACATCGATATATCGGAGCAGTGGTTCCAACAAGACGGCGTTGCATGCCATGCAAGCGGCGCTACGCTCGAAGAAAAATTTGGCAACTGGATCTAATTTAGGACGAGCTCAAGGAACCGAACCGCTATTGCCGGAATAACGCAGCAGAGATTGCACCAAGTCATCAAAAATTGGACCCATCTCTTGAATTACTACCATCGAAACCCAGGTGACCATTTGACTTATGTGCTATTCCATACATAATTACATATCTCTGTAAAGCAGAGATATATAAGAAACAGTTAATATATAGGTTAGATAACCCGATACTTCTTGTGGCCGTCGGTGGTGCAATGGTTAGTGTGAGACATGAGATCCTGGGTTCGAACCCTGCTCTGACCACCTTAAAATTTCTTTCGGCGGCGGTCACCTCGCATACTGACGGCGACACTATCGAGTATATGGCCATGAAAAAGCTTCTCAAAATACCGTTCGGAATCGATGTAAAACTGTAGGTCCCAATCACTGAGTGAAAACTGGAAAGCGCACAGCTCAGTGATTGTGAGAATCTCTCCCGTATCCCTTCATGGGATGTAATGGGAAACCATTTATTTATTATAACCCGATACTTCAATACCTACAGAGGAGAAAAAGTGTCTCAACCGGGCAAGTAACTAAACAGCCCGCAACATGTCGCTGTCTACGCCTGGACGAACTTTGGAAAGCAAAGGTATTTAGTGAAATGGTCACGGAGAGCCTCACTACATACAGAAAACCAATTGTTAGAAAAAAGGTTGTAGCAAACGAATTGCAGTTGCCACAACCGAATAGAGATTGTTGTCACGACTGAATTTAGGACCAACATCTGCATTTGAATGTGGCGGCCAGTGGTGCAATGGTTAGTATGCGCGGCTCTTGTGTATGAGACTGGCGACACTATCTAGTATTTAGCCATGAAAGGGCTTCTCAAAATTCCGTTCGGAACCGGTGTAAAACTGTAGGTCCCAATCAGTGAGTGTACAATTAGAAATCGCAAAGCTCACTGATTGTGAGAAGCTCTCCCCAATCCCTTCAGGGGATATATTGGAAAAACCATTTCAGAAATGGACATGGGCTATCGTATTAAGCAAAAAATTAAAAAAGACAAATTTTGAGTTTTGGCTTCTTTGAAGTTAGGGTGCGATATGTTTCGATCCGAAATTGATTGATTTTTAATTTCCTTTGAACTACAGTACATATCAGTACAAATGTGCACAGCTACTGTACAAATGTACACAGCTACTGTACAAATGTACAATGTACACAGCTACTGTACAAATGTACACAGCTACTGTACAAATGTACACACCTACTGTACAAATGTACACAATCGAGAGCTAGGATTTGAACTCACATTTGACAAGGAAACCAAAGTACTACAATTAGTGACAATTTAAACAACAAGATGGTCGGTCGCTGGCCCGAAGAGAAGAGTCACAAACTTCGATACGCTCCATCGTCAATGTGAGTTCAAGTCCTAGATAAGATTGTTGCAATATTTCACTAATTGAAGAACAAAGCTTGACCTGCTGGCTCAGAGGAAATTAAAAATATTCTTTTAAAACATAACAAAATAAATTTGAATTTCACAGCTGAGATAAGTAAAACCAGCTGTTCGTATAACATCACCTAGTCTTATAACATCACCTGATATAAATTGATCTTGTCCCCCACCACTGAAGTTTTTTAAACAAAAACAACAACAGCAATTATTGCAAAAGAACTCGCTCGTGCGCCTTTAGTCAGGGTTAGGTGAAAAACGATCAGGGTTCGTTAAGAACTGTTCGTTTTTTCCTTTAGTTGTTACTATTCTCTAGAGGGCTGGTGGCGGAGAGTAGGTTTTAAGCCAGTCACAGGCATACGAGTACATGTGTATGTGAATGCATACAGAGAGCTGATTTTTTCAACGTGCGGTGAATGAGCGAGCGAGCTAAGTTAGTAGGTCAGCGAAATTCACTTGGTTGATTCGTAAAAAAATGTTGTGTCCGCTTATTTGTTTTTGTTGTAGTTTTGGTTGTGTGTTTTCTGACATTTTGTTGTTGTTTTGCATTCATATACATATGAGTCTTGTTGTTTTTGTGCATTATTGTTGTTGCTGCCGCCTATCGCAAAGAAAAAGTTATTATTTTTTTTATCATTTATTCCTACATGGTGGATTTCAGCACTAGGTTTGTGTACGAACTTCTCTGTCAGAGTTAGTCAGTCAGTCAGACTTACTTGCACATATGCATATCATTCTTTGCTGTGTCACAAATAACAAAGAGGTGAAAAGAGGTAATGTAGTTTTAAAAAAGTTAGAGAGGGAGAGAGATTCAGGACCAGTTTTATCACACTTTTAAGGGGCATCTTTTAAGAGATTGTTTAAGAGTTTGTTGTAACACTTAAAGCAGGCGGTTTCTATGGCACAGCTGGTCGAAAAGACACTAGGAAAATGTTGTAGAATGATAGACCAAAGAAGACATACAGATTAGGGACCATGCAGCAAACTAAGTCTAAAAGTGTTTGATTGATACTAATGACAGCTAAATTATGTTTGCATCAAACGAAAATATGCATTCCCTTTTATTTTCAGTCCGTATTATGCCAAGCAAAGAGTAAATTACCAAAGCAACTTGAATTCGATGAAATGGCCTACTACCTCATCGTCATGAAGAGACATCGAAGAGAGTAATGGAGGCTCTTTAGTATTGTTCTGTGGTAAAAGCCATAACCAGCTGATTTTTCACCGGCAAAACCATGATTCAACAAATGGAGGTAGAATTGTTGTTGAAATTGTGGACATTTGACATTTTTCGATTACCTTTGTACTATTCAGATCAGGGGCTTTTTGTTGTTTGCAATTAGAAAAAAGGTAAATAGGATTTGAACTCATGTTGGCGAACGATCGTTTCGAAGTTTGTCACTCTTCACATCAGTGCCTTAGCGTTCTAGGCCAGTGACTGTCTTGTTAACATTGTCACTAATTGCAGTTGTCTTCGGAGTTTCTTTCCTCTTTCCAGCGCATTTTGTTCTTGTTTCATCACTCAACTGTCAACAAATGTAAACAAAATAGTACAACAAAATAATGTTCATGTTCATGAATGACAAATCTGTGGTTTGCTTAAGCGAAATATCGGAAACTTGTTCGAATTGTGAACTGATAAACTGGTCCTAGGCCATATACATACATGCATATTTATGGCGATGATGTTGGTGCTGGATTGTTGGTGTTGATGCATTCAGACAACTTTATTGTTGCAAAAAAAGAAACTGGTAATGCACTTTTTTGTTGCAATTTCTGAAACCAGCAACAAAAACTGCAAACAACAACAAAGTACTTAAGTTAATGCATTGCTTGTGCTGGTAGTGTTGCAGTATTTTTTGGTGTTGTTGTTGCTTCTGCTGTTGCAGTTGGTGTTGTTGTAATTGCTGGTCTGGTACTGGTGGTGTTTTAAAAGCCATAATACATATGGCCACCACCATTAGCAACGATGACTGTCAGCAACAAAATGTTCAGTTTTTTTTTGTTGCTATTGCAATGCATGAGATTTTAGTAGTGGTGGCTCATGCCTGGCCAGGCTGCCGAGACTGGAGCTGGTGCAATTCGCTCAGTCATCGTCGTCACCGACACCGTCAACTGGTTCGTTCGGTGGTTGAAGGTAAACCAGAACATAAATGATTTCCATTAAACTGCACGCTGATTTTCGATGCGTTCTCGTTATTTTTGTTTTGTTTCTTTTTTCTTTAAATTTTTCATTTTAAAATTTTGCAGCGATTTGGGAGGACTCACCACTCTCTTGTTGTTGGTGTGAATTTTTAGTTAAGCTAAAATTCTACACAACATTTATACAGGTTTTTAGGCCATTATTTTGGAGGCTGCTTTTAGGTAAAATCCAACGCCACATGGTTTGTGAATAATAGATGACGTTTTAATCGCACGAAAATGTGAACAAATTTGCTGGAGTATAATGGGGTGGAAACAGCAAAACTGTCATTTACATTTGAACGTGTTAATGCACTGGTTTAGATTTCAAAACCCTCCTCTTCCACCCGTCATCTGACCAAAGATTTAAACAACAAATTTATCTACGTGATATTTTCAATAATAATGTAACAAAATCGCTTAAAGTTACTCATTACATCAAGTACTGTTTGTTTTATTTACAAAAAGAAAAACATTTAAAATTTTGTTGTGGATAATTTAACAGTTCATTTAAATATTATCTAAAGCTGATTTATCTCAATTTGTTCTTCTTTCTCCACAAAAAAAACATTAAATGAAATACAAATACTTCCGCATAAATATCTTCTTATACACCAACTGATAAGCAGCAATGTCAGTTCCCAAAAACAGAGAACGCCCCTCTTCTACGTTTTTCGTTTTCTTTTCCTCTCCCTCCGCCTTTCGGATATTAACAGAAATTAATACCAAATGTTGATAAGAAAATTTGCAGTTGACAACCCTACTGCTTTTCCTAAGAATCAAACAAACATGAATGTAATATTTGAAGCGCCGCAAAAAACTGTAAAACAAGCAGAAAAACAAATTAAAAAATCGATAATTCTTCGTTATCGAGTTATCGGTAGAATATGATAAGTTTGAAGCGGACAACAAATTTGCCTATAATGAGCAAAAGCATCGGGTATCGTTGATATTTATTGCCGCTTTACTAGCATTTTAGATGGCAAATAGCAAATCTACTGTTATTCTTGTTATCGAGTTATCGCCATTTTAAGTTTGAAGCGGAAAAAAATTTTCAAATCATTAGCAAGAGCATCGGTTATCGATGCCATTTATTGCCGTTTTACTGCCTTTTTTTAGAACCAAATAAAAATTAAACCGTATAAAATATCGAGTGTAATCCTTATTATCTAGTTATCGGCGTTTTAAGTTTGAAGCTTAAAACAACATCAATCAGGAGCATGAGCTTAAGTCATCACCGACATTTATTACCGTTTTACCGCCATTCTTGATACCAACTAAGAATGAAATCGAAAGTAATCCGTATTATCGAGTTATCGGTATTCTAATAGCAAAAACAGCTTTGGTTGTCGTTGACATTCTATTGCCGTTTTACTGCCCGTTTTAATACCAATTAATAATGAAATAGAATATAATATTTCTTATCGAGTTATCGGTGTTCTAAGTTTGAACCGGACACCAAAATTTGTTAATCATGAGCCAGAGCATAATTTATTGTTGACATTTATTATCATTTTACCGCCCTTGATACAAAATAAGAATGAAATTGAATAAGCTCATTTACTATCGAGTTATCGGTTATCATTTTTATCGAATTATGGGCATTTTAAATGTGGAACAGACAAATTTGTCAATCATGGGCAAGATCATAAATTATAGTTTATGTTTATTATCGTTTTACCGTTCTACTTGATATCAAATAAGAATGGTATCGAATATAGTCTTTATTATGGAGTTATCGGTGTTCTAATTTTGAACCGGACACCAAATTTGTCAATCATGACCAAGATGGCTCTTGATACAAATTAAATCCAGTTTAATCTTTGTTATCGAGTTATGGGTATTTTAAATTTGAAGCGGAAAACAAATTTAAACATTATTAAGATGAACATAGGTTATGATTTATTTTTATTGCCGTTTTCTTGCCGATTTTGATACCAAATAAGAATGCAATCGAAGTTTTTCGCATCACTATCAGACGTACACATGTTTTTTCCCCAAATTAATTAGCCAGATAAAATTGTGACTCACCTTATCAAAATAAAAATCATTAACTCGCTTATGGAGTTATCGGTAATTGAAGTTGCAAATAAACCGAAATAAAGATCTACGACTCTACGATTCAAATTTAAAATAAGCTGAAATAAAAAGACGATAACTCGCTTCGTTATCAAACTATCGCATATTAAAGTTTAAGATACCCCAAAATAGAAGTCTATATCTAGCTTATTGATCGAGTTATCGGAGTTTGGAGTTCAAAATCCTCTAAGTAAAAATGCATAACTCTCTCAAATATCGATTTATCGGAGATAGAAGTTTGAAATATCCCAAAATAAAAATCGATAACTACGTAAGTAATCGTGCTAGCGGATTCTGAATTTGAAAATCTTCTGAGTGAAAATGAATAACTCGCTTAAATATCGATTTATCGATGTTTCAAATATGTATGTCAAAATAAAAATCGATAATTGGGCTAGTAATAGAGCTATCGGAGTTTGAAGTTCAAAATCCCTAAAATAACAATCGATAATTCGCTTCGTTATTCAGTTAATGGTGTTTGCAATTTGAAATACGCCAAAATAATAGTCGACAACTCTCTTAGCTACATGACTTGACTCGTTTGAAATATTCCAACAGCAAGTCGATTACATTAACATTGAAAAGTTATAAAAATTAAGTCATTACGAATAACTCAAAGCTTACTCGTTTAGTTATCGAATTATTGGAGATTTAAGTTTGAAATACGCCAAAGTACAAATCGATAACTCGCCTTGTATTGGAGTTATTGGAGATTGAAGTTAGCAATACGAACCCGCTTAGTTGTCATTCATCTGGGTTTAAAGTGAGATTTATAGACAGTATTTCAAATTCTTGCAGATTTTTTAAAATCCTACCTTCGATAACTCGTTAACGAAGCGAATTGTTAGATAATTTCAAACACATGGGTTTTCTTTAAAAACAATTAAAAAGTTAGGAAAAAAAATAATTCCATCGTTGTACTTAAACTTCAAACTTCTTGATTTTCCAAATTCTAACTTCCGATAACTGCATAAATAAACGACGAGTTATCGAAAATGTATGTTTGTGAGCTTCGGCTTTTTTTACCGTAGAGATTCGTTTATACTAAGGTGCCAATAAACTGTCGTTTGAAGGTTCTTGTTAATTTTTTAAATTCCTACTTCCGATAACTCGTTAACTGATCGACATAACACCCATTAATTTTTTCACTCATTTTGCCGTAAGGTACTTTTTTTTGTTGTCAATTTTATTTATTTTGTTCCAGCCTCAATATTCGATACATATATCGAAATCTAAAATTTTGATTAACTATAATTTTTTTTAGATTGACTTGAATTTTTTTTTAATCCTAATTCCGATAATTCGATAACTAAGAGAAATATGGAAAATGCAACTATTTCATCGATGTTTTTTAATCGTCAGATTATCGACGTTTTATCGATTTTCCAAGCCTCAACTTCCGATAATCGGATAAATTAGTTTCGAAAAGGTTTGTTTGAAGCGAACCATTGACTTGCCATTCAGCAGCATGTCAAATTATTCTCCCAAATCGTTATCCTAATGTTTACACCATGCGATGCGATGCGCACTCATACATACAATATGCAACTATATATTTATCCACAATTTCTCTAATAGTTTATCTTATTTGTCTTTGGCTTAAAATGGATGTTGTAAATGTTATTTAGTTTGATATTATTGTAATTTTGTTTTATATCGATTTCCCAAAGTTCAGTTTGGTTGCAACACAACTCTGTTGTATATTAGCAATAATCTGAACAAAATTATAAGTCAGTGACAAATAAAATTTGTAGTAATTTATTTTAATTGAGTTTTAAAGTTTTCTTTTGAAACTTTACATATTTTGCAATTAAACTACAGTAATGGATTTAACCTTATTGACTTCTTAATGGTAATTAAAGATTCAATACGTCTACGTTTATATAAACAACATACTGAACGTCAACCGATAAACAGAGAATAAGGGAGAGATAAAGAGAGAACGAGATTTGCTTCGAATTCACCTCTTATCTCTCAAGTATCTAGTTTTCAACATCCCATAGAAATATTACTATTTTTCTCTTGAGATCACAAACAGCCGCCCATGGTACAATATGAAAGGTAGACTCAGTGGGTGTTGTTGTAATTGAAGGCAACAACAACCGGCAGTTTGTTTTTGTTGGGTATTTATTTTTTGTCAAATTAAATACTTGGGTGTATCAGGGGGATTCTATGGCACAGCTGATCGAAAAGGTACTAGGCCGATGGTGGAGAATGAGAGAGCAAACAAGACAGAAACTAATTTTAAATATTGTTTATTGATACTAATGACAGCTAAATTATGTTTTATGTTGTTTGCTTTGAACGAAAATATGCATTCCCTTTGATTTCTGCCCGTTTTATGTCCAACGAAAGTGTAAAATTGGTAAAATGCAGCAGCAAATAAAACTCTATGAAATGGCCTACTACCTCGTCGTCATGAAGAGGCATCGAAGAGAGTAATGTAAACTCTTAAGTATTTCTCTATGGGTGTATATACAATAAAAGTAAACAAAAAATTGCAAAAAACCAAAATCATGTGAATTAGACATGAGACGCTAGAGGAAAGTTCGATTTGAACTTGCTGTTCCAATGAGTTCAACTTAGAGCGTCATTACACTATGGCTTTTACGCACGTGTTCGACGCGTGCCTAACGCTTTTTGTCGGTGAGAGGTGTGGTTTTGTTGGCGGGTAGACTTTTTCGACTTCCACACGATGACTTTTTAACGCGCGTCACTTTTCATGACTTACGATGCTTCTGGGTGAGGGAAGAAGAGAAGCAAGAGAGGTTACAAAAGAATCACGAAATGAAATTTGAGGGGGATTATCGACGTTTCTCTCTCACCACTTTCGTATTTGTACATGGCGGTAAAGAAACAGTAAACAAAGTGCAGAACAATTGTTTTGAAGTAATTATTAAATGAAATAAATGTTTTTGGTGAATTGGAGAAAGTAAAAAATTATGGAGTTTTTGTTTTTTTACGCTTTACATTTTCGGATCTAAGATAACTACATTTTATTTTTTCCTGCTCCAATCAATATCTTTTTTAACAATAGTAAATTTTGACAGCTTCATCATAAGAAGAAGACTTACGACGCAATTGAAATATAATTTTGCGGAATGAGTATTTTTAGAAAATATTTGACATTGTTTTTGGAAATTCTTTCTCAAATGCGATTTTACCAATCCATGGATATTTTCTTTCTGCAAAATTTATTCCAAATTGCTAGAAAATTTCTTCTAAATTGGTATCAAAGTTCCTCCTCTTTGTTTTGTTTAAAAATAAATGATGAACAGAACTACAAGACGACATAAAAACTCGGCGGCGGCGCCGGCGACAAAATTCAAACGGCGTTGGCTGAAGCGCTTGTACTTTTAAAAACGAAATTATATTATTACAAATTATAAATATGCGAAAAATAATGACAAATATTCTGAATAAAATGAATTGAGTCATCGTAATCCAAATTTTGAGTTTGAAAAGCTTTGGCGGCGCGTCACCTCTATAAAAATGTCGGCGATGGCAATTCGGTTTCGATCTACACAACTTTTAAGTCAGCTGGTGTGTTTTTATTACTTCAAAAATTTCCATCCACCTGTCAACAATATGTCTAGCCACATGGGCTAGTGAAATTTTATTCACCACGCAAATGATATTTTTACTAACCTGTGTACTTTGATATCGAATGGCGCAGGCTCAAAATGTGAAAAATATAATAAGCGTCTACTCTTGAAATTGCATCTTGTTTGAAATTCCTTGAATTTTAGTAACAAACCAAATGTCAACAAAAGAAACAAAACCCAATTTGACAGCTTAAGCACAGAGAAATAGAAAAGAGCTTTTATGCCTTTCTTCATGTTCTCTTAATGACGACGAGGTAGTAGGCCATTTCATCGAGTTCGAGTTACTTTGGTAATTTACTCTTTGGTTGTCATAATACGTACAGAAATAAATGGGAATGTGTATTTTCGTTCGATGCAGACATAATTTAGCTGTCATTAGTATTAATCAAACACTTTTAAACTTAGTTTGCTGCATGGTCTATAATCTGTATGTCTTCTTTGGTCTCTCATTCTATATCTTTTCCCTAGTACCTTTTCGATCAGCTGTGCTATAGAAACCCCCTGGCTTAAGACCGGTATTCAGCTATTATGAAACTTTTGTTGCTAGAAGAAACACGTGTATAATTTCGTGAACCGCTAATATCGCTCACTTCTTATTTGCTTGGTACCATACAGAAATGGGCTTGGTACTCAGCTCTTTGCAAAAATTTTTTAAGCAAAATCAATTACAGGGGTGTTACGCCAAAGTTATTTCGGTCGAAAACGCTTGCTGGATACTTGTTTGGGACCGGAATTTTAATAGTTCGATAATTTTAATATTTTAATATTAACAAGAGATTCTTTTTTGACTGAAGGGAATCGAACGTCTGGAAGTTGAAAACTTTAAATTTAAGAGAGGAATTCTGTCGCTGAGGTTTGATAACACTGTGTAATTTTTTAAGTCATGGAAATATAATCATATACGGACACCACTACGTGATAAAAGACCAAAAAATAAAAGACCCGTGTCTCCCAGTTTTGCCCAAAGTCATGCACTTTGTTTTATGTGCCCCCAAAGATTTGGGGCCTCGGTTTAATTTTTAAAAAAAGTGATAATTTTGTCAGGCTCATATCTTGCAAACCGTTTGGAATTTTGATTTTATTTTCTGAGGGAAGGTTGTAGCTCTTGTCATAAAGAACCAAAACGGTGAATGTATAAAATCAAAAAACATCGTCTTCAAGGTCAAAATCGCAAAAAACTTTTAAAAATTCGATTTTTTTTACCTTTTTTCCCTTGTTAAGGGGCATAGGTACCAAGCCGTTCAAAATGGTGTAGTGGTGTCCGTATATGGTTCTTTATGACAAGAGCTAAAACTTTCCCTCAGAGATTAAATCAAAATTCCGAACGATTTGCAAGATATGAGCCTGACAAAATTATTACTTTTTTTGCTAGAATGACACCGAGGCCCCAAATCTTTGGGGGCCCATAAAAAAAGTCCATGACTTTGCGCAAAACTGGGAGACACGGGTCCTTTTTTTGTATTTTATCACGTAGTGGTGTCCGTATATGGTTATATTTCCATGACTTAAAAAATTACACACAGTGAAATTAAAAAATTTTCCGGAAATTTTTCACTTTTGCGGCTACCTAAACGCTACTTAAGCGCTACCTAAACGGTGTTAAGAATCATTCCTACGAAGTTCATATGTTCTAGAAAGTTGTTTATTGAGATCTTAGGTACATTCTTGTAGTTGCTTGTTTCCTTGCATTTTGACCGGTTTGCTACCTATGGACCTGTACCGGGGAAAAAAGTAAAAAAATCAAATTTTTTAAGTTTTTTTTTGCGATTTTGACCTTGAAGATGATGTTTTTTTGATATTATATGTTTTTTTTTTATGTGTCCGTATATGGTTATATATTTTCGTGTTGCACTGTGTAATCAAAGCAGCATTGTTATTGTGAATGTGCAATTTAAATGTATAAATTAAGCATTTTGTTCGATATTACAGCAAAACAGCTGACACAGTTCGATTCCTCTTGGAAAAACCATAAAGTGAAACGTCTGATGAGAGAGTTTGTGGCATCTCGTGTATGTATCTCGTATAACAACCAAAATTAACACCACATGAGTTAAAAATTAAATGGATTAAGCAGACGAATTATAACTGAAATATTCGCAAGGTAAATCGGAGATAGGTGGTAACTCTCGGCAGCGAAATTTTCCGCTTAAAGATAAATGATAAAATTTCTTACGATAATTTGAAAATTTAACAAGAACTGAATACGGAGCTTTACCCACGGAGAAACGAAGAAAAAAAACACAAATCAGCTAGGCCGACGCCTTTACCTGGTAGATAATTCGACCATGGAACATCGTATACACCACTCACCACTTGCTCTTTCAACTCATTCTCGTTGGATTAACTGTCATTTAAATATTTTAACTGTCCGCCTAGTAGTTGATTTATCCGTCAATCCGCGTGTTGTGAGTTGGGTTAGTTGTTGGTTCGCTTGGCTTGAAAAAGCCCTCCTCTACACACCGGTCTTGTGTCGGAATGTTTGCGTGCATATCTCTAAGTGAAGTGTCTGCTGAAATTGATACTTTTTTTTTGTTTAAGAGTAATTAATTTTTTTTTAATTACATTAAACAATAACAAAAGGTAAAAAAATCAAGTTAACAAAATGATTGTATTGTATGCATCGTATTGTTGTTGTTACACTAGAAACTAGATACAGAGATTCCATTCAAACCCCTCCGCCGCCAACGCCCTCAAACAGCTACACTTCCTCCCCTGTCACATCTACTGATAGATAAGCGGATGGCGGCAGACGTTTAATGACAGTAGACTCATTCATTCAGTTTATTGCGACTGCTGCTGCTGCTGTTGCTGCCGGTTGCTATTGTTGATTTTTTGTCAACCGAGCAAGTAAAGTAGCAACAATATGAAAAATTTAATTACGCATAAAATTTAAATGAAAAAAATAATAAAAATAAATAAATATATAACAACAAATAGTGGTAGTTAGGAATGAGGTATATTTGAGACTAGATCAAAGGTGATGCATATGATATGTTAGCATAATGGGAGGGGTGGGAGATATAGTATTTCAGACATCCAATCTGAAGCTTTGTCGTCATCCTCATCAGGTGTGAATAAGTATGTAACTACAGCGTCATTGTCGGTGCGATGCCAGCGAAAAAGTAACTGGAGTGAATCTACTTTGAGAAATGTTAGCGACACCAAATCGTGTCTCATAGATTCACTCCTGTATTTCCTCTTAATTTGTGCATTTCCTGTACCTAAAGTTGGAAGGAAAGTTTTCTACAGCAGAGTCATATTGAGTTTTACAAATTGATATATTTCTATGAGAAATTTTGTCGTTCTTACGTTTTTTTCATATGAAAAATCAATGAAAATCGCACATTCTACAGAAATCGACATATTTTCTGTAAGAAAGGGATTTAAAGGGAATTTTTCTATAAGAAAAGATCGAGAAATTAAATTTTTGTAGAAGAAAAAGCCGTAAGATCCTGCTTTTCTTTAACAAAGATTGTAAAATTAAAGTTCTATGTATGAAAAGTTAGGAAGATGCAAATGTTCTCTATGAAAAGTTGAAAAATTGTTACTTTTCTCTCTGAAAACTTAATAAAATTCGATTGTTCTATAGAAAATCTTAGCAAAATTCAAATGCATAACAACATTTGCCAGATAAACTTTTTTCTATGAAAACTTAATAAACCGCAATTTTTCTATAGAAGAACTTAGTAAAATTCAAATTTGTGAATGCATGAGAAAAGTTTGCCAGATGAAACTTTTCTCTATGAATATTTAATAAAATTTAAATTTTCTATAGAAAAACTTAACAAATCCCAAGTTGTGCGTGTATAATTTGCCATCTGCCAATGTATAGGAAATCTTATTCTGATGCAACTTCTCTATAGGAAAAATTTCCGAATGCATGTTTCCTATTAGCAAAAATTACAATATCCAAATTTTCTACAAGAACAGTAGCAATATTAAATTTTTTCAGAAGGAAGTTTAGCGAGATCCAAATTTGTTTAAAGAATATTTTAAAAGAGGAAAATTTTTCTATAAGCAAATAGTATGTTTTCTATAAGAAATATCAAAAATTAAACTTCTCTGTAAGAAAAGTTAACACGATAAAACTTTCATCTTACAACAGAAAGCAAGATGATATAAATATATTTTCTATTTTTCTATA
The DNA here is from genome assembly GCA_963931995.1 of Phaonia tiefii. Classification (NCBI taxonomy): domain Eukaryota; kingdom Metazoa; phylum Arthropoda; class Insecta; order Diptera; family Muscidae; genus Phaonia; species Phaonia tiefii. The sequence continues at coordinate 11,036,536 of OZ008371.1, read as the reverse complement.
AGAAAATATGCAACTTTTCTATAAGAACAGAAGCAACTAAAAATTGTAAGAGGCAGCGTTTCCCTGAGAAGTGTTGAAAAAATGCAAGAATGAAAAATCTGTATATGGAAAGTGTATAAAATTTACCTTTTCTATAACAAAAAAATACAAGATGTTAGTTTTCTATAAGCAAAGATTGCAAGTTGGAACTTTTCCAAAATAGTGGTCAGCAGAATGGAACTTTTAAAACATAATATTGGAAAATGCAAGTGTAAGATTAAACTTCTTTAAGAAACGATTGCAAGATGCAATTTTTCTATATGAACATTTTGCAAGATTCATGTTTTCTATAAGAAAATATCTGCGGGATGCAGCATCTGTAGAAGAAAAGATTGTTAGTTAAAATTTTTCTTTAAGAAAAGGTTGTAAGAAGAAATTCTATGTACGAAAAGATTGCAATATTCTACAAGAACTATTGCAACATGAAACTTTTCTCTAAGAGAAAGTTGCAAAATTAAACTTCTATGTTGGAGAAAATGGCAAAATTCTACTTCCCTAGAATAAAAGATTGTAAGATGCAAGTTGTCTGTAAAAAAAGGTTGCAAGATGAAACTATTCTGTAGGAAAAGATTGCGAGACAAAATTTGTCTATAAGAAAAGTTTGTACGATGCCAATTTTCTTTAAAGATGTGTAAGAAAATATAGCAAGATGGAACTTCTCTACAAGAAAAGATTGCGGAATGCAGCTCCTCTAGAAGTAATGATTGCAAATTTAAATTTTTCCATTAGAGAAGATTCTAAGAACGAAAAGATTGCAATAATCTACTTTTCCATAAGAAAATATAAGAAATTCTATGTAAGAAATGATTGCAATATGCTTCTTTTCCATAAGAAAATATTGCAATATGAAGCTTTTCTATAAGAAAAGGTTGCAAAATGAAACTTATGCTAGAGAAAATGGCAAAATTCTACTTCTCTAAAATAAAAAATTGCAAGATGCAAATTTTCTGAAAGATAAGATTGGCAAAAGAAACTATTCTATAAGAAAAGATTGCGAGACGAAAAATTTCCCTATAAGAAAAGTTTGTAAGATGAAAATGTTCTTTAAAGACAGACGTTTTCTTTAAGAAAATATAGCAAGAAGGAACTTCTCTTACAAATTTAAATTTTTCCATAAGAGAGAATATGTAAGAACTAAGTTCTATACACGAAAAGATTTCAAGATTTTACTTTTCCATAAGAAAATATTGCAATATCGTCACCTAAAATGCAAAATGACGTAACAACAAAGTTGCAAAATTTTCTTTCTGATTGATTACGATATGTTTGACTAAAATACACGATTTGACAAAGTTGTAAACACCTAAGTTCAAAATCAACGATTTTATTAAAAAGATAAAATAGATGAAGTTTTTGATAAATCCACGTTTTTTCTTTGAATTGTAATTTTATATAAAATTTCGATGCCCCTACACTTCCAATTGACTACCCTACATATTCCCACAAACTTTTAGACATCTACCGCCCAAAATGGTAATTTTATTCACAAAATAACTATTTTTTGCCTCTCCTGTAAAGTGATGAAAATGTTGTTACGTCTGTTTGCATTTTAGGTGACGATATGAAGCTCTGTTAAAAAAAAAGATTGCAAGATGAAACTTATATTAGAGAAGATGGCAAAATTCAATTTCTCTAGGAGAAAAGATTGCTATATGCAAGTTTTCCGTAAGGAAAGATCGCAAGCTGCAATATTTCTATAAGAAAAGGCTGTAAGATAAAAATTTTCTTTACGAAAGATGGATGTTTTCTATAAGAAAATATCGCAACATAAACCATTTTCATAAGACAAAAGTGTAAGATCGAAAGATGCAATTCTCCGATGAGAAAATATTCCAATATGGAACATGTGCAGAAGAATGGATTGCAAGATGAAACGTTTCTATAAGAAAAGATTGCAAGATGAAAATTTTCTATTAGACCAGATTGCACGATGCGATTTATCTAGAAGAAAAGATTACAAGACACAACTTTTCTATAAAGAAAGCTTTAAGATGAAAATTTTCTTTGAGAAAAGATGAATGTTTTCTTTAAGAAAATATAGCAATAATGAACTTTTGCAGTAGAAAAGATACGAAAGATACAAAAGATAAAAAATAGTGCAGTGTGGAACTTTTCCATAAGAATTGTTTCAACAATGCATTTTTTCTATAAGAAAATATTCCATTATGAAACTTTTCTATAAGAAAAGATTACTAGATTGGAGAAGATTTTAAGATTCAAGTGCTCTAGATGAAAAGAATGCAAGAAAAGATTGCATGATTCAACTTTTCTATAAGAAAAGGCTGTAAGATGAAACTTTTCTATAAGAAAGTTAAAAGTTTTCTATAAGAAAATATAGCTGTATGGAATTTTTTCATACGAAACTAGTGCAACATTGAAGATGCTACTCTCCGATGAGAAAATATTGCAATATGGAACTTGTGCATAAGAATGGATTGCAAGATGAAACGTTTCTATAGGAAAGAATTGCAAGATGAAAATTTTCTATAAGACTAGATTGCACGTTGCGACTTATCTAGAAGAAAAGATTACAAGATGCAACTTTTGTATAAGAAAAGGCTTTAAGATGAAAATTTTGTTTAAGAAAATATTGATGTTTTCGTTAAGAAAATATACCAATATAGAACTTTTCCATAAGAAAATAGTGCAAGATTGCAAGATGCAACTACATATTATATAGGAAAATATTGCAGTGTGGAATTTTCCATAAGAATTGTTTGAACAATTATTTTTTTCTATAAGAAAATATTCCAGTTGAAACTTTTATATAAGAAAAGATTGCCAGATTAGAGAAGATTTTAAAATTCAAGGGCTCTAGATGAAACTAATGCAAGATTGTAGTTTTCTATAATAAAATATTGCAAGCTGCAAGTTGTCTGTAAGGAAAGATTGCAAGCTGGAACTTTTCTATAAGAAAAGGCTGTAAGATGAAACTTTTCTATAAGAAAAGTTGAAAGTTTCTATAAGAAAATATAGCAGTATGGACATTTTTCATAAGAAAATAGTGCAAAATTGAAAGGTGAAAATCTGCCATACGAAAATATTGCAATTTAGAACTCTTTCATAAGAATGGATGGTATGATGCAACTGTTTTGTAAGAAAATATTGCAATATGAAAGTTTTCTATAAGACAAGATTGCAAGATGAAACTTTAATATTAGAGACGATTTGAAGATTCAAGCGCTGTAGAAGAAAATTCTACGAGTGCAAGTTTTCTGTAACAACAGTTTGCAAGCTGCAAGTTTTCTATAATAACTTTTTTTACGATTCAACTTTTCTATAAGAGAAGGCTGTATGATGAAACTTTTCTATTATAAAAATTTTTGAAATTTTTCTATCAGAAATGATGGATATGTTCTTGTTCTATAAGGAAACATATCAAAATGGCACTTTGCCGTATAGGGAAGTTGCCACTTTCCTATAAGAAAAAATATTCCCAGTTAAAAATGTTCAAAATGCAACAATAAGATTAAATTTTTCTATAAAAAAAGGCTGTATGATGAAACTTTTCTATAATAAAATTTTTTGAAATTTTTCTAGAAGAAAAGATGGATGTTTTCTATATGAATACATATCAATGTGGTACTTTGTTGTATAGGAAAGATGTCACTTTCCTATAAGAAAAAATGTTCCAAGTTAAAACTGTTGAAAATTCTACGTTTCTCTAAAAAATGTTGGCAAAAATCCAACTTTTTTATAGGAAGAAGATGGCGAGATGGAATTTGTTCATAGGCATAGAGTGAAAGATCGAACTTTCCTGCTGGAATATTGAAAGATGGAATTTCGTTCACGTTAATTTTAAATGCGCAAGGTTTGAGTTTATAGGAGATAGAAAGTAAGAGAGAGAGAGAGAGAGAGAGAATGGAAGCTCTTCCCATTTCTTTCCTATAAACTCAAGACTATATTTAAGAATGTATTTTATCTATATGGGAATCATCAGAATCAAATGCAGTTGCTCTATAAATTAAATGTGCGTGTATATCCACACCTTTTTTTGGTATCTCCCTTACAAATCAAAAAATGTAAAAAATTTGACTTGTATTTAGTTAAGGTACGATAATTGTTATAGAAGGGTTTAGAGAAAATGAAAAAAATTGCCACGTCCATTCTGGGTCCTCGCATACAAAAGCCAAGCGGCCGACAATTTCCAGTTGAAACTCAAAAAATATCAATTTGATTTTGAAAAAAATCAATAGAAATTATAAAGTTTTATTTGAAATTTGAAATGCACCAATTGTACTTATAATTTTAAAGAGCTAATTTTAAATTTAAAATTCGTCATTTAGATTTACAAAAAACATCAATTTAAATATAAAAGACATCAATTGAAATTTAAAAATTTTTTAACGGTAAAAATCTGTAGTTAAATTAACAAAATTCGGAAATTTTGTATTGAAATTTTATGAAATTGGACAATTTAACTAGAGATTTCGGTGCGGAATTCTGTAACTTTTTAGCGATAAAACTCGGTAGTTAAATTGTCAAAATTTATAAAATTTCAATACAAAATTTCATAATTTTGACAATTGAACTGTCGATTTATATTGTTAAAAAGTTACAGAATTCCGGTACCGGTGCAGTTTAACAAAAATTTTAAGAAAAATTTAAGAAAATAATTTAACAATTTTTTTAAAACAAATTTCGAAACAATATTTTTTTAAATTGCTAAATTTATTTTTTCAGCAATACACTGGAATGGGATCGTCAACTTCAAACGCCGATTGGGTAGGAAAAAATCTATTTATTTTGTCTTCTTATTGATTTTTTTTTGTATTTTGCTGACTTTTACGTTTGTTTTCAATGGACACCTTATATTAAAAAAAAGTGCATTAGTAAATACAGTAGAAGAGAAAGCTGAAACGGGAATAGCAAACATGTTTGCTATTTTAGCAACCATATCTTTGTAGGTATAACAAACATGTTTGAAAATTCAGGAAAAATGTTTCCTATTCCTATATGCCAGCCAAAATGTGTGGTATTCCAGTCAAAATGTTTGGTATTCCAGCAAATATGTTTGGTATTCCAGCAAATATGTTTGGTATTCCAGCAGATTTTTTTGGTATTCCAGCAAACATGTTTTGTATTCAAGCAAACACGTTTGATATTCCAGCAAACATGTTTTCCAGAAAACGTGTTTCGTATTCCAGTAAATATGTTTGGTATTCCAGCAAATATGTTTGGTATTCCAGCAAACATGTTTGGTATTCCAGCAAACATGTTTGGTATTCCAGCAAACATGTCTGGTATTCTAGTAAACATGTTTGGTATTCCAGCAAACATATTTGGTATTCCAGCAAACATGTTTGATATTCAAGCAAACACGTTTGGCATTCCAGAAAACATGTTTGGTATTCCACCAAACATGCTTGATATTCCAGCAAACATGTTTGATATTCAAGCAAACACGTTAGGCATTCCAGAAAACATGTTTGGTATTCCAGCAGATGTGTTTGGTATTCCAGCAAACATGTTTGGTATTCCAGCAAACATGATTGGTATTCCAGCAAACATGTTTGGTATTCCAGCAGATGTGTTTGGTATTCCAGCAGATGTGTTTGGTATTCCAGCCAATATGTTTGGTATTCCACCAAACACGCTTGATATTCCAGCAAACACGTTTGATATTCAAGCAAACACGTTTGGCATTCCAGAAAACATGTTTGGTATTCCAGCAAACATGTTTGGTATTCTAGTAAACATGTTTGGTATTCCAGCAAACATGTCTGGTATTCTAGTAAACATGTTTGGTATTCATATTTCGGCAAACATGTTTGGTATTCCAGCAAACATATGTTTGTTGGTTTAGCAAACATTTTGACGGATATTTTATTACTATTACCAACAGTTTGTTGTTATGCCAGAACATTTGCTGAAATAGCCGATAAATTGCCGACTGGAAATTAGTTTTTCAGAGTATTATTATTTACCTTGCCCCCTATTACTTTGTATAGAAATATGGTTCAAATCCATTGTATGAAAGTCGAGTAGGGTAGTGGAGTAAAGTGTGCAGTGTAAACGAAGAATATCTATTTGAAATATCCAAAGATACAATGACGATGACGCTAATAATCACGTTCATCGCTGCCAATAATGATAAATCAGGGATTTAGTCCAAGATGACAATGATCATGTTGTTAGCATCATAACAATCATATTCAAAATGTTCATAATGATGTTTGGTTTTTGTTTTATTGCCATCGATCTTGAGAATTCTCTGGGATGTTTGCAAAAATTCATCACAACTGACATAAAGACGACCCAACAATGAGTGCGCACATGTTGCGATCTATTATTGCTCAGAAGAAAGACCACAGACCCCCTCTTCTCATTAACAACATTTTAATTGAATTATAAAAGTGAGACGACGAAATGTGAAATACAAATTTATTTCTCGCATAGAAAATAAACAATTTGAGTGTTTTCAATAACTCGCGATATTATTCATAATTTTAAAAATAAACTAAAAACCATCAACAACAAACATAACAAATTGACAATTAACAAATGTTGGAAAAATAATAATTAAAATGAAAGATGAATGAAATTCGTAGAAGGTGTAGGTAGATAGGAACAAATAGAATTTCTGAGGAAAATTAAAAACAAAACAAAACTGAATTTCCGCAAGAGATATGGGAGCACATTTTGCGCTCTCCTCAAGGGTTAAGACTAAATGCCGGGTGAAGGTTAAATAACCGCATAAGCAAAAACTGTGCAAACAATTTTCATCACATGTTAAATAATAACCCGAGCACCACAAATCGCCTTAATATTTTGTGTTTATCTACTTTTGTTTTAATTTATTTGTGATGTGATAAATTTATTTGTTTTTTATGAGTCTCATATACCATAAGGAGGCTGAAAACGTTTGCCGGAGTCTTTTGTTGTTGTTGCTGCTTTTTTTAATACCAATGATGACATTTTGTAGATACCCATGTGACGTGTTAATATCAGCGGCAACGACAACACATTTTGAAACAATTTCGCACCGATAACACAACACTAACACTTGTCACCGCCACAAATGCTAACTGACGGCCGCCAACCCCAAAACGCCACCATCACCACCGCGGCCAAGCCACCACGGCTGTAAAACAATATGACGTTTGCATTATAAATAATAATAATGATAAAAATAATAATAATAATAACAAATGGAAAACGTGTGATAAACGATAAACAATAACAAAAGAGTGAATAAACTGTTGACATAGAAATACAAACACGGATAAAAGAGAGGGTGGGGAAGAGCGTGATAGGGACGAAGAGAGACAGTAGCAGACTGAGTGCGAGACACAGGGCAAGAGGGAATACGGTTGATAATGCATTTTTGTTGATATTACAAAATTTTTGGATTTTTCAATATTTACATTTTGTGCTAATCAAGCAATTAATTTGATTTTTATAAACATGTAAAAATTCTAAAGTTAATAAAATTGCATTATCATTGAACTTGAATTAGCCAAAAAGATCTACACCATTTCCAATTGAGATTCAAAAAATAATAATTTAATTTTCACAAATATCAATAGAAAATTCTATTTGAAATTTAAAGTAAAATACATCAATTGGAATTTAAAAGACCTCAATTGAAATTTCAAAAAAAATATCAATTCAAATTTAAGAGACATCAATTGGAATTTAAAAGACCTCAATTGAATTTTCACAGACATCAATTAAACTTTAAAAGACATCAATTAAAATTTAAATGACCTCAATTGAAATTTCAAAAAAAACATCAATTCAAATTTAGGAGACATCAATTTTAAATTGAAAGACCTCATTTGAAATTTCACAGACATCAATTAAAACTTAAAGGAAATCAATTGAAATTTAAGAGACATCGATTGAAATTTATGACATCAATTTAAATTTAAAGGACATTAATTGAAATTTAATAGACAGCAACAGAAATGTAAAAAGCATCAATTAAAAATTAAAAGATATGAATTGAAATTGAATCAATAGAAGTTGAAATTTAGAAGACAACAATTGAAATCTGAAATTCTAAGATTGAAATTTAAAAGACATCAATGCATATGTAAGACATCAATTAGTATTTAAGAAACATCAACCTTATATTTCGATCGATCTCTTTTAAATTTGATGTCTGTTAAATTGCAATTGATATCTGTTTGTTAAATTTTAATTGTTGTCTTTTACATTCAATTGACGTTTTTTTTTTTAATTTCAATTGATGTTTTAAATTTCAATTTCTGTTTTTTAAATTTCAATTGATGTTTTAAATTTCAATAGATGCCATCAAAATTTTAATTGATGTTTTCTAAATTTCAATTGATATTTTGTAAATAAAATTGATGTCCTTTACATTTCAATATTTTATATCAAATACAATCTCATTTAAATTTTTTGCATTTAAAGTTTTTATATCAAATAAAATCTCAGTTGATGCCTTTTAGATTTCAATTGATGTGTTTTCAATTTCTATTGTCCTTTAACTTTCGAGTGGTCTTAAATATCAACTGATGTTCTAAATTTTCAATGGAAGTTTTAAATTTCGTTGATGTCTTTTAAACTTCAATTGATGTTCTTTAAATTTAAATGGCGTCTTTTAAATTAGTATTGTTAATTTTTAAATTTCTATAGATTAGATGTTTTTTAAATTTCAATTCAAATTTCAAATAGAATTTTTAATTTACAATTGATATATCGCACCCGTTCAACAATACTGTATTAACTCAAAAACTTCAAAGTGTTCAGGAGAGACAAAAAACTGCTTTCTTAATGCTTAAGGAATTTTCCATTAACAAAAGTTCGGCAATATTTAGAAACCCCATCAATTATTGTATTGCACCACACAACCTTTTTATTTGTTTATTGTTTGCAGATAGTGTTATGTATTATTTTTTGCCAACAATATAAAATAAAAAAATTTTGAGTTAACACAGTATTGTTGAACGAACGGGTGCGATATGTTAACTTTCAAATTGAATTTTGAAATTTGAATTGATTTTTTTAAATTTCAATTGGAAATGGTGCAAAATGCGCATAGCTCACTGATTGTGAGAATTTATCCCCCCTTGTGCCTTCATGGGATGTTATGGGAGAATATTTTTTTTTTATTTTTTTTTAAATTTTCTATAAGGTTGTTTTTTTTATACGTACTTATAGTTATTTGTTTTTTTTTAAATTTGTTTTTAATTTTTTTTAAATGTATATTTAATTTTTTTTAGAATTTGTTTTAAATTTTTTTTAAATGTTAGTTTTTTTTGATGTTTTTTGTTTCTTTTTATTTAAATTTTTTTTTAACTTTTTTTGTATTTGTTTTAAATTTTTTTTTAATTGTTGTTCGTTTATTTAAAGTTTTTTGTTTCTTTTTATTTTAATTTTTCTTAAATTTGTTTTTAATTCTTTTTTAAATTTGTTTTCAATTTTTTTTTTAATTTTGTTCCTTTTTTTAAAATTTTTTCAAGTTTTTTGTTTCTTTTTTTAATATTATTTTTATTTTAAATTTTGATGTTTTTTAATATTTATTTTAATTTTTTTGAGTGTAAAATTGCTAATATTTTCTTTAATTATTTTTCTAAATTTTTTTTTTTTTTTTTTTCTATTTGTTAAAATTTCTCAATTTTACAATAATTTTTAAAAAAAATATCTTTTTAAACTTGTTTTCACTTTTTTTTACGGATTCACTTTAATAACCACATTGAAAGAAAAAGCTTCATTAAATTTCTTAATAACTTCATCAGTTTGATGAAATATTTCCTCATTTTCCAATCTACGACATATTTCATTGAATTGACGAAGAACATTTCATCAATCTTACAACCATATATCATCAATCTTTCATCCATATTTCAACAATGTTACTTCAATTTAATGTAAGTTTGCCATCAAGTTGAACTAAATTTTTCGTCATTTTGATGTAAATTGTTCATCAATTTGTTGTACATTTTTCGTCGATTAGGTGTAAGATCGTCATTAATTTGATGTAAGTTTGTCATCATTTTGATGTGAATTGGTGATCATTTTGATGTAAATTGTTTGCTACTGAGTAGACAAACTCTTTAGTCTATTTTTCGCCGTAAAAAAATCCACGAGAGCTGGGTCAAGATCACAAAAAATGCTCATAGCGTGGATAATGTTTTCTGTCCATTGGACTATTTTCTATTATTTATTTATTTTGAATATTCTCCTACTTTTTTTCTTTTTCTCATTATATTTTCAATACTAAAAAAAAATGGTGTCCCATAATATTCCATGAAGGGATTGTGAGGAGAGCTTCTCACAATCAGTGAGATGTACGCTTTCTAGTTTTTACACTCACTGATTGGGACCTACAGTTTTACACCGGTTCCGAACGGTATTTTGAGAAGATTTTCCAATACTACGTCCATTTTTATTCCAAATTGCAATGATGAAGATTGATGTAACAAAAATCATCAATTCAATGAAGCTGAAAAAGGACACAATCTTAAAATATAAGAACTTTTTCATTGAATTGATGAAATTTGTCATGAAAATCCCAAATGGGCCTCGAAAAGCCCAGTTGAAAAACCAAGGGTTTATAGTAGTATCAGCATCATTTCGTGACATACCCTAGTTACTTTAACTTTAGTTCAGTCCACTTGTAAATAATTTTCCTATTATATCCCACGAAGGGACAGGCGAGAGTTTCTTACAATTAGAGCTTTATGCGTTCTCATGGACAAGAGTCAAGCAAACTAACAATTGCACCTTCTCAATATTGGGATGTCTCTTGCAGACTTTTGGTAAATATGATGACCACATACTGATGGTTCTGCCTGCGCCGAGTTTAAGTCGGCACTGGGGGGTTTTCCTATAAAATGCTTGAAAATGTAGACATTTTTAGAAATCCCTTGACTTTTATGTTGAGCTTTGCCGCAATTTTAAAGGGTCCCCTGTTGTGCTACTTCTGGATATGGTTTAAGTTCAATGGTCGCTCTTCGGAGGTGTAATCACCCTTAATGTATTCTTCATGTATCCATCCATTCTTTACTCAGCTGAAAATTTCGAAAAAAGCTGCACTGCACGTTGTTTCTGTTGATGTTTTCTTTTCTGTACTTGGGTTTTTGTTTCAGTTCTGTTTTTTGTTTTGAATGAAAGTTTAACGACATTTGAAATTTTTATTTTTATTTTTGTTATTTTCTGTTGACATCTGCAGTTATGTTGTTGTTCAAATTTCTTTAAAAAATACAGCAACACAAATATGTTTTGGGCTGCTTGGAAATTTCTTACAAGTACAGAAAAAAGTACAGCCAAAGACGAAGAAAAAAAAATTGCAAAATCTTAACTTAAAATGCAAAGAATGAGGGAAATAAACAAACACACACACACATCTCACTCCACATAAATCAAATGCTATTCCTCGATTTCATTGTGAAGAATTCCCTGTCCTGCCTCTTAAGAAATAAAAAAAAAATAACAATAAAGAAACCAGTTTAATCATCCATATCCCGTTTGTGCAATGTGACGATGATGACGATCCAAATGTCCGTCTGCCACAAAGAAATTTCAATTTTTATATAACACTCCTCGGCCTGGACTTTGCTACCCCGCTCTTCCTCAGTCGCATTATATCACAGCCAATCGCTTGTGTGGGTCCACACATATGGTTACCAAAACTTCAAAACCCGCTCCACTCCTCCTTCCCTCCCTCCCTCCCTCCAACTCGCCTTCCACCCAGCTGTCTTACAATTCGAAATTGCGTTGTCTTCCTTGAGTTTGTATTGTCGTTGCTGGTTTTTTTTCGGTTTTAAAAATTGGGTCAAATCATTATTATTGCAACCAAACAAACATTTAAATACCCAACAACTACACACTCTCACATATCCCGAAAATATCCGAAATGAACATCCATTCAAACTCTAAAGCAAACGCCGTCGTCTTCGTCGTAGTTGCCGTCATCGTCATCGTCTTGATTATGTGCATTTTTTAAAATGTGTTCAAATACAACAAGAGACAACGACAACAAAAGATTCCAAATTCCCCAAAAAAAAAAAAAAATTCAACTTGAGATCTTGGCTTGGATATGTACACACGTACACACACATTCACCTACTCACCACACTATGGTGCTCGCAAACATTTCAAATACACGATCGAGATGTGCATAGGGGAAATTTAAAGAAATTTTTAGGTTGCAAATAATTAAAAAAATAAAGTCTCAAAGGAGGGTAGAGGCAGACTTTTTTTAAATATGGAAGTTTTTTTTAAAGATTTTAGTTAAGACAAATTTATTAACTTTCTCACAAGAAGTAAATGCGAAAAAAATATAAAATAATTATAAATAAATAAATAAATATAAATGGTTTCCCATTACATCCCATGAAGGGACTGGGGAGAACTTCTCACAATCACTGAGCTGTGCGCTTTCCAGTTTTCACTCACTGTAATTTGAGAAGCTTTTTCATGACTAGATACTCGATAGTGTCGCCGTCACTATGCGAGGTGACCGCCGCCGAAAGAAATTTTTAAGGTGGTCAGAGCCGGGTTCGAACCCTGGATCTCATGTACAAGAGCCGCGCACACTAACCATTGCACCACCGACGGCCACACATAAAATAATTCAACAGATGTCAATTCCAACAAATTTGAAAATTTCCTCGACAAGCAGTTTTAAACATACATATGTATGTACATATATAGGGATATCCTCCTAAGTATTATAGTAGGTATTGCCATAAATATTACCCTAGGTAATTGCCCAGGTATTACCCTAGGTATTAACTTATATACGGGCGGATCAGTAAGTCCGTGACTTTTTGAATGAAACACAGTTTATTTTTGCAAAAAAAAAATTATTTTTCAACATAATCTTTTAGCTCAATACATTTGAGCCAATTTCTGTATCCCTTCCAAAAAATAGAATTTTTCGAGATCCATAAAATAGGCATTTGTTTGATCAATAATTTCATCGTTTGAGCTAAATCCCTTTCCACCGAGCCATTTCTTTAGGTTTGGAAATAGGAAATTGGAAAGAGGAGAATATGGCGGATGAGGTACCAATTCGTAGCCCAATTCATGGAATTTTTCCATTGAGACTACACACGTGTGCACCCGTGAATTATCTTGATGAAAACTAACTTTTTTCTTGGCCATATGGGTCCGTTTTTTTTTAAACCTCGTTAAATCGGTCCAATAAGTGGGCATAATACTCGCCGTTTATTGTTTTTCCCTTTTGAAGGTAATCGATGTGGATTATCCCGCGTGTATCCCAAAAAACTGTTGCCGTCACCTTATTTTCCTACAAACTTACCTTGGCCTTCTTGGGGGCCGTTTCACCCGGAAATACCCATTGTTTAGACTACTGCTTGGTCTCCGGAGTGTTGTAATGGATCCATGTTTCATCCACAGTTGCAAAACGCCGCAAAAACTCCATCCTTTGAAGTTATGACGCGATTACGTTTATGGTCAATTGAGAGCAAACGCGGCACCCATCTTGCAGACAGCTTTCTTAAACCCAACTGATCATATAAAATCGAAACCACACTGCCATATGATATCGTGGATTTTTTTGGACATTTTCGGGTGTATTGACCTCAATTGGCCGTCCAGAACGTTCAGCGTCATTTGTACTTGTGCGACCACAACGAAAGTCAGTAAACCACTTTTTTTTACCATTGAAATCGATGGTGCAGAGTCCCCATAGTATTTATCAAGCTTTTCCTTGGTTTGATTGACGGTTCTTTTCGCATAAAATAATGTTTAATGAGCACTCGAAATTCACTTTTTTTCCATTTTGAACAGCTGTTAATAAACGCAAAGTAAATGACGGAACTTGCTTACAGTAGTCTCTTAAGAGTTGGTACTTGATGGGAGCAGTGTTGCATTTCATATAACTACGAGGGATGTTCGAAAAGTCATGGACTTATGTCCTACGTATTACTCTAAGTATTACCCTAGGTATTACCCTAGGTATTAACTTAGGTATTGCTCTAGCTTAGGTATTGCCCTAGGTGTTACTCTAGGTATTGCCCTATGTATTACCCTAGGTATTACCCTATGTATTACCCTAGGTATTACCCTAGGTGTTACCCTAGGTATTGCTTTAGCTATTACCCTAAGTATTACCCAAGAGATCGCTCTAAGTATTGCCCTAGGTATTTCCGTAGGTATTAACCTAGGTATTAACCCAGGTATTACCGTAGTTATTACCCTACGTTTACTTTAGGTACTACCATGGGTATTTCCTATTACATCCTATGAAGGAATTGGTGAGAGCTCACAACCAGTGAGCCGTAGGTATTACTCTAGGTTATGCCGTAGGTATTACCCTAGGTTATGGTATTTCCTAATTTGTATTCTAGGTATTACCTTAGGCATTACCCTTGGCATTACTCTAGGTATTGCCCCAGGTATTACCTTAGGTATTACCTTAGGTATTACCTTAGGTATTACCTTAGGTATTACCCAAGGTATTACTCTAGGTATTACCCTAGGTATTACCCTAAATATTATCCTAAGTAATACCCAAGGTATCACTCTAGGTATTGCCGTAGGTATTACCCTAGGTATTTCCCATTACATCCTATGAAGGAATTGGGGAGAGCTCACAACCAGTGAGCCGTAGGTATTACTCTAGGTTATGCCGTAGGTATTACCCTAGGTTATGGTATTACCCTACTTTTTATTCTAGGTATTACCTTAGGTATTACCCTTGGCATTACTCTAGGTATTACCCCAGGTATTGCTCTAGCTTAGGTATTGCCCTAGGTATTACTCTAGATATTGCCCTAGGTATTACCCTAGGTATTGCCCTAAGTATTACTCTAGGTATTACCTTAGGTATTACCCTAGGTATTACTCTAGGTATTACCCTAGGTATTACTCTAAGTATTAACCTAAGTATTACCCAAGGTATTGCCATAGGTATTACCCTAGGTATTAGCCATGAAAAAGCTTCTCAAAATACCGTTCGGAATCGGTGTAAAACTGTAGGTCCCAATCAGTGAGTGAAAACTGGAAAGCGCACAGCTCAGTGATTGTGAGAAGTTCTCCCCAGTCCCTTTATGGGATGTAATGGGAAACTATTTATTTATTTATTTTTTATTAGCCTAAGTATTACCCTGCGTTTACTTTAGGTATTACCCTAGGTATTTCCCATTACATCCTATGAAGGAATTGGGACGATCTTCTCACAACCAGCGAGCTGTGCGCTTTCTAGTTTTGTACTCACTGATTGGGACCTACAGTTTTACACCGGTTCCGAAAGGTATTTTTGAGAAGCATTTTCATGGCTAAATACTCGATAGTGTCGCCGTCACTATGCGAGGTGACCTCCGACGAAAGAAATTTAAGGTGGTCAGACCAGGGAGCGGCGAACCCAGGATCTCCAATACAAGAGGCACGCACACAAACCATTGCACCACCGACTGTCACTTGCTACTCTAGTATTTAGTTTGGATAAATTTGAGTGTAAAACTAGAATGCGCACAGTTCACGGATTGTGAGGAGCTCTCCCCCAATCCCTTCATAGGATGTAATGGGAAATTATTTTGTTAAAATTTTAATCAACTGTTTGAAATGCAACTTCAAGTCAATGTGGGCCAAAGGGTTAGGATGTGGATATCGGATCAGCTGACTGTAATCATTGTCCGGGTTATTAAACAATATAGAGCAATTCTATGTGATTATTGTAAAATACAGTTATTTTCGAAAGACTTCAAAAAAATATAAAAAAAAATCCAGTCCACAAATGTTCAAGTTAAAAATGTCCAAATGTCCAAGTTGTCCAAATTGTCGTAGTTTTTTTAATGCAGAATGCGAAGCAGTTTTATGGGCAACCCATTGAAATTCGTATCGAGTAATTTATTTTTATTTTTTTTTTAAATTATCTAATGACACATATCTAATACTTCAAAGGTTTGAACTCTTCCTAATACAATTTTCTTCTTCTCTTTCCAGGTAAGTGTCTTCTGAAATCTAGAATACAAATTGCATCGAGAATCGTACTATGCAGGTAACAAATAATTGCTAGAAATCTAAGGAACAAAAAAGGATTGTAAAACAAAACAAACAAACCTGGCTACTGTGCCGAATAGTTACGCCGAAAGTGAGCTAGCATAAAAAATGCATCGCCACAACGAAAATATTCATTGCAGGGACGAAACAATCGTTGGATTTAACCAAGTTTACATTGCACCGCACTCTCAGTATCGAAAGCGGCTGTAGTAACCGTAAATTCAACTTACTTAGGTGGCCTCAAACAATCCAGACCGGCTCGATGTTTAGCTTTTCTCCTTCAGTTGGTAACACCAAGCTGTCGCCGGCAACCTTCCACCTGGTCGTTCCAGCGAAGTCTTGGTTGTCCTATTGTTTGATGTCCTACGAATACCCCTTTCGCCTTGGTTCATTCTGATCCAATCCACTGACATTGCCTAGCCAGCGTAAACGCGTTATTTTGATTCGCATAACTACGTCGATGTCAGGATACAGGTTATTCAGCCCGTGGTTCATCCGTCGTCAATTCTCGCCGTTCGCTATTATAGGACCATATATTTCTTGGAGCATTTTTCTCTTCAAGACTCCCAGTGATGTTTCATCAGCATGCGATATGACCCACGATTCTGCACCACAATGCAAGACAGGTTGTATAGGGGTCTGATACAGTTGGATCTTCGTTTCTCGAGAGAGGGTCTTATCTCTGAAGTGCTTACTTAGCCTGAACTAACACCAGATTGCAAGCCCAATTCCACGTTTGATTTCTGGGCTGACTTTATTCTATTCACGACAGAGCCGAGGTAGATAAATTCCTCCACTACCTCGAAATTATAACGGTTATCAACGTTCACCCTTTCCTCTAATCGGGTGGAGGTTCTGTTGATTGCCCTCGTTTACTGCCAAACTCCCTTCAGCTGACTTCTTCTCAATTCTCGAAAATACTGCAGTACCTTCTCGCAGATTTCGCCCAATGACCCGAAATACGCGAGCAGCATGTGACTTTTGCTGCTGATAGTTTTATTCGTGTGTGGCCGTCGGTGGTGCAACGCCGGTTGCACTTATTTCGACGACGGCCACCTCGCTTAGTGACGGCGACACTATCGAGTAATTACCCATGAAATAGTTTCTCAAAAAACCGTTCGGAACGGGTGGAAAGCTGTAGGTCCCAATCAGTGAGTAGAAACTGGAAAGCGCGCAGGTCAGTGATTGTGAGAAGCTCCCTCCCCTATCCCTTCATGGGTTGTAATGGTAAAATATTTTTTTAATTATAGTTTTATTTGTGTTGACTGCAGCCTTTCTCACAATGATCTCAATTAATATGTTGAAGAGATCGCATGGTACCAAATCGTACTAAATTGTTCCATGAGATATTTACCAATCTCTACTGGGGATTTCGTGTCGGTCAGAGTATCGGGCTATAGAAGTAGGCGTATAAACTACAAAGAGGTGGAAGATGTCGGTTTGTTTTTCGGGGGGTTTCTTCAGGATTTCAATTCATATGAATATCTGGTCGATAGTTGACTTTCCAGCTCTAATTCACACTGATAAGGTCCGTCCAGGTGTGCAACAAACGGCTTAAGTGTTTCGCACATTACGCTGGCGGACCCTGTTTGCCGTGGATAAAAGGCTTATTCGACGATAGCTGGATATACTCTCGTCGCCTTTTGTGGGCAAAGAGTCCAATAGTAGGGGATGTATTTGTCTGGCCAGATTTTGCGTATGAGCTGATACATTCACCTTTCCAAATCTTAGCCCCCAGTCTTAAACAGCTCAGCCGGTGGTCCATTAGCACCAGGAGGGGCAGTCGATGCCATCGTCCTGTATTTGTTCAACACCCTCAGTTATATTGAAGTCTTTTCGGTAGAATTTACGTGGCTCATTCTTCTTTCTGTAAGATTCAATCTGCTCACTCTTGGGCTTTCACCACAACCGATTTTTCTTAAATAAATTCGACTGTTGCCACCGAATTGAGAATACCACAACCGAATTTAGGACGTCAAAACTGAATTTAGTCCCCACAACTGAAATTCAGTTGAAGCAACCTCCTACTTGGTCGGGACAACCTCTAATGTGTTTGTGACAAACACTAGTTCGGCTGTGATGGCATCCAATGTGGCTGTAACAACCTCTAATGTGTTTGTGACAAACTCTAGTTCGGTCGCAATGAAATCTAATGTGGTTGTGACAACCTCTAAATTGGGTTATTATTTCTGTGAGAGTTCAATAAATATTTACATTGCAGCATTAGCATGGTTTACATTAAAATGAAACTATTCGCCGGAGTGATGAAGTTGGTTGTTGCAGCAAAGAGATAATTTCACGATTTTCTTGTGCTCAAATATATTTTGATATCTTTCAACATCAAACCTTTCCCTTCAAAAGTAAAATCTGCAATTGTATGTTTGCGTTTGCGTCTGCACTGTAATCGATTAATTACAAACGTGACGTCTGATTTTATGTAGAGGTAACAGATGAAAGTAGCATAGTTGTGTAGCATTTGGCTTTCACATTATCGTCTGCTATTTTGCATTTGTTATTAATCATCAGCTGACGTAGTTCCTCGAATTTCTCCTCTTATCCTCTTTTAGATTTGTTTCTGACACTTTTAGCATTTATTATGAGTAAGAGCCGGACGAATTATCATTAGATGCTGGCGAAAACTTTGTGGAAGCATAGAGGGAAAGTGTTTACGAATGATGGAACTGTTTATATGTACATGTGTTCTTTTTTGAAAAGTAGGAAACACAACAAAATAGACATTTTTAATTTTAATTTGAACAAAGTTTTATTTTAAAACTAATTGATAATTTGAATCCATCGCGCACATCCATAACAGTAGGTAAACTTTTATTTTCAGCCCATGGTATCACAACGGTCCTCAATGGACTATATGTGCGACAGTCACTTCTACGATACCTAGCCTAACCTAACTGTTTACAAGTTTGATATTTTTGATTTTCAATTGCAAATGGTTTGGTTGTAAACTACTACACCATTTCCAATTGAAATTTGGAAAATATCAATTTAATTTTGAAAAATATCAATTGAAATTTGAAAATTATATTTCAAATTTGAAATACATCAATTGAAATTTGAAAATTGTATTTGAAATTTGAAATATGTACATGAATTTAAATTTAAAAACATCAATTGAAATTTAAAAGACATCAATTGAAATTTGAAGAGATCAATTGAAATTTAAAATTCGTCACTTGAAATTTCAAAATTATTAACCGATTATATGTATTAGATTTTTAAATTTCAATTGGTGTATTTTAAATTTGAATTGATGTGTTTCAAATTTCAATTGATGTATTTCAAATTTCAATTGATGTGTTTCAAATTTCAATTGATGCATTTAAAATTTCAATTGTTGTTTTCCAAATTTCAATTGATGTATTTCAAATTTCAAATAAAATTTTTTAATTTAAATTGAGTTTTTTCAAATATCAATTGGATAGTTTGACAACTCCCTGACATTTTGAATGAGAGATATTTTTTTCGGCATTTAAACGTTTTATTTTCAAGATAGTCTCATCTTAGCTCGATAAATTTAGTCTATAATTTTTCCAGTTGCTATATTCCTTCCATATGATAGGTTTTCTCAATGTCCTCAAAGTATGCGTTTGATTAAGTGATTCTACCCAAGACACTTTTTCAGGTTTGGAAATATACTGTAATACTCTGGGGAATAGACGCGGAGTATATGACAGATGAGTTAGCTATTCGTAGCCCAATTTATGAATTTTTTTTAACTGGGACTGTGCGCCGGTTCGTTGGCATTGTCTTTCTTCGTCAAAAGCGGTGGTTTTTGCTTCAAATCCATTTCGAATCTGTGAATAATATTCGTCGTGGGACATTTTACCTATTTCAAGGTAATCGCTTTGAATGACACCGCATGCAATCAAGACGGCGCGACTTAAGACACAGCCCTTAAAATTATGGGATTATTGCGGGAACAGGTCAGTGAGCAGTTGATTTCACACTTCGGACCGGTGCATTGACCGAGTATTGGATGCAGTATCACCACTTCACACTGGGCCAGATTTAAAAAATGAACGGACAAAATTCCAAAAATCGAAGCAGTAATCCAGATAAAATAAGTGACTTAAGCAGTTGCCAATTAACCACTGAGGTCGAGAATTAACTGTTTTGAAGGTTCCATGCACGTTGCTGATCAGCCTAGGGGCCCAAAGTTGAGTATTGTTTCAATACATGCATGCAGGCTAATTTTGGATTATTTTTAGTAGATGTGTGTTATATGAAGGTTATGTTTCTGGTTGTTTTAAACTTTTTTTTATTTATTTTGTGTTATGAGAGCTACGAAATTGTGTATTAAGTTAGTTGAATTTACTTAAGGTTTCTAGTTCAATTGCAATGAAAGTCATTGACTAAAAATATTACATTTTTTAATCTTTTGTGGACCGACAAAAATTATGATCAACTGGGATCAGCGCGTGATTTTCACATCTGAACACTTCAGACCCTAACCGAAGTCAGTGATTTTATTTCGTTATCCTTTACTACCATTTGCTGAAGAAAATTTTTTTTTAAACTTTGGTCCAGTTTTTGATTTCATATTTAAATATAAAATACTTCTCTAAAAATTAATTTTTTTCAGTGTAAAGTTAAATACATTAATCTGTCGGAATTTAGGTCTGGCAATACCATAAAATGTCGAACTAAAATTTCGTAATTTCAAACTAAAATTTTGAAAGTTCCGAGGACGACGATGATAATGATATAGAATTTTTTTAAACGAAGTTTTTTTTGTGGTCAAAAATAAATCTTGTATGGTTGCGAAATAAACTTCTCAAACTTTTTATTTATTTTATAATTCCTAATAAATTTGGTAGAAAAGTTTAAAACGATAAACCTTGTTAAGAAACGAAATTTTATGTGAAAAGGTAAAATTACACATGCTCTTCCCTCCGTTAGGTTAGTTATCGAAATCCTGATCGAAAAATGTTTGCCAAAAATGAAATCGGGCCATCCAAAAACCTATGAAACGATACCCAAAACATTTTTTTTAAATTTAACCCCCCCTCCAACCAATGGAAAAGCAATGCCAGAAATGAGCTCAGCACCCTCAAAACTACCGACTAATGAGTTTGACACGACTAAAGTCAAAAACAACGACGGTAACAATTTTGTCCGGTCATTTTTTAAATCTGTGCCAGTGTGCACATTAGACTTTTCCTTACGGCCTACGTAAAGTCAAAATCCTGTAAGGATAAGCTGGCTGCAATTCAGGATTGGATCTTTATCCAAACACCACTCGTAATGTACGAAAGCGTCATCCGAAAATTGGAACCTTTTAATGGGTCATGTTAGAAGAAGCTTCGACCAACATTAGAAAGAAGTTGTCTTATAGAAAATGGCTCCAGAAATCCAGATTATCAAAAGAATCAAATTTTTTATATTTTTTAAAAACCACGCCTTTAAACTCATCGCCCCGAATGTTTAAATTTCAGTGTAATAGTTTTGTTAGTGACGTGGGACCGTTGTCGAGTAATTAGGCATGGAAACCCTTGTAAACCCTTGGTCCTTGGACACTTGGTGCAGAACCGGTTGGCAACTGTAGATTCCAATCAGTGAGTGTAAAAACTAGAAAGCGCCCAGCTCCCCTATTATGAAAAAGCTGTTCCCTGGCCCTCAGTGGAATGTACTAAGAAAATATTTATTCAATTTTTACAATTAACAGTGCCGTGAAATAGAAAACGTTTGCTTTAAACGAAAACGCCGTTTGTCGCAAAAATATTTCGTTTATCTTAAACGTTTTTTGAGTTTGGAGTTACTATATCGTTTGCGGTAAACGAAAGATCAGTTAGTGAAAAAATCTTTGGATTCTCGTAAAGGTTTTTTTTCTGTTATTATAGTGACCGGTGTTATTTTTTGTCGCAAATGGAATTATGTGTTGGATGCAATAAATGTGGCGATGCAACAAATGTGGCTAGTGTGTAACAAATGTGGCTAGTGTGCGCGTCTCTTGTGCATGTCAACGTAGGTTCGATCCCTGCTCTGACCACCTTACATATCCTTCGACGACGGCCACCTCGCTTAGTGATGGCGACACTATCGAGTAGTTAGCCATGAAAAAGCTTTGCAAAATACCGTTCGGAACCGGTGTAAAACTTGAGTTCCCAATCAGTGAGTGGAAGGAGCTAGAAGGAGCATAGTGCACTGGTTGTGTGAAGCTCTCCCCAATCGCTTCATGGGATGTAATGGGAAACGGTGTGCAATTATATTATATTCCCCAATCGAAGATCGTTTGTCTGCGATTTTGTTTGTGAGTAACGAAATTTTTCGTTGTGTGTAATTTGTATGTGGTTGACGTTGTTCCCACAATATTCTACAATACAAAAACGAATGGAGCAGTCGTTTAGTAATTACTA
This sequence comes from Phaonia tiefii, assembly GCA_963931995.1. Lineage (NCBI taxonomy): Eukaryota > Metazoa > Arthropoda > Insecta > Diptera > Muscidae > Phaonia > Phaonia tiefii. The sequence continues at coordinate 11,014,181 of OZ008371.1, read as the reverse complement.
ATTGTGCCGCAATGACATGTGATTTCTGTGGAATTTTTCCCCTTAAATTCAAAGTTTCATTTTCAATGTTTCCAATTTTGGTTTCGTCTGCATAACTTTTATACAATTCGACTTAAAATAACTTGTGTTACTTTGGTCACCTGTCAGCTTCCACTCACCGCAACTACAACTGATACCAAGTCGAGTCAACCGACGGATTATCAAGAACTTTCCCCTGTTGACTCGCAATAGTTCATGAATCTAACCAATATCGTTATCATTAGTGATTTCTCCACATTTATCGTATCTTAATCCCTTTTTTTAAATGACATGAAATACAACTGTACATGTTAGTTCCAATCAATGTGACATTTGATACAAAGTTGTTTTCCATACAAAGAGTCATGCCACTCGAGGAGGAGATGATCGCGCCGAGATTGGAACCACCGTCAAGAATATAATCAACTAGAAATCTTTGTTCACTCTCTATAAAGTCGACGACGACAATGTTGGAGTGGGACGAGGGAGGTATCAAGACAGAAGTTGGAGGAAGAAAAAAAGAAGCAACATAACCACTAATTGGAACACAGAAAAGAGAAATGTAATTACATCGAGACAACAGCAACAATGATATTTTACAACAAGTGAAATTTGCATGACAAATCGCATATTAGAGAACGAAAAAAATATGTGCTCGAATCAGCCATCCATCCACCTCCTCGTCCTCTTGTCTCCGCAGAAGAAAGCCTGTGTGCTGCCTGTCTTGCCGCCGCCACTACCACCACCTCTCCTACAAAAATATCATGATGACGATGACGATGAAAAGTTGTGCATGCAAATGATAAAGGGCAGCAACAAATGTGAAATTGCTAGCAACAACAGAATCAGCCAACTGAAAGAACTTAAGAAATGTAACGACAACAGCAGCCGCAACAACACCAACATTTTTTGCCACACTTCGACTTGTGTTGCTGTGGCAGGCAACAACATTTATGCTGCGTGTCTGTCTGTCTCTCTGTCTGACTACCGCATAAATAGTTGTGCGTAAATTTCTTGGCAACGTCTAAAGACGACACAGGCAAATTCTCTTGTTGTACGACTACAAGTATCTCATAGATGGATGACTGTTTTAGCGAGCGATACGCGAGTACAAACATGCCAATCTCTTCCACCCCTTTAAGCAGCACTCCCTAATCTACACCTCACTCTGTGGGTCGGCTCCTACACTGGAAAAAAATTTAGTGAACTAAAGTACAAATTCATTAACACAACGTAAATATTGATTGCAGCACCAAATACAATATCCTTGGATGTACTACATTGGTTTAATAATGCGATAATGATTGGATTTATTTATACGTCACCTCACTTTCGATAAAACTGTTCGTCCCAGAGACGAATTAATTTTTTTTCTCAGTGTATATCTAAATCTCTTAGTCTTGTGTCATTCCTTGAAGACGGCGGCGTTGAAGATGTGTTGTTGCTTTGACGTTATTAATTTGACTTGAAAACATCAAGTGAATCGAAATTCTTCTTGTTCTTCTTCTGCTTTCGAAATTAAATTGAAAATGCAAAAAATTAAAATAGAAAGAAAAACAAATCTCCAACCAAGAGAAAAAATAGAAAAACTACACGATATAATTTGATTTCATTTTGTAAGGGATACATTTGCTTAATGGTTGTCCGATGTAAATTGAAAAATGATACAGTCGGTGTGTAAAATTATAGCAGTAGTAAAGTGAAAATTAAGAAGCAAGAAACAAGTGTATGTGAAATATGTGACATCAGCACCGGTGTTCTGTAACTTTTTAACGATAAAAATCGGTAGTTAAATTGACAAAATTCGGAAATTTTGTATTGAAATTTTATATATTTTGACAATTTAACTACGGAATTTTATTGTTCAAAAATGTTACTGTTCAAAAAAAAACTACAAGTCGTACGCTAACTACAAAGGAGTCATAACCCTAAATTTTAAAAATTTCAAAAGAAGCAAAAAGTCAATAATGCCATGATTTCACGGTTTGTGTTTCAAGTATCGCTGGGTTGTTGGACTAAAAGTCGTCGAGATCATGGGCTTCAATTTCAGGAAGCAAATATGTAGCAAGTTATCATGAAGCTATAACGGACACCATTCACAGTTACGTACCGGCCGGTCACGTTTTTACAGAAACATAAACTGACGGTGAGTGTATAGAAGATTTACTTAAATTATGTACGGCAGGATTGCGACGTCACGTTACACACTTTGCTGTCCCATATTAATGCAGAGAGAAGCCAGTTTAAAATTTTGCATGCTTCACATTTTGGATTGACTTTTTTTACTGTCCACAAGTTATGGATAATCGGGTCAATGTAAATTTTTCTATCCCTTAGTTATGCAAAGATAAATCAGTTGAGCTTTACTTAACGGACTGGTTACACTACTGACCCCATGGTATATATTGTGGGGTCAGTCGACACTTTTCTGTTCGTTATTGATGCATAGAAAAAAATGGTTTCCCATTACATCCCATGAGGGGATTAGGGAGAACTTTTCACTAAAAGTGTTTCTAGTTCTACATGTACTAAGTGGAACCTAAAGTTTTTACACCAGTTCCAAAGAATGTTTTGAGAAGGTTTTTCATAGTTAAGTACTCGATAGTGTCGCTACCACAGTTGTTTTTTAGTTACCGGACTGGTTACATTACTGACCTCATGTTATCTATAGTGGGGCCAGTCGACACTTCTTTGCCCCTTGGTAATGCATGGAGGAGTGAGTTTATTTTTACTTTGTGTGGTATGCTTAAGTGACTCGCTACTTTAATATCTCGGAATATATCTCTTTCGTATTCTGTTCCAAAGAGAATCAGGGATCAGTCAATTCGTCCATTTCCAAGTAGTTCACTCCATGATTTGACTTAAGTCATTATGCCTCTCTGGCTTTGCATCAATTTAGGCCATCCCACATATGTTCTGCTCCCATCTGAGATGTCGCATTTTCTAGTTTGGGTATTCTTGACCAATGTTAGAGACTAGACGTAAGGTCTTGTAAAGTTTTCGTTACTCCGACTAAGGGCCCTTGGTTGGACTTCATTTTGACCATCTAGTCTACCCTTTGTTACCCAAGATGTTGGAGTCTAGGAGTCCGTATAACCCATAGACTGGACAGTGGAGTGGAACTTGGTTAATACTTTTGCACAATCGCGTTCCGTTTGTGTTGCCACTTATTGTTCCACTATTGCCTAGATCTCTAGTTGGTTGCCAGAGAATATCTAGTGTATTTATTGTCTTTATTTTAACCATATCACACCTTCAGTGACCGCCTTAACTCTACTGGAAAAATATTTTTGTGGTAGAGAACTCGGAAGTGAGCCTTAATATTTGCGTTTACACTTCAATCATCTTTCCCAGATCTGTCAGTAATATCTCTTAGGCAGTTTTCAGTTGGACATCAGGTATCTCTCTGGTAACCAGGAACCTCTCTGCTAATTGTGTAGCAGTTTACGTCATCCATTATCTCTCTAATGCTGTCGCTTCTCTATTCCGCGGTTAACAAGATCAGCTTTTCCAGTGTGGCAATCAAGTTTGTTCTATATTTAATTGAATTGAATAAAAAGTTGTGTAGGTCGGCGTTATATTCATTTGGTCCTTCGAGCCGGAAGTGGAATACAACACAATTTACGAAGTCAGAAAGGCTTGAATTTCTTTGGGTTATAGAACAATGGTTACTACTTTAAAAATATTGCTGCACAATGTCGCCTTAGTTTATTCCGGGGTGATCATCTGGTTTTCAGACCCATTTTTGGACACGGCGGATTAAAAGAAATTGTTGGATTTTTAACCTAAAAATTCCCAGAGTTCCTTGGTTACCTTGAGCAAATTTGCACAGGTTGTAGACCTGATGGCAAGATATATCTTCCCGTATATCTGCACAGTGTCTGACTTGGTTTAAAATGTTCAAATAATTATGACAAATAATCTATAAACCAGCCCAAAAAATGGTAATATACCTTTTTCGTAGTTTTTGGTCAGTGTAATAGTTATTTGGTCCTTCGAGCCGGCAGTGAAGTATGTTTGTTTGACAACAACTTTTCTGTACTAAGCTCCATTAGGTTCCATTTGAAGACATGTGCGACGAATATGTGCTACTTTTTCGCCCATGAATGCAACATTTTCTTAATTGTATGAAAAGAAAAGATACAAAAGCAATAATGTTACACAAAAAAAAGACTAGAATCTTGAAATAAATAGAGGAGAATATAAAGATTTGCCTAAAGATTTTGTGATGACCAGAAACTTCTTGCACCAACAACTACAAATAGTTCTGCTTAAAAGAAAAGCAATTCATCTTCTTTTCAGTGCAGTTCAACATGAGTGATATAAAGGCATTTTTAAATAGTTTCACAAGCGATGCCGATGAACAACAAGTACCAGCAAGATTAGAGATCTATTTGTATGTCCGTCTGTTTGTCTGACGTCTGGCATTCCGTCATCCTAGTCGCCATACGAGAATAGTGTTTGTTGTGTGAGGACTGATACTTTCAGCTCAATTTTCGACAGATATGTGTTTTGCAACTTGGACAACAAAAAGAAAACAGCAGACATACCAGTCCCAGACGTCAGCCAAGATGATACCAGCTACCAAAAATGAGAGAAAAACATTTGGCCGTATCTGATTAAGGAAGAAGCAAGCGAGCGAACAAGCGAGCAGACGTATCACAAATTTCCTTGAATGTTTCAAATTTTTTTTGTTGCTTTTGAAATGATGAACATCATGTTTATTTTTTGGGTGAAATTTAATCAACACCCTTTTCCGCATTCTAAGACAACCAAAGGAGGTTGAATTTGACAGCCACATTTCAAAGTAACAATAAAATAATAGACAGCGCGAAGGACTAAGACTTAGGGAGCACAATTTGGTCAGACGAACAGGCATGTGGAACACAAAGAATATTTTAAGTGGATATTTGTAAACTTTACGGGGGAAAAATCTTCTCATACTCAACTACAATTCAAACAGCCGTCCGTCTCTCATTCTGGTGATTTTGTCATGATTTTTTCGTTTTCAAAATATAACACGAAACACTTGAAATTCAGTTTTTCTTTTGATTTCTTTTTTTTGTTTGGCTAAAAACAAATGTTTTTTGTCTAAAATTCTAAGATGACGAGGACGCATTCTTCATCAGCAGATTGTTGTTAGTCGTGTTTCACTTTACCACTTATGAACAGAAGGTATGACGAACGCAAATCAATTTCAAGGAGCTCTCCTCCTCCTCAACTACTTGACAGCTATCAACAAAGACTTAGTCGCTCATCTACGGCGACCATCCTCAACATATTGAATTTCCATTACCCTCCCGCCACAGTTGAGCCCCCCGTCTTCAGCTGTCCCACCAGCAACAAAGTAAACATGAAATATAATTGGAATTTCATTATGTAAGAAACACCCTGCATAATCCACCTAGGAAGAAGGCATTGTATCATTGTGGGTGGCGTAACTGGAGATCAATTAAATTTTCTGTTGGCGTTTTCCCCATATTTACAATGAAACTGGGGGATGGTTTGTATGTGTGAGAAAAACAAGATCCGGGAACATTTGTTCAATTAGAGAGTTATAGTTTGGTGCTGCTATAGCTCAGGGATATTATATGAGTGGAAATTTATCTCGAAAATCTCCAAAATGTATGTTCCTTATATGCTCGATATTCTGCATAATATTCGTATCATATATGCAACATATGCCAAATAAAGGGTGTCTTTTATGTGCGATAGAAATTGAAATTGTAAAAAATATAATAAAACATTAAATTTTAACAAAAAAAAAATTTTTTTCGAAAGATCAATGCATGGGGTTAACATTTGCTGCTGCTCCGCTGCTGTTCATGACAGAGCGCATTCTGGACGTCCAATTTTGGGTAATTTTTTCGAGAATTGCTGGCCGTACGTTACGAATTACACGAACAATACATAGCTGGAGGTGTTAATAACAGAAAAGTGTCGACTGGCCCTCCTCTGCATTACTTTGGGGTTAGTATTGGTACTAGAACCTAAGATATACATTGCAGGTAGTGTTAATGTCATTCAAGTGTCGACTCACCCTCATCTGGGTTACTTTGGGGTTAGTAGAGGTACTATAATCTACGTTATACTTTGCTGGTTGTGTTAAGGACAGAACAGTGTTGACTGACCTTCATCTGCATTACTTTAGCGTTAGTAATGGTACTATAAACTGCCTTATTCATTGCTGCTGCGCTGCTATCAATGACAGAAATGTGCCGACTGACATTTCGCTGCAGTACTATGGGGTTAGTAAAGGTACTAGAATCTAAGTTATACATTGCAGGGGTTGTTAATGGCAGAAATGTGTCGACTGACCCTTCGCTGCATTACTTTGGGATTAGTAAAGGTACTAGAATCTACGTTATACATGGCTGATGGGGTTAATGACAGAAAAGTGTCGACGTTGTACTTGACTGATGGTGTTAATGACAGAAAAGTGTCGACTGACCCTAACCTGCATTACTTTGCGACCTGCATTACTACCTTTTACTAGAACCTACGTTATATATTGCTGTTTGTGTTAATGACAGAAAAGTGTTGACTGGCCTTCATCTGCATTATTTTGGGGTTAGTATGGTGCTAGAAACTTCGATATACATAGCTGGTTGTGTTAAGGGCAGAATAGTGTTGACTGACCTTCATCCTCATTACTTTGGGGTTAGTAATGGTACTACAACCTGCCTTATACATTGCTGCTGCTATTAATGACAGAAATGTGCCGACTGACATTTCGCTGCATTAGTTTGGGGTTAGTAAAGTTACTAGAATCTACGTTATACATTGCTAGTGTTGTTAATGACAAAAATATGTCGACTGACCCTTCGCTGCATTACTTTGGGATTAGTAAAGGTACTAGAATCTACGTTATACATGGCTGATGGGGTTAATGACAGAAAAGTGTCGACTGACCTGCATTACTTTGGGACCTGCATTACTACCTTTTACTAGAACCTACGTTATACATTGCTGGTTGTATTAATGACAGATAAATGTTGACTGACCGTCATCTGCATTACGTTGGGGTTAGTAAAGGTACTAGAACCTACCTTATTCGTTGCTGCCGCTGTTCATGACAGAAATGTGTCGGCTGACCTTTCGCTGCATTACTTTGGGATTAGTAAAGATACGAGAACCTACGTTAAACATTGCTGGTTGTTGCCATGGCAACATTTGGGTCTTCTGTTTGGTGCGAAACTGCTAGAAGCGTCTTCGGGCAACGTCGATTATTCTCTGTTCAGAGAGTAATGTTATTGGCATGTATGCCAGTATGTCGTACGGTGTCTACTGAGGCCCTACAAGTTTTGATGGGTGCCACTCCTCTTGATCTAGAGGTGATGCGTCGTAGCATGGACTTCAAAATCAAGAGGGGGTACGCACTGGGTGAGTCAGATTGGCTCATAGTTGGAGCAGAGAGCATGAGTAGAAGTGAGCGGCGGGCTCGGTTAGATGCGTTAGTCACATCTGAGTGGCAGGGCCGTTGGAATTCCAGTACCAACGGTCGAGTAACGTATAGATTTATACCGGATGTAGAATTCGTCGGGAAGAACCCTGAGTTTAGTTTCAATCTAAGCCTTGGTTTCATACTGACAGGTCACGGGTCGTTAAATGCATTCTTGCACAGAATGAGACTTGCGGATCGGGAGTCGTGTGATTGCGAAGCGCCAATCGAAGATTGGCTCCATGTTTTGTGCGAGTGTCCCCTTTACGGGGCTTTTAGGGATTTAGTCGGCATGGGGGTCACCAGATCCGGTGGTGAGTGGTGTGTGAGTAGTATGCTTCTGTCTCCGGATGCGTTGTGTGTTGCAACGCGGTTTGCCTCTCGTGTTTTCGCGAGTCGGCGCGCTAGGACGGTTTAGTTGTTGTTGTGGGTTTCACTGGTCTCTATCAGTGTCTCCCTTTTGTAGTGGTTAAACGTTTTTCGTGATCCTGGCTTTTTCAAGCTAGTTATTCAGTCGTTTAGGATCTCGTTGTCGGTACTGCTGAACCCTGCGAACACAGGGATTGCCAGTCCCGGACTTCGTCGGAGTCGAATTTGGAAGTGGATTAGCCGCGAGGTCTGACCAGAGGCCTGTTTCTGGTACCGTGTGCTGATTGGGATTGACACGTGGAAGGTCTCGAACTCGTGCCCTTTCAGTTTGTGTCTTGTTGTTGTTGACCCACGGGGCATCATCGGGCGAAGCCTGAAGATTGGCTGTCGGTCGCTGTTATTGACCGGAAGAGGTGGAAACAGTCTTGCTCCCACGGTGAGAAAGCTGCAGCCGTCTGACTGTAGTTATTAGACCGTTTAAATTGCAATTTTTAGCATTTAAATGGCAATGTCACGTGATGTTGTTGTTAGTGTTGATATTGTATAATTGTTTCACGATTGATGCTTTTGTCGCCGGGGGTGACCAGTCCCCTACTTAGTACAAAGTAAAAACTGGGAGCAGCTTCACTGCGAAACTCGGACCAGAGAGTATGCCTATCTGGTAGCACGGGTGGTGTTGGCCCCCTTGTGGGAGATCGTGCTGGCTGTGGTTGCCACCAAAATCGCTGGTAGAGGCTATGTAGTTGCCTTGTATATCAGTTACTTGTAACGAAGTATGCTAGGCAGGTGCATATCCTCGAAATATGGGATCCGTGGCCCTTATCACGGAAGAGGTTTGGATAGTACCTCACCCTTACCAAGGAGGAGTAGCTCATGTACAGAGAGTTTACTCAATTGGTAGCTCGTGGACGGAAGAAAGAAGTCGCGCTGGCGGATATGCGAATACGGGGCGTTTGTTCTCCCACGTAATCGTGTATACCAATGGTGTAAGGCTTCCTATTCCTGATCTCTTGGCTGCCCCTCTATGCGGAGTAGCACGGATATCTCACGGGCGGCGCTAACAGTCGTATCAAACATGTTCTTGGTGGGGCGGTGCTCACCCGTGGTTAAGGACTTCACGTCGAGAACCACATTAAATCACGCGGACTCTGATCTCCGTCTGCATTCCGTTTAAGTTATTAAAGGTATTATGACGCACGTTATACGTTGACGGCGATAGGGGATGACAAAGTGAATATATCTTTTGGGGAAATTGACATATATAAAACAGGAGAGATCTAAATCAAAAAAAAAGGAAATAAATCCAATACATTTTCAATTGCTCTACGTGAGACGGATGCAGTGGCAACCGACATCATCAAATTATTTGAAACTCAAACATCAATTGGTGTATTTCATGTTTAAAATAGAATAAAAAAAATTGTGGCAAAAATCACTCAAAATGCCATAAAACATGAAAATTTCGAGCAAAAAAAACTACACATAGTTGTGCAAAATCACACTGGGTGGCCAACCCAACAACACGTTCAAACACCTTTATAAAAATACCAAGAATTTGGGATGAGAGCAGAGAAAATTAAAGGTGAAAGAAAGCGTCAAGTAATATTTTCTTTTCAGCTAATTACTAATGAATTGGAATCTTTTTAGTTGTAGGAAAACTAAGGAGGGGAAATTTTGCTTGTTGCCTAGATTCAGTCAGTAGGCAAGAGAGTGAAAAGAAACGCCAAAAAATTAATACATTTTTGAAACCATAAATTGTTTTTTCTTTTCTAAAATTTAAATAAACAAATTATGTTTAACTTATTTTAATACGAAACAAACGAAAAAGACATAAATTAAGACATTTTTTTCATAATTATGACGAAGAATATGGAAAAGAATTTCAACGCCGTTAAACGTTTAACGCCAGCAGCCAAATGTTTTTTTAAATACGAATGATAAAGCTCTTTATGATAATAATAATGATGTTATTTTGTCTGTTCATAAATCTAAAAAACCCATAAAACAGATTCCTCAAAATCTTGACGCCTTCGACAAATCCAAATAGCCCACAAATCATTATCATAAAGGTAAATGAAATGTGTTTTCGTCATCACCTCCTCACTCTCCCACATACTCATCGTTGTTGATCTGTGTTCCATTACTTGCATGTGGTGTCGTAGAATCAACACCGCACATGTGTTAACCACATTGAGTTTGATGGAGACCGTCCGTCCACACGCTTCTTTCTTAACAGCCTAAACTGTCTGTCTTTTTGTCTTATAGTGTTGCCTGTTCGTGCGTTTATGTAGAGAGCCTAATGCGTCCATCCGCCTTTCTGCCTAGTAGTCTGTTTTTATTTTGAATCTTAAATTTAGTCCGTCGTTCCGTAAAACTAATGTGTCCGTCCGTCCATTTGTCTAAAAAGAAAAATTAATATTTTCCATTCGTCTGTCTGTCAATTCAATTTGTGTTCATCCCTCAAAACAACATAGAGATGATTTACATTTTCGTCATTTTCCATAAGTTTTAAAAACATATTTCAAAAGAGAGTTGTATATCATTAGCATCAGCATTATCATCATCGTCAGCACGCACTATCATCCTCGTCAGCGTTATCATCATCGTCAGCATTATTATAATCATTATTTAATAATAATAATGATGAAGGAAACGATGATGAAGGATATTACGATAAATGCAATGATAATGTTTGTTAAAGATAATGATTTGACGGCATTATTATCGTCAACATCATCATTGCCTTCAAATCATTATCTTTAACAAACATTATCATTGCATTTATCGTAATATCCTTCACCATCGTTTCCTTCATCATATATATTCATCATCAATATCTTTTCATCTTCATCGTCTTCATCATTATCGTCTTCATCATCTACGCCATCTTCATCATCTTGATCATCGTCAGCATCTTTCCAACATCATCCCCACCAACATCATTACCTTCATCATCTTCATCTGCATAATTATCTTCATTTTTATTATCTGCATCATCATCATCATCACCACCATCTCTGCCGTCAGTATTATGATCACCACCTTCATCATCATCATTTTCCAACCTTCTGCCTCCCTCCCATTAGACTTTGTACATCACCTCCCTGAAACGACACAATTGTGTATATTAACGCTCTCTGCGTTCTCCTTCTCTCTATCTGGCTCTCTTTGGACGCGTGTATTTCTACTATAAATATGAATTCTCCTCATGCACTGACTGATCACTCATGACAGCTCCCGGTAAGCGTTTTAGTTGTTCTCTAATAATTTATGACAAAAACGTTTTTCTTTACTTTTCCACCCACCCGGGGGAAAAAGCCAGCCAGCCAGCCACCGAGCCACCAAAAGGCAGAAACATAAACGCCAACCACCATCGCCATTAATCCATCCGTGTGCTCACTCGCTTGTGCCTACCTCTGTCGATTTTCCTCCCCTCCCCCAATCCCATGAATTATTGAAAAAGTATTTGAAAAATTTTGATTGGCGTTTAAATAAACATCTAGATTGGGCGTTTAATTTTCCCATTTTCTTCTTCTTCGTGGTTTAGTTAACATGCATTTAATCTTTTGTAGAAGACGGTAAAATTAAGGGATTGCCAAGGGAATTAATTTTAAGAATTTTGATTTAGTTTCTATGACATGAAATTTGTTTACAGATGAAATCTGTCATAGTTTGAATTATAATGAATTTGTATGACCCCCGGCACACGGTTAACCTATGTCAGTCAGATCTATCCCCAGATCCTCATCAGTGATTGTTACAAATGCCATTAAAAATGTTTCATGCTATATCCAACGCAATCTCGAAATACAATGAGAATTCTTAAGTATATAATTGCTCAAAAACTAATACTAACACTCTACAACAAGATACCGAAAATTAAAATTTGTCATACATACGATAAATAGTATTTTTTGAAACTTGTTTATAAACATGAAATTTACTAATAACTTCATATTATGTATGAAGAATGTTTCATAAATTTTATGAAAAATTTTTCAGTGTACATACACATTACATCCCATGAAGGGACAGGGGAGAGCTTCTCACAATCACTGAGTTGTGCGCTTTCCAGTTTTCACTCACTGATATATGTATACGTACACTACTATACAAACAGAAAAATATCGGAATTAGCGGTAACCGACGTTAGTGTTTGTCATAAACACATTAGATGTCATCACATGCGAACGTCACAAACGTATAAGATGTTACCACAACCGCATTAGAGGTTGTCACAACCGCATTGTCACAACCGCATTAGAGGTTGTCACAACGTATTCGCGATTGCTTCTGCCGAATTTGGGGACTCAATTCAGTTGTGGCAACCTCAATTCGGTTGTGGAAACTGCAGTACGGTAGCATCAACCGAATTTGCGGTTGCTACAACCTCTTCAAGTAATTCCTTCTGTAACTGCAGCAACGTGGTAGTCAACTTGAATTTCATGCAACTGTTACCTACTTATATATGGAGATTTCCAACGAGGGAGTTAACTGAACCCTTCCTGCAACACGAACAATTGTCATCTCCAAGGCGTCAAATATAACCATAACAGAACTGTCAAATCGCACGACTTTGGAGGCCAATTGACAGGTTGATTTTTCGAAAACAACTTTCCGTCCAATATTGACTTCAATAAATTGATGGTTGAGGTTGCCGTATGACACCATTCTGCTAATACCACATCTCGCTCGGATCAGTGACATCCATATTTTCAACAAAACACCATTCATCATGTTGCGGTAACGATCGCCATTGACCGTAACCCGAGCTACGGCTGAATTTTTGAAGAAATAGGGTCCGATGATGCCACCAGCGTGTAAAACGCACCAAACGGTGCATTTTTCTGGATGTAATTGAGTCTGTAGGGTCGGTTGTGTGTGGATTGATCTCACTCCATATGCTGCAATTTTGTTTATTATCAAACCCGTTAGGCAAAAAATGAGCTTCATCGCTGAACACAATTTTGCGATAACACATCGGGTCAGTTTCCAACTGCTCTAGAGTCCAGTCGGCAAAAGAACGACGCATTTGATGCCTTCGTGGCTTTAGTTCCTGCACCAGCTGGATCTTATACGGGTGTAGGCCAAGATCTCAAAATTTTCCACGTGGTGGACGAACAGAACTCCAATTCCTGCGGCCGACGACGAATCGATAAATTTGGATCTTTCTCCAAAGTTTCGTTTACAGCGGCGCTATTATCTTCAGTACGTACCTGATGGTCAACAAGTAATATTTTAATTGAATCAATTAATAGTTTAATTAATTGTATTGAAATTCAATAAAACTATTTATTTAATCAATTAAAATAGTTGTTTGGATACCAAAACAAATTTTAATTATTAATTTTAATTAATATCAGATTATCTGAATTGAGTTGCTGATAAATATATAAAAAGTGTTTAATTGGTATAGCAATTTCCTTTATAGGCCCGAAATTAATTAATTTTTTAATTGAATCTGCGAATATTTTAATTGAATCTGGAATTATTTTTTTTTGTGTGTGCATCATTTAGAGAGTATCTGGTATGAAATCTATCCACAGCTCTATGGATCGCTTGCTCAGATGGAAGATTACGTGAGCGATAAAAATCACTAAGTCGTCTTAGAAGTTGCTCGAATCTATGATGGATTTTCAAAGTAATTTTGGATAATTTGGTGGCGTTATTAAAGCGTGAATCAAGTCATGAAGATTTTCCACAGTACACGGACTATAAATGTCAAAAAGTGAGAGTAGTATGACAATCCGCTTGACAGTTAACCCTTTCGTAAATTCTGTCTAAGCAAAGTTCTATCCGAAGTTCCTTCCTTCTTTAATCTCAAGAGGACAACTATTTGCATAGGTTTTGCAGGACTTCGTCCACCTGAACCTTCCAGCGGAGTCTTGGTTGTCATATTCGCCGTCCTGTTTCAATTACGTCTTTCGCGCTGATACATCCTTATGCATTTTACTGAAATGGCCTAAACACATTACAAGGGGAGTTTGACAACTCTCTCACTTTTTGAATAAAATAAATTTTTCGAAAAAAAAGGTTTTATTCAGGTACATAGCCTCTTTTTGGCGCGATACATTAGGCCCATCGTTTTTCCAATTTTGTTATAACTAAAATGTTTCCTCTAAATCCTCAAAGTATGCGTTTGTTTCAGTGATGACCCTTCCACTCGACACAAATCTCTTACCACCGAGCCATTCCTGGAGGTCTGGAAATAGAAAGTGATCACTTGGGGAATTTTCGGAGGTGATAGCAAGTCGTATCCCATTTTATGACTTTTTGCAATGGAGACTATAAACTTGTGCGCCGGTGCGTAGTCATAAATGTCACTTTTGCGACTACGTACCGGCCAAATGCCAAATGCGGTCGTTTTTGCTTCAAATCAATGTCGAATCTGTCCGACAGCTGTGAATAATATTGTCCGGTGATAGTTTTACCATTTTCAAGGTAATAGATGTGAATGACGCTGCAAGCATCTCCAGAAACTGTCACCATGTCCTTGTGGGCCGACAGACCCACCTTGGTCTTCTTTGGTACACGTTCATCCGGACACGTCGATTGCTTTCTCTGTTCCTTGGTCTGTGGTGAGTTGTTATATTTCCATATTTCGCCCACTGTTGTGAAACTGCGAAAAAATCATTCAGATTCCGATTGCACATCCCCACACGCTGAAAAAAAAGCTTCGCTACACGCTGAAAAATATGTATTTTTTGTTGTTTGGATTCAAATATAACGTCGCAAATATACTATTCTTGTGCCCAAACACATTGTGTTTGCTACTCACTATAACATGTTTGAGACACAATGATTAATAGGCTATAATATATGTATTTGTGACCCAAATGTGTTTTTTTTGTTGAAACCCGCTAAAAATAAATACGAGACAGACAACAAAGAAACAAAATAGCAGCAGATTTTCAATTCATGGAAACAGTGCTTGCAAACATGTACGTGTTTCCTGCAATGTGTTGCTGTGACCGATATTTTTCAGCGTGCAAACACTCATTTGAAGTGGCTCCACGGTGCGCTTATGGCCGAGTGTGAGTAATCCCGGCACCCATCCTGCGTTTAGCTTTCCATGTCCAAATATTCATGTAAAATGTGATGTATCCGCTCAGTTGAGATGCCTAGGTGGCTGAGGCTACCTCATGCACTTTCAGTCTCCTAACGTCCAATCTCATTCCATAGATTTTATCGACAATTTCTGGTGTGTCGACCTATTTTGGACGATCTGAACGGTCGGATAAAAAGAGAGGTACTGAGAGCTTGAGCATGCACATAAGAGCAATTCACTTGAACCATTGTACCACCGACGGGAATGGAAACCCCTTCTTAAATCATACGGGTGCCTCTTGTTGCCCCTTTCTGCATGTTGCAATTAAAACATGTTTTGATGTAGTGAATACATTCATCTATTTATCTATGTTGTTTGTTGTAAACATTTGTGTAGCGTTTTAGTTTTAATTTATTTTTTTTTTGTGGTAGCCAAGAGGGCCATTATAAATAGCCAAGAGTATCTGCCGTGGCCGTTAATGCTGCTGCTGCTACTACAGAAATTTAAAATGAATACCACAAAACAAAGAATTCAGTCAGTCGACCGCAAATAATTCATTGAAATTCTTCAAGTGTAAGAAAAACTTCTAAATAAAAATACTATTGGACTGTGATAGAACAGATAGATAGATAGATGGGTTAGGAAAACTACCACAGTTCAGATAGTCAAAGGGTGATGGAAGAAAAGGAAGACTGAAGGATGAACGGACATTGCAGAAGGACGGACATGATATGTGGCTAAACAGAGCAGACAGATAGCACAGCGAGAGACTGATGGAGAGATGGATATCACTCAGATTAACAGACTACATATGAAAAGATCTACACTGCCACAAATTTGGAAACAGTCGCCGATGCGGACGAGTTCTGGAGTGGTCTAAAATGGATTAAACAGATACTAGGTTGATCGCGGATCATTACAGACTAGCAGATTAGCATGCACTACTGCTGGATGAGAAGAGAACACGGCTTCCCGCTTAGACCACCTTTCATTTCTTGTGTCGACGATGGATTCCTTCAAATAACTCCTTGAAGTATTAATCCGTTCGTAAGCGGTGTAAAACTGTAGGTAAAAACAGGGTGCTGATGTCAAAAATAAACTCAGCTTCCCATTCCACCCCATGAAGGGATAGCCGGGAAGTTCTCACAACCAGTGAGCTGTGCGCTTTCTAATTTATAGACCGACTGATTAGGACCGGAGGGTCATTGGAGAATAACGGTTATGCATTGAGAAGATTTTTCATGGGTGAGTACTCGGTAGTGCCGTTGTCACTAAGAAATATGGTCAGAACAGGGATTGAACCCCATTCCCGTGTACAAGGGTCGAGTCAGTGGGTATACAAATATAAGAATGTATTACAGTTCACCTATTACAAGATCTCCCCAATTTCGTTGTGAATTCTAATTGAATACTAGCGATTTTTGTTTAATAAGGACGGATAATAGAAACGGAATGATAATACTCACAAGTATCGGCCATAGAATATGAACCGATGGATATCATATGGGGACCGGATGTACGAATGTGGGCGGAAGATACAGTTGAATGGACCGATATAGCCGGAGCGACATAAAGTCATTACAAATACACTTTGGGACATCATAGTTGTGCGGACGAACATCGCAGATGAGCGAATGGATGGACAGCATGCAGATAGAAGTGGGATATTACACTTTTACATGAATGGACGGATATCGCAGATCACGCATTACATATCGACAGAGACATTTGCAGATCGGCGGCCTGATATCACAGATGGACCTCCAGAAATCACTGATAGATGGACACCATATCGACAGGCAGACATCCCAGACGTACGATAGTATGGACATTACAGATGGAAGACCAATATTACAGATGAACGGACGGAGATGAAGAAATAACATTCCATAGAAAGGACCGACAATATAGATAGTTATACGAACATTACAGATTGACGGGCAAAAATCACCCATAGCCGGGCAAGAACAAGAAACGGTCGAATTGACATAAAATGGGCGGACATCACAGATCGACCAGCAGATATCACAGATGCCTTCACAGCAATTACAAATAGTTGGACAAACATCAGAGATGGACTGAAAATGATCACAGACGAACGGAAAGACACCAGGGATGGACTAACTCCCTTCTATAACAGATCGACAGACATGCATCACTGATAGAAGGGTGTATTGGCGTGCCAGATGGACAACGGATATTACAGATGAATGGATGTAGATCGCAGATGTATCGTCCAACATTATCAGCGATTTTGGAAGTATATCACAGATATCAGGAAGGACATTACAAATGTTTGGACTGACATTGGAGATGGATGTACGGACATGACAGACATCACAGGTAGACGGACAAACACCAGAGGTGGACGGACTGGTTTCAAATGGACGGACATCATAGATGGTCGGACAGACATTACAGATTGGTGGGCAGACATCACAGATTGCCGGACAGCGATCACATGGACGGTCGTCGCAGATGTATGGTCATATATCACAGATGGACGGACATACATCACAGATGGTCGGACGGACAACACATATGGATTGTCAGACGTCACTTGGTCAAGGACAGGCATCACAGATGGACGGAGAAATGATTTCAGTTCGACGGACGTACATATATCACCGATGGACAAACAGATATCACAATTGGACAAGCAGATCTCATATAAATCAGTAGACATCATAGATGAACGGACAACCATCATAGATGGATGGACGGGCGGACGAACATCACAGATGAATGGACGGACGAACATCACAGGTGGACGGACTAACATCGCAGAATAAGGGACTAACATCGCAGATGAACGGACGGACATCACAAATGAACAGACGCACATCCCGTGGACATACGCAAATCTTAACTAGGTGGCCTCAAACAACCCAGACGGGACAAGGGCCTTGTAAAATGAGGATGACATGTCTCTCCAACCGCCTCGGTTTTCTGCTTTTCTCTTCCAGTTGGTAACATCAAGCTCTCGCAGGCAATCTTCCACCTGGTCTTTCCAGCGAAATCGTGGTCGTCATATTTTTCGATGTCCTTCGAGTACAGCTTCGAGCTCGGTCAAGGGACTGACAGTGGAGGTAGAAAGTTTCTGATAGCCACTCTATTGGGTGAGGCTAGAAATGATTCCTTCATAGGGCAGTCCAAACAGCTCACTACTTCCGGTCTTAGAACAAGCACGTCCCGGGCAATGGCTTTATCGGAACCCTCCGTTAGCTAGCTTGAATGAGATGGTAAAACGAATGAACAGCCTAATTGGTTATACGATCTCAGGTTAAAAAGATCACCCTGTCACTGAAGCTCTTCGAACTCGCAGACATATTCTTTTATCATTTAAAAGGCGAATGAGCCAACACTTCTGGCCAACGGAAGATCTTAACTAAAGAAACAAGATTGCGGTTTTGACACACTGCATGCTGGTCCATAATGGGCGGATGTCTAAAATAGACCCAGCACGACTGGGCAAACTTAGATTTCATATGGACGGTCATACATCACAGAAGAACGGTCTTACATCACAGATTGACGGATGGACAGACGGACATTACTGATCGTTCGACAGACAACACAGATGAAGGGGTAGATATCACATATGGATGGAGAGACGTTACAGATCGGTGGACAGGTATCACATATCGATAGATCACGACTTCTAAGATCCCCGGATACGCATCATAGATAGAAATTACATTACCGGCTCACGAATATCATCGACGGACGCTCACCACCGATGGACGAATGAATCTGTAAACTGAAGAATATCACTTATATGCTGGTGAAGTTTTAGATGTATAGCCAACTATCACAGATGGGAGCACAAACAGACGGATTGACGGACGGATACCGCACTCACTCTCGAAAGGTTGAACGGACGTCACTCGTGAATGGATGGTCGAACATCATACATGAACGGAGGAACGTTATAGTTGGCTGGATAAAGCTCTCATACTGACAGACGGGTATACATTTCACACTGCTTTTGCAAACGTGGTGAAGGACGAAATATGTTTTGCAAACTGAAAAACAATACCCCACACTCAATAGTCATTAACTTCCGCCATAAACTCTAGTTGCACGATGACGAACGTTTTCCAATGTTTTCTCCATATAATGATGACAACATTCTTTTGAAGGCATTTCAGTTTTCACAAACCAGACAGACTCAAATGGCGTTCAATTCTAAACCAAATAGAATTTCGGTCAATTGTTTATGGGTCCCAAAAGGAATCCAATTCTCAAAGCAGACGAATAGTGATGGTCATAAGCATATCGCAATTAGAAGCGGCGCACGGAGCCATTTGGCATCATCACAGTAAATGGAAATGACCGATTGATGATGGGCCAGACCACACCATACTAGGCCCTATGTAGAAAACAATACTGCTAATGCTAGGAACTGATAGCGATAAGGGGAGGTACTGGTGGCGAAGGTGGAGGCGGTTCGGCAGTCGCATGTGTGGCGTTCAAATGCAATCTAAAAGCGGCCAGATTTGACCAAGCGTCTAAACGATAATGATAGTTTTCGTCTGAATGCACATTCTCGTTTGTCGGCAGTTGCATTGTTTGAAATCGTTTTAAATTCAAAACTTTACATTTAAAAGTGTTGAAAAGAATTGTTTATGAATAGAATGTTGTGTTTGAACTTTTGAATATGTGTTGATTTTCAAACATATTTCATAGTTGCTTGAAGATTTTTTTTAGGATTATTGCAACATAGAACAAAAAAACAAAAATAAAAAAAAATAAATGCCACACCACTTAAGCAACGGAGGAGGTGCTCTTGTTGTTGCTGGCTGCTTGGCAGTCTCAGTTTGAAGAAGATAATCGTTTATGCTTCACTAAAAAGTAAATGTGGCCAACGGGGTTGTTTGTGGGTTGCTGGTGCAGGCCCTAGCTCAGCTACTGTTGCAGACGCCTCTTGTGTATAGTCTAGAATTGGTAAATGTTGCACACTCTGTTGCTGGCGTTGGTGGCTAGGAAAAGGAGGTTGAGGTGGATGGTGGCAGCTGACGATGAAGTAGTAGATGTTGTTAGTGATTTCTACAAATGCACTTGTTGTTTGGATTGCCTTCATCCACAACGACATCAACATCAACACCAACATCTTCAGCTTCGTCTGCAACATCATCATCATCATCATCTTCGCCTTTAGATATTCATCTTTACGTCTACATTTGTATTCTCTTTTTCTGTTAGATTTTTTGTTTGTTATTTACTCAAGTGTCTGGCAAGATAATTCAATTAAGAAATGTATGAAAACGAACAAGAACTCAATTAGTTTTTAATTGTTCCATATCTTGGGAAACAATGACAGCAACAACAGCATCAACAATTGCTGCCGCAACAACTTTAGAATTCTTATCTATTAAAAGCTACAAATGTCCTTTGGCCGGATGATTGTTAAATTTTGAATAATGCAGTGGTCACTTAGTTGGGGTTAGGATTTAAAAATTGCAGTTTCGAGAACTCCAAAAACAATTTTTGAAACCCAATTATTTTACAATTTTCTACAGAATGCTAAGACATATTTTCTTACTTGCGTACATTTGCAAAGGACATGGCATCTTTTTGGAATGAGAAAAGGGTCTACATCAAAGAAGCGGTAGATAGGTCACCTTGTGTTAAACACAAGTGGCAAAAATTTGAACTTTTTCTTACAGAACTGTAGCGATTTTTTCAGCTGTCCTTTACGGAAATATCCTGTACTACCCTCCACTTTGGCAGGCGACAGGTTTCACTAAATCTCCAGCTATATACTTGATAATACAGCCAGTTCTTAATATTTAATTAGCTTATCGCTGGTAATGTAACTAGTTCACAAGCAATATTTCCTGTACTAACCCCTGAGTAATGCAGTGGTGGGGTATCCGACACTTGTCTGCACTGTGGTACTAGAGCTTGTAATCAGTTCGCAATTATACTCTCATGCTGTCTCTTTCATGTTTTCTCTGAATGTCTTTCATGCTCTCTTTTATACTGCTTTACTGTTTCTCATAATGTCTCTCATACTCTTTCTTTGATAATCTCTCTTTTATTAAATTTAATTTAGTCGCCATTTAAGTCTTGTTGAGTGAACAGTGAAATATCTTGGATTGAAATATGAAACACCTGATTTTTCTATGGGAAATCAGATGATTGACCGAAGAATATAATCTCGATACGAGCTACATTGGACTCCAGTTGGATTGTAACATGTCACATCCTGAAATTCGTGACCATCATCAATAGGTCAGCTCTTAGTACTAAAAAAAAGGTGTCCCATAACATCCCATGAAGGGATTGTGGAGAGCTTCTCACAGCCAGTGAGGTGTGACGCTTCCAGTTTTAGACTAGCTGATTGGGACCTACATTTGCACACCGGTAACGATCGGTATTTTGAGAAGCTTTTTCATTGCTAAGTACTTGATAATGTCGCCATCACTAAGCGAGGTGCCCGTCGTCGAAAGAAATGTAAGGTGGTCTGAGCAGGGATCGAACCCACGTTCTCATGTACATGAGCCGCGCACACTAATCATTGCCCCACCGACGGCCACCAGCTCTTAGTACTAGCAAGAGAAATTGTGATGTTGAGCAGGAGACACTCATTGTAACACAGAGAGATGCTCCGAAATGGGCTTGCAATATTATTGGGAGCCAAGATATTGCTGCCGCTCTCTCATGGGAACCAGCTTCCAGCTTCGCTTACCCATGAACATCCACAGCCTTAGAGAGCTAAAGTGAGCAGTTGGAACTCTGATTAAAAGTACTTTAGTGAGTTGGAAGAAGAGACATGGAAATGACGACTATTGACAAGAGGGAGAAATCGCAATTTGTCCGAAGGATAGATGGAATTAAGCAGTGGACGAATTGTCCTTAATATATGTTTGCTGATTCGAAGGCTGGGATAAACTAGTAGCAGTTGGAAGTCAGAGATTGGTAAACTATTACCGAGATGCTCTCAGAAACAAGTGGGTGAGCAGTTGGCAAGAGTAGCACTGGATATTGTTAGGAGGAAGGACCTACAATCAATTCATAGGTCACATGCATAGCTCCCATCCAATCCACTCGATGTGGAAACAATCCAGGACAATCTCAAGGATGGATATATTTTCCATTCCATGAATAGGCAGATATAATACAAATCTGACCAACAGTTTCTCACAATCAGTGATCTGCGTGCTTTCAGGTGTTACACTTACTGATTGGGACCTCGCGGCTTTAACTGCGTGAATGGATGGACGGACATTATACATGAACGGAGGAACATAATAGATGGCTGGATATAGTTCTCATATTGACGGACGGGTATAAATTTCAAACTGCTTATAAAAACGTGGTGAAGGACAATTTTTGCAAACTGACAAAAAATACCTCACAATCAATAGTAATAGTTATTTGACTTCCACCATAAAATCTAGTTCCACAGCGGCGAACGTTTGCCAATGTTTCACTAACAGATATTACGGTTTTTTAGATCAACCTCCATTATAGGAAAATCGACTTGAAGCCTTTGTCTGACACTTTTGAAAGGCGAGCCGGATATGGAACCGGGTCAGCAATTCGAAGTTGTTGACATGTTATCACAAGTTGTACAGAATGCGATTATGATGAAGCTAATGTTGGGGTTTCTTCAGATTAACTTTCATGAGATTAAAAAAGCATCTTACACTTGAAATTTTCGTCTGACAGAAGGTGAGGCGGATGTGACCTTAATCCAATTTTCCTGGGCTGATAACGCGTGGTTTATTGTTTTTTGTCTAAAAGTCTTCTAAAGACAAATGGGACTGGGATAGCTTCATATTTTGCGGTATACAAATTCACTCCCGACGGGGAAAAATAAACTATTAGATGCTCTTCTGCAAATTCAAGGGCTCAACTGGCGCCAGCCAACTTGCCGGTAGGGTACTTCAAAGGAGTCTTCTGTGCTCTTGATAAGGTTACCTTTTTACGAGGTCATACTGCTGATAGAACATAAGTTGTCAGAGAGGTTGTTATTCAAGCGAAGGCTAAATGGGTTAACAGCTTCAGACCCTTTAAATTTCCTAACGAGCCGGATATGGTATAACCAGCGGACCTTCAGGCAATGTATGGTATGATCAGGGAATAGAAAGTCCTTGAGAATAACTTATTCCCAAGACCTAAGAAAGACGGATTCCAGTTGGTTGCTAAACCCCATCAAAATTGTAGTCATGGATGCAACATTCCCGCAACTCCCGTTTTATAGACGGATGCGCCACCGCAATGAGATCCTAAATATGTTTTGTTTCTCATAAAGCTACATTTTCGCTTGCGGCAAATAAATTCGTCCACAAAAGTTTTTTGAATCCATATTTTGGTTTGTGCCGCACAAATTTCTTTTGGCGAGTAACCTGGGTGGTCCCTTAGTGGCCTGCATGGCTCCTCTATAGAAATACCTACACGACGATTTTGGTGCCAGAACCAATTGCAGAGATTGTAGTGAGATTGTGTATTATTTTTGTGCGGTAAAATTTTTTTTGGCTTGTAACCTGAGTGTCCTGAGTGGTCCCTCTATATTTTGTTTCCAGAAACAACTTCAGAGATTGTAGTGAACTGTCACGAGCAGAAATAATATTTGGGGATCGTTTGCTGCAAAAGATATTACGTTTATAACACACACGCAACGTTGGCCTCAAAAGTTGAAACGTTACTCCCAAACAAAAAGCGTATGGCAAGTTGTTGCTATGCTTTCAGAATTTGAGCAGATGGTCTGGTGAAAAGGGTCAAGGTGTGAGCCCCTAGCGACTTGTAATCATACCCTGCGTTAGACTTCAATTTTATAATGTGGGAAATATGGGAGAGAGGCACTGATGGTGGGCGAACAGGGCAAATCTAACCCACACTGGATAAGAGATTTTTTTGTCTCTATTTACGCTCAAGGTCTCAATGTCTGTGCCAGTCTTGACGGCACACAGTTTGATGGGGAGGAATGCGATGACACTGAAGGTTTGTAGACGCTGTAATGATGCGAGGAGAAAGAAGATGGTGCACGTGTCCAGCGCTGGCAAACAGGACGAAGTCCACTATGGGATGCTACTTTAGGAACCTTTGAGAAATGTCTCATTTAGGGGGTCCTCTTTGTAACTGACCCTCTTGGTACTAGTTACTTAAAGGTATAATAGTAATGCATAAATCAGTCACTTGACTCCTTCGTAGATCATCCCCATGTTAAATACTTCCATATGAAGTAGTGCAAGTTAATTTTTTGTAGTTAGCGTTGTGATTAGTTTTTCTACAGTTACCTTCTCTGGCGAGTACTTTCTCTTTGCCAACTTGACTACATGTGAATGGCGGCAGCGCACATTTGCCCTCTCCCATCATGCATTAGTGTGATTGTCAAAATTTTGACATTTGCAAAAAGAAATCAGTGTAGTATTTGCTGCTAATTAGTGGAAATTATAATAAAATGTTGAACTGAAGTGAACTCATTCAGATTTGGATTGAAATTGTGTTTTTCACTTGAACGTTTTCTAAGCACAACGAGAACTATGTGCTCATCGTGTCGAAACTAACAGACATTTTAATTAGGGCAACAATGTTGTCGTCACGTTGTTCTCACTCACTGCCGTGAAAATATAATTGTGGGGAACGACAAGATAATATAGAAGACATTAAGTTCATTATTATAAAAATTACAATAATTGCAACATAAAATGCTAAATGACAAAACGCCCAATGAATGGTGGATGATGACACCTGTAACTTTTTTCACATTCCATAGAAATGATTATTTTATGAATCGTAGGACGAGACGGGTACACTACGTCTCATTAGAATATGAAATCCTGGAAGCGAGATTTTTTGCTTTGAAACGAGCAGCAGTACCTTAATTCGTATTGTACTGGAGATTTTCGATAGGTCAATAGCGTAAGGTGTTTTTCACCACTTCTCAATTCCTATGTCGACTATGCCACGTCGCTTATTGACGACAACAGGTTCAAGGAATTATGTGACAGTTTCGTTGGTGTCAATTTCCACTAAATCAATAGGTATGAATCTAGCTAGTTGCTATTCGCGTTTTAAAGGTAAAGACATCACATATAGATGGACGTACCTTTACTAGTCCCGGGATAGGACAGAGGATGGGCATAAGCCACTTTTCAACAACTCAGTAGTGCTGTAGGCGTAACGGGCGGGTATCACAGGTGTATGGAAGGTCTTCACAAATGATCGGACGGACATAATAGCCGGAGAGAGGGTCATCATATATACACGGACGGACGGACATACATGTTAAATGGGTTTAGACGGATGAGAAGCTGGAAGAAGTGGAATGAATAATTGAAACAATTAATAATTAAAATAAAATTTGAAGCAAGCTGCGTCCATTATTTTGGGTTTGACATCCATTGCGAGCGGATAACCTCTTGAATTTCGACGAAAATGGAAAAACTGAAATCCGTGTTCTGATAAATCATTATTTTTTGCGTAAAACGCCCATCGCTGCAACCAAGGAATGGCTTGATAAGTAGGTTGATAAATGGTTTACTAAACTCCGTTTTGGTCGTGCCAGCACGAACGTCACGCCAGAAATCATCGATTGAATCCATGGAATGATATTGGCCGACCGGAAATGAAAGTGCATAAAGTGGCTGAGGCTGTAGGCATCACAATTAAATGGATACATCACATTTTACATGCATATTTGGATACGAAGAAGGTATAAGCGCGATGGGTGCCGCGATTACTCACACTCGACCATAAGGGCAACCACGTGACCACTTTAAAGGAGTTTTTGCTGATGTTCAACCGCAATCTGATGGAGTGTTAGCGACGCTTCGAAACCGCAGACCAAGCATAGATCCACCATCACACACAACAGGCGAAGCAGCAGTCAAAGCGGTGAACTTCTCCGGGGGAACGCGTACCGAAGAGGGCCCATGTCTGTTTGTCGGTCAACTAGGTGATAACTACAGTTTTTGGAATGCAGGCTGTCATTCACATAATTTACCTTGATACGGGCCGTCGGTGGTGCAATGGGTAGTGTGCGCACTTCTTGTACTTGAGATCCTGGGTTCGATCCCTGCTCTGACCACCTTAAAATTTCTTTCGACGGCGGTCACCTCGCATAGTGACGGCGACACTATCGAGTATTTAGCCATGAAAATGCTTCTCAAAAATACCTTTCGGAACCGGTGTAAAACTGTAGGTCCCAATCAGTGAGTATAAAACTAGAAAGCGCACAGCTCACTGGATGTGAGAAGCTCTCCCCAATTCCTTCATGGGATGTAATGGAAAACCATTTATTTTATTTAAGGGTAAAACGGTCACCGACGAATATTATTCACAGCTTTTGGACAGATTCGACATTGATTGGAATTAAAAACGACCACATTTGTCGCAGAAAATTGTGATATTTCACCATGACCACGTAATGGCAAAATTCCATAAATTGGGCTACGAATTAGTACCTTATCCGCCTTGTTCTCCGGATTTAGTCCTTAGTGACTACTTTCTATTTCCAAATCTGAATAAATTGATTTTAGGAAAGAGATTTAGGGTCGAATGAAGAGGTCATCAATGAAGGTCAGCTTAGGTTTGGGATAAATGCTTATTGTAAGGACCTTGAGAAATCCTATTATGTGGAAGGAATACAACATACAATGGACTAAATGTATCGACGTACAAGAAGACTTGTGTTGAAAAATGAAACGTTTTTTTGTGGACAAAAATATTTTATATTCAAAACTGCTTTCGTAAATGAAATATTATTATTGAGAAATCGAAAACTGAAGTTGAGAAAAACCAAATTGTAAATGAAAAGCAACACAATAAAATATTGTTTCCGATTACATCCCATGAAGGAATTGTGGGGAGAACTTTTCACAACCGGTGAGCTGTGGGCAACCTAGGTGTTACACTGACTGACTGGGACCTATAGTTATACACCGGTACCGAACGGTTTTTTGAGAAGCTTTTTCATGGCTAATTACTGCATAATGTCGCCGTCACTGAGAGAGGTGACCTCCCTACAGTGGTTCGAAATCAATTTCGATTGACCAAAATTCAATATCTTTTGATGATAATCATTATGCTTGTTTTTTATAATAAGCGAGAAATAAAAAACACGCTTTTTACTAAGTTCTGTAAAGCCGATTGTATGTACGGAGTCACTGGGGGTGAATTTTTCTTGATATTCAGGTGTAAATTGGTATTGGGTGAATTTTCTCAATTCCAATTTCTGTTTGGACAGTTGATTCTACAAAAGCTGTAGTCCCTCCACACTGAAAAATCTGTATTTTGTTGTTGTTTGGATGCAAGATATGTGTTTGTAGCTTGTCACAAATATAGTATACTTGTGCCCAAGCACATTGTGTTTGCTATGCAATATTACATGTTTGAGACACAATCATTAATAGGTTATAATATATGTTTTTGTGACCCAAGTGTGGCTTTGTTTGTTGACAACCGCTGAAAACAATAATGTGACTGACCACAAAGAAACAAAAAAGCAGGAGATCTTCAATTCATGAAATCAGTGGTTGCAAACATAAACATGGTTCCTGCAATATCTTGCTGGTACCGTTTTTTTCCAGCGTGTATCCAAGTGAAACGGAGTGTGTATGAGTACTCATTAGCTTGTTGGACATGTAGCTGAGAGTAATTAAAACAATGAAAGTCAGGAAGCTGCAGTACAGAAGTCATTTAACGAAGATCCCCATAAGTATGATGTGAGGGATGCAAAAGATTGAAAATGGGGTCACCAAAGAAAAAACATAAAAGGCAAAGGTAAAGAAGTCATACGCGCTAGTTTTAAGTTTTCTATGGAATTGTAGTTCATAATAATTATAATTATTAAGACAAGTGGGGGTAGGGTGAGCCATTAAAACATACAAGCAGAATTCATAACATTTTGAAATTTTTTAGAGGCGACTGGGTACCCGCTCTTTCCCTTGACGTATCAACAAAAATGCATTAAAACGAAATTGTCGCTAACAACTTGGCTGGTCCCCACATCTAAACAACCCAAAGTCTTTTAACCAAATCTAAAGCTAAAAATAAACTCACAAAAACACGAGAGTTCTTACGAAGTAAGTGAGAAACCAAAAAGATGTTAAAAACCGACAGCCGCCACTCCATAACGGAGTAGCATCATTACGACGGCTCACACAGCAGCATCTTGCCACCTTCCCTCCTGCGCCGGAAAGAGTCAATACAAACACATAATGTTGGTGTTTTTGACAAATTAAGAACATTTAATGGACTTCCGTTTATCATTTTAATGCTGTCATTATCATAATTATCGTTAAGACCACCACCGGACACAGTAATAGGAATTGAAGTACTAGTAGAAATATGATGGGACTCCCAGCATCTGTTATGATGGCCAGGTCATAACTCAAAGACACTCGAAAGTTGTTCTGGTTTTTTTTTTGTTTGTACAACAATTAAAAGAACATTTTTCGAGTTTATTTTTTGTTTTTTTTAGAAAAAGAAGAGAATAAGAAATATTTAAGCCCTGGCAAGTAACCGATAGGGAGTGACGGTAAGGGGAGCAGTTAACACAAACTTCCGGCCGTAACACTTGAATCCTTAACCAAAGAGTTGGTGTTTTCTTCTCTCCCTCTCTTATTACCTCATTTTAGCAAAACCTGTAAGTTGAGGCTTCCAGAAGTGCCAAACTTATGATTTCTGTAATCGACTAATTAGTGTTTCACCTTTTCAACCACACCGTAGTTTATATACAGTTAGGCACAGTGGAGGAAATTGGGGGAAATTATTAACAACAGATTTGAGACAAAAAAAGGAATTTAAAAAAAATTTAACATAAAATCAATTGCAACGAAAAAACTAGAACAAAAAGAAACCGAAATTAGAGTCAAATATAAAAAACAATAAATATATATGTAAAAAAATGTCGGCCGGACCTATGGGACTAGCGTTAAACCCCCCGGAATTAAAAACAAACCGATTTTTTTAAACATCGAATTTTATTAAAAACCGGAATATTAAAAAAACTGTAATTGTTCAAAAACCGGAAAATTTTAAAAAACCGAAATTTTCCGGAATTTGTAAAACCCGGAATTTTGACGTAGAATACGTCTTACCTTACGGTATGAGGAGTCATGTCAGGTTTTTATTGTTGTAATCTTTATTTCATTGAATTTGAGGAAACGGCTAGATGAATTTTTTTAAATTTTTTTTTGTAGGTAAATGAAGATGTTATCTTTCGTTTGATATACATTTCATATTGGTGGATATATTTCTAGTATTTTAATTTCTCAAATGAAAATTGTTTAAACACATACACTCAAACATATGTGTGGTGTTTGGTTGAGTGTTTTTGGTTGCTCAACATTGCTTGGCAACATGTATCTAGTAAAAAGTGAAACAAACAGTAAGCTAACGTAATAAAGCTTTTTTGCGAAAGCTTCAATAAAGCTGTTGTAACATTAATTTTGAATTGTAAAGCGTAAAGCTTTCACACAACGCTCGAATGCTAATGCGAAGACTCGATAAGGTAAACCTTTTTTAATATTAGGGCGGCACTCCCAACATTCGCAGAACTTATTTCAATAAAAATATTAATTAAAATACATAAATTAAATTAAGTTTAAAAAAATTGAACATAATATTTTTTTCTTAAACGGACTTGAATCAAATGCCGTTGGTAAATATAAAAATTACAGCAGACAGTTGTCCGAGGCCTTCGGCCACGGACTGTCCCTGCAGGCTGTGTCAGAGACACGGCCATTAAGTTTAACATAGAATACGCCATCCGATAAGACAGAAAACATATATAACAATAAATGATAAATAATATAAGCAAATTAATTTATTGTTATATATGTTTTCTGTTTTATCGGATGGCGTATTCTACGTTAAGCTTAATGGCCGTGTCTCTGACACAGCCTGCAGGGACAGTCCGTGGCCGAAGGCCTCGGACAACTGTCTGCTGTAATTTTTTTTAAAAAGCGTTTTTTTTAAAAACCCGAATTTTTTAAAAATATTTTTAAACTCCGGCATTTTTAAAACCCGAATTTTTTTAAATACTGCTATTTAAAAACAACCAAAATTTTTTATAAACCGGATTTTTTAACTACCGGATTATTTTAAAACCTGAATTTTTTATAAACCTGATTTTTTTATAAACCGAATTTTTTAAAAACTTAATGTTTTTAAAACCCGGGTTTCGTGTTTGAAAAATAATTGTTGAATTTCAATTGATGTATTTTAAAGTTAAAATTTAAATTTTTTGTAATTAAAAATGGACATCTTTGCCACGTCCAGTTTCGTACCATCCATACAAATATTTGACTTGTAGTCACGATAAATCCCAGATCCCAATTAAATTCGGAATTATATTATATAATTATAGCAGTCACACTGCTGTTGAATATTAGCGAATTTAACACGCGCCTATTGGGACAACTAAATGTTGGTGGCCTGCAAAAAATTTTCAAATGAACTCGATGCCAATGTACGACTGAAGGTTAGGGTATGCTTAAGTTGGTTCGCAAAAAAAAAATCAAAAAGTTCCCACAAAACAAAAGTTGCAGAAGAGAGTAAAAAATTAAAATAAAAATTTAAAATTGCACTCTACATCTTTCGAGGTATTTTTTAAAATGTTAAAAACATTTACGGTTTTTAAAATTTACGGAATAAAAATGGTGACAGAATTGTCTTTTTCGATTTACCATGTAAATCCACCTCATTGTGCAGTGAGTGCTTTTAGTGGCAGTGACACCGGCAATATAACATTCCTGGTTTATTTAACACAAATCCACATTTTGTCCCTCCCTGCTTCCTCTCCGTTTGTCCCTCTTTTGACACTCTTGGTAAGAATTTGCTTTTTTTTCCTCATTTTTCCAAATTTGGCTGGGCTTCTAATGAACTCCATTCTCGTTGCTGAAATGACTGGAATAAAGCATTTGCCAGTCATTACACTTTATACTAATACATTTTTTTAGGGCCAAGTAAATGTGGGCAGTTGTTGTAGCAGCTGCAAACTTATGAATTTTGATTTATGACCCTATCATGTTCAAGCATTTCGTTTGTTGTTCTCCTTCTTCTTCCGTCTAACCACCAAAATTCCTTTTCAGTTGTTTCTTTTTAATTTATAACTCTATTAATTAGTTGTTTTTTCTTAACCAGCATTTCTTTGCCGTAAGTTGAATACCTATTTCGTGTTGGAATCCATTTTAAATAAATTAGATCAGAGATGTTGGGTTAACTCCCCTTTATCATTCATATCGTGGTGAAATTTGTTCAAAAAGTTTTGTAAAAATCTCATTAATATTGATTGGATTAGAAAAATTCCAGAAAGAAGTTAATTTGGTTGATTTGGCGCTGGTCGTTGGTTAATACGAGTAGAAAAGGTTTTAAATTTATATTTAACTAATAATTTTTTTGTTCAAGCCTCTCTCTATATTATAAAAATATAGATTTGAAAAGAAGTTTTGCAAAACACATCCTCGTTTCATTTATTGGAACAATAATATCCCTGCCTCAAAATTCACCTCAAAATGTACTGTCGATATTCGGCTGGCTTCGGAACCGACAGAAAGTAGGTGGTAGCAAAGACAGAGCTCGGCTTTATCCGATGACGAATCAGACTGTACTTGAACGTTGGCCTTCGGTTGGCTCTGACGTTGCGGCTATAATGGGTGGTAGAGATCACGGTTCATAGCCGAACCCAATTTGTGGGAGGTGGCGGCTGGACTATTTTAGAGTAGAACTCAGTAAAATTCTTCAAACCAAGTTACAGAACCCATAACAAGCTAATCCTTCGTAGAATCGGGCATACAGAGCCCACGAGGAAGAACTCCTCTCATACAGCAATGGTACAGAACTAACCAAGAACGCTTTCCTCAACTTGGAAATAAACTCAGTTTCGGGCTACTGCAAACCTGAGTCGACGATTTATACAATAACGACTATGAAGTAACTGAGAATTATGAACGTAACGTATAAAACAGTTCACATCGGAATTCATATTTTGCAGCAAACCGGTATGTGATCGTCAGATATTGGATAGGTAAGGGATGGTAACTGCTGTCAGAGTACCACATTCTTTTAGTGTTCTCCAACTGTCAGAGATGTCCCGTATAAATGCAGTGCATTGTATTGGACTTCGGAAGTATGGCTAGTGGTGACCGTTGGTGATTCAATAGTAGTGTGCGCGGCTTTTGTACATGAGAACGTGGGTTCGATCCCTGCTCTAAGCACCCTACTTTGCGCAATTTTAGTTGTCGTTTGATCAGAGTTATTTTTTTAGAAATTTTTAGAGAAAAAATGTAAACACCGCGGATAGGATTCGAACTCACATTCGCTGGAGATCGTTTCGATGTTTGTGAAACATCATCTTCGTCTACCCCGTGAAGCCACCATAGTGTGCGACACTTGAGTATTTAGCCACAAAAAACTTCTGAAAATACCGCTCGGAACCGGCTTAAAACTAAAGGTCCAAATCAGAGAGTTTTAAAAGAGAGATCTTTCATCTCATTGGTTGTGAGAACCTCTCCCCACTCTCTTCAATATCTACACACCCATAAAAGAAACGATTTAATTGTGGGCTTGGACAACACTATCTTTTTCATGTATTAAACTAGACGTGATGCGTGATATCATGGTTAAGTGAATCCTTCTTCACCCTCATTACTCATTATCCTCAACTATTTGAAATTCTCCAATATGCGGACGAACAGTTTCGTCACGTTACATGCTATTTAATTTCCTTGGGTGTATTTCATTAGGACAGTGCAATTGTGTCTTGTTACAAAAATATCCTCCCAGTTCTTATGTTTAGTTATAGCTTCGTGTCTATTTTTATTCATATACTCATGCGCACTCATACTCATGAGTTAGAATCACTATAGAGTATTTGTGAGTGTCAATCTATAAATCATAACGAATATGTAGGAATGTATCTATGAGTATTATGAAGTGGTACTTGTTTTTTGGCGGTGCTGCTGTAATTCGACTATTTGACATATGTCACGATAATAAGAACGCAGACGGAATAACAATTTTAAAAAGTTCCATCTTTTTTAATTAGATATATAATTAATTTTTCATCTGTCTCGAGGTAAAAATTATTCACTTTCATATATCCATAAAAATAGGACACATGAGTTGTTTCATTGGAATGCATTAACAGTATTCGAACGCACTAATAGGTTTTGGTTAACATTACCATAGAGTATGTCTAGGATTGTGAACGAATCATGAATACATTTTTAGGTATAGGTAGGAATTGCCATTCAAGACATTTGCTTTTTTCAAGACATGTTGACAAGTTGTGACAACCAAGGCAAAGCGTTCATGTATGTGAGTGTACACAAAAACACAATACGATGTGAAGCGAAGTAGTACACGAATTATTTTTTTGCAGACCACTAAAGTATTTGGTTGCCGCAGTTTCGCTACAGTACTTGTCTTGAAAAAAGCAAATGTCTTGATTGGTCATTCAAAACGTCTTGTGCTGATGTCCAGTAGGTAGTACTATATATTTTCTGGGACCGCATTAATATTCGACTGCGGCCATAGGAAGATACTTTCAAACCATACTGAACTTATGAATGCACAATTCACCAGCGGTGCCAACGTACCAAACCATACTCCCTCAGTGTCACACCGTGCACCGGGATTGGGGAGAGCTTCTCACTACCAGTGAGCTGTGAGCTTTCTAATTTTTCACTCACTGATTGGGACCTAGAGTTTTGCACCGGTACCGAACGCTATTTTGGGAAGTCCTTTCGTAAGTTCTATGTAAGCAAAAAACACCGTATATTTGACAACACTCTAGCCAGGGCATTTGCAACGCCAGTTGCTTTTCCACATGTACTTATATACTCCATATATTGTTTGAAGTTAAGGCGGTCGACGACTGGGTGCCCAGTCACTTAATGGCTTCCACGGATTTAATTTCGTATCTTCCCACGGAAATGTTAATAAATTCTCTTTTTTGTTTACCGCTGACAAGGACTGCTTGCGTTTTATGTTATGCAAGTTCCATGTTCACCGCTTCCAACCATATTCTAACTGCTCTTATAGTCACGTTCGCCTACTTCTCCTCCTCTTCCCTTTCGCGGGCTTAAAATACGACTGCCACGACATCTGCGTAACCAAAAGTCGTCGCCTCGTCCGGTGCTCATAATAAATAATGCTCCTCTATAGTGGTTCTAGAACGGAGCCCTGTGGAACACCTGCAGTACCATAAAGGCATCTGGTATTATCGGCATTATGGGTCTCGTACCATGGCGTCTTGTCTGAAAAGTAATCTCCAACAACTTTTTCCAGGTATATTGGAAGCTTTAGTCTCCTCAACGATGATATTATGTGCTTCCATACCTTTTCAATTGAAGGCCGTCTTTATGTCCGGTGTGGTTTTTGCACAATATTTCCTTGCCGCACCTTTGCCCTGAATGGACTTTCTTGCTAAATTTAGTACCTAATTTATTGCATCTATAGTAAATGTAGTAGATCTTGTTGGCTCTGCGACGAGCCTTCGACTTCTTTGACACCGGTCAATAAGCTGTTGTATACTAACCACTGCAGATATTAGACTATTGTATCCAGCAGCCATATCGGCGTGTATAATTGGAGTTCTCCAAGTGCCTTCCCAGCCTTGGAATATTGTAGACTGTCCCCCTCTGCATTACTCTTGGGTTAGTTAAGGTACTTTAACATATAAGCTCGACACATTGCTGAGGAAAAGGGGATTCAACATATAGCAGATGCTTGTATTATTCGACGTTGCTGTTGGCTTACTGGAAGTTCGAACCTGCAAAATTATCGGGTTGCTTTGTGTCTGCTAGCGTTGCATCTAGTTGCAGCACCACCATTATTGCAGCGCTTTTCAGTTGCGACGCCACATTGTTCAGCTTATCTACCCACTGCATTCATCGTGTAATTATTTTAGTTTAAATCTTTTTTAATTTACTAATTCATGTATCCTTTTTTCTACCTTTTCAGACCACCGGCCAAAGTCAACAGCAGCCCTTGATGAATAAATCAAATGATGATCTGAGAAGAAAACGCCCCGAATCAACACGGCCAAATCACATTTTGCTATTCACCATCATAAATCCATTCTATCCCATAACAGTTGTAAGTACAACATTGAATTTTTAAAATATTTCATATTTTATTTTTGCAAAATATTAAGAAAATCTTTTAAATTCCATCAAGCAGACGCTTAAAACCTCGCAAGGATATTTAGAGTCCTTTTTCTTGAACTACGAAAAACAACATTATATATATATTTTTTTAAAAAGAAAGTAACATACGAAAAGGATTCAAGCTAGTTCTTGTTTTTCTCTGAAATTCTGCAAGGTGTGTCTTGTCATTGTCGTTGTTGTCGGTTGTTGAAACAATTGTTTTTGGTACAACAACCTCTCTCTGGGGGTTATTATTATTATTATTACTATTCCGTTTGCTTCAAGTCCTGCTGTCATCCTTCCGAGCGCGCCGGCATTCATATGATTTTCCCAAGCTTCGGATGGGTGGGTTTTTGTGTGTGAAAATTGTTTTTTTTTCCCACAGAAAACAACTCAAGTGTTTAAGTGTTACACTCTTGATGTTGAGCAAAAACAACAGCAGCAGCAATCGTTTCTATACATAAACACTTGTATGTCCTTTTTATGATTTTGGGTGAATGTGTGACAATTCTGTGTATATCGTATGTGGGTGTGTGTGTGTGTGTTTTTTGCTTCACTTCCTTTTTAACAAAGTTATTGTCCTTGCTAAGATTTAAATACAAACACATTTATACTTAAGAATAGAGCTAGGGGAGAAAGGAACCAGAAGCAATACCGGGACTTGGACTCTACAAAAAAATTGAAACAGAAACAGATAGGAAAGGGATAAACCGGAAACAAGAAGCGAGACCAAACTACCAATGCTGAAAATGTTTAAAGCTTTTTTTCGCTTCCCTTCACCAGCAATTTCTGGAAAAAATCTGCAGAGTTTGTTAAAACACCAAGAGATAATGCCACCAAATACACCATGGGTAGCAATTCCTTCAACGTCATATAGTACATAATACCGGAATCGTTTTCTTCGTGCTGCTCCAACAGTTTATCCTTGCCATCTCTAAACTAAGCAGTAATAGCGTTTAGATTATCCTTTTCTTTCCCCTTATCTTTTTTGAGAAGGACATACAAGAGAATTTTTTTAGACTACATGGGAAGGACAAACAAACAAAGACACTATCCTTTAAAGGATTTCAATGTTGTTGTTATGTTGAGGAACACAAAAAACACTTTACAAAGTGCCTCCTCGCTCAAATGATGGCAAGTTGTTCGACTTAACTGCCAAATGAAGTAGATGTTTTTATCTTTGACTTTAACTGCATAAAATCCTGTAGCTTAAAGAGGTTTTTCTTACGTTAACTTTTGTAAGATTAAGGATATTTTATCTGCAAAGCAGATTTCTTATTCTCTAATTTAATATTACATATGAACTCTTGTCACAATTCGGGAAAAGGTTCTATGCAGATTCAAATCGTAGCTATGTACTATAATTCCCAACTATTCGTACTTCAAAATAAAGTACTCACATCTACTCTAGCTCGCATTGACTCATACTCTTTACCACTTGTACGCGCAATGAGTCATACTCGGTTATAGTTGCCCCACAATTGGAAAAAGGTTCTATGTAGATCAAAATGATAGCTTTTTACTTTTAATTCCCAACTATTCGTACTTCAAAGTAAAGTACTCACATCTACTCTAACTCGCATTGACTCATACTCATTACTACTTGTATGCTTAATGAGTCACTCTTGTTTATATTTACGGACAATGCTTAACTATACGTACAAATTATTGCTACAATTAGGAAACAATGTTATGCGGATCAAATTCTAATCTATTGGTAATTTAAAGTAAAGTATTCATATCTACTCTATCTCGCAGGGACTCATAACCATTACTGCTTGTGTGCGCAATGATTCGTACTCGGTATACTTGCTCAGAATTCTTAGCTGTACTTAGAAACTAGTGCTATATTTCAGGGGAAAATAGACAGATTAAATTCGTAACTATTCCTACTTTAAAATAGAGTACTGCCAACTACTGTTTGTCGCATTGACTCATAATTATTCTACTCGGGTAAAGTTGAGCAAAATGATTAAATTTACATACAAGCTGTTGCAAAAATTCAAAGGAAAATTTTATGACGATTAAATTCTCATCTTCTGTAATTCGCAGCAATTCGTGCTTTAAAGTAAATCATTATCAATGACTCTATCTCGCATTGGCGCATACTTATTACCATCTTTTGCCGTCTTTATTACCATCTTTTACTCGCGTATACAACGATCTCGCGCACTCTAGCTCCCTCTTTCTCGTACTCCCCCTCTAGGATTCCAGGGCTATACTAGGGCTCTCTCTCTCTCTCGCTCCTGCTCTATCTCTATCGCTCCCGCTCTCTCTCACACTCTCCCTCTCTCTCTCGCTCTTTCTCTGGCTCTCTATCTCTCGCATTCTATCCCGCTCTTTCTCGCTCTCATTCTCCCTCGCTCTCATTCGAGTTCAAGTTGTATGCACTAGATTTAAGCAAAAATATAGATATGTAAATTTTTGTTTTGCGACTTTTTATTCCGCTCTTTCCTATATATATGCATATGCCCATAATGATGTTGAGGAGATCGCTGAATTATATTTTTTATTTTTTAAAACTTGTTTGGTTTAATTTCTCGTAGAATTCTTGTATGTAAATATTCGTTCTGTTTATAGATGATTACTCACTTACAGCTTACAAATAATTAACTGTTTTTATCTCCTAAATATATTGAAGAGATCGCAAAAGAGACTGAATTAACTTTTGGTTTAATCCGGCAATATTTACAGTTTTAACTGATGCTATTATAAGCTATCGTTTTGTGTCTAAATTGTACTGCATTTTATGTTAGTTAATATGTACTTTTAAGATGTTAATGAGATCGCATTATATACTTTTTTCTTTGTTGGTGATATATTTTGATTTAATTCAGTGGCGTTTAACTTTATTCAGCACCCTTTTCACTGAGAGATAATAGTACGTATTTACCGCAGTATATTTCGTAAGTGGATTTATATTAAACTCTTGCAGGGATCGCACAAGAGATTGTCCCTACTAAAGCTGACTTTAACTGCTAAAGATTTTGTGAGGTTTCAAGATATTGCTTTGTGTACTTCTTTCTGATTTTCTGTGATTTCGTTTGATCTATCGAAATTTTTGCTGCGTTTACTGCATTCCACTTAAGTAAATATTTTTATACTTATCAAGATGTTGAGGAGATGGCATAATAGTTTGTCTTCGGTCAATACAAGGTGAGTATAATTCAAGGATTTCTTGCAGTTTGCATCTTTTGATGTCTTCGGCTTAATGATTTGCCCTTTTTTATTGTGATTAATTTCGTTGTTTTATTTCGGATATTGAAGAGATCGCCGAAGAGGATTTGGTCGTATCTGGAATAATCCAGCAATGTCTATACTACAACTTTCACCTTGCGACCTTTTTCTGTCGAAGTTTTGTTATCGCCCATAAATTAGATTTATAACTAGATGTTGCAGAGATCGCACTTTAGTGTGACACCTTATTTGAAGATTGTTACATTAATTTATTATACATAATGTGGTGTTTTTGAATCTTTGCTAATTCATACAAAGCGCAAGCATAGATTTGTTATGTTTTCTAGTTATAAGGCTGTAAAAGGATTTTAAGGATTTCAAGCCTGTTTAAGGATTTCAAAGATTTACGTATTTAAAGCTTCTAAAGCAACTGTTGTACATAATTCTGATAATAATGAAAAATTTTCAAAATTTGTTTATTTTTGCTGCTCCTGTGTTACAATATACATGAAGTGCCGCAGCTAATCCCGAGTGTTTGACGTTTACTGTTGTGGCACATCAAGTGTAGCAGCTACATGGATTTTTAATCAACTTCATGGGCGGGTGGATAACTGAAGACTTGTTCCTCCTTCTTTCAAAATGCTAAACAATTTTGCTGTTGTTTGATATGTGAGTGTGACGTACAGAAAGAGTGCAAAGGATTTATCAAGTTTTTTCCTGGTCCTTGTACAATTTTTATACAGGAATTGTCCTCGCTCAGGTTAATGTTTGGGCCAAAGAAGTCAAGGGGGGTTCGCTTAGCAGAATTGACATGTTCTTATCTAACGTTTAGGATTTTCATGTTAAAACTTTTGTTAACTATAATCCAAACTTTATACAAAACTATGAAGCAGCGCACGAGATATTCAATTGAAATATATTGATATTGAAAAGTCGTTTAGGGGGAAAATGTATTCAAATCTGGCAAGAGAGGACTGTGAAGAAGAACTGTAGTGAAACTATTTTTGTTCCATATCATTTCGATAAGTCATGATATTTTCTTAAACGTAATCAATCCCATGGTGCCTGCTGAACATGAGATTTATTACTAGATGTACATACGAGTATGAAATGTGACACTGACTTGTCGCTGGTTTTGTACATACGATAGTTGGTAATTTCCATTAAATTGTCAGCTACGTAGTTAGGAAAATAATCACATACCTTATCTTTAATTCCTTGGCAATGTAACAAGCTCATTTGGCACTAGTCGCTTTACTTACCCCAAAGTAATGCAGAGGAGGGGTAGTCGATAGTTTTATGCAAGGTTGCCTGCTAATGCAGAAGGTAGTTAGCTCAAAAACATTAAACCAATAACAAAATATTAGTTTGTTATTCCCGAGAATGAAACGAAATCAAAATTATGATGGTTGGAGGTTTTTTAACAAAATTTACAACTAGCTACGTAACTGACGAACGGTAATGCAGGGAAGGGTCAGTTGAATTTCTCGTAGGACGGTCGCCAGTGGTAAAAACAATTGCCACCTGGTATTGCATAAATTTCACTTCCAACATCTTTTGACACTCTTCCGATGCGGTTTTTAAACGACAACTGACGAATGGTAATGCATGGAGGGGATATTTTCGAATTGAAAGCATCGTAAGTTCATTGTGAGGTAGTTATGTTGTGACACTAAATCGTCAGTTACTTAATAAGCAATATAGACCAGACGGCTACTTTCTTTCTAATTCCCTTACAGCTGACAATGTAAATTGCTCACGGGCTCTAGTTCCTTTACTAACCCCAAAGTAATGAGAGAAACTGTTGTCGACACATATGTACACACCTGCAAGTGCAGAAGGAAGCCAGTTCAAAAATCTTTTTACACTCTCCCGATGGGAGGGTTTGAACAACAAAATTTACAACTAACTACGTAACTGACGACGAATGGTAATACAGGGAGGGGATACTCTCGAGTTGAAATCATTGAAAGATTTTTGGGATTAGGAGAGGTTATCACTTTGTAGCACTAACTCGTTCGGAACTTAATTAGCAATAAAGACAAATACTTTCTTTGTAATTCCCTTATAGCTGGCAATGTAAGTTGCTCATAGGCTCTAGTCTCTTTACTAACTCCAAAGTAATGAGGTGAGTATGTACCCACCTGGTAGTGAAGAAAGTAGACACTTCACTCCACCGATGAGGGGTTTCAACAACAAATTTTACAACCTCACTGACGAATTTTAAAACATTCAGGGGATATTGCCCAATGGAAAGTATTGCAAGTTGGTTGGGATTGGGAGAGGTATATACTTTTTTACCCTAAATCGTAATAGAAACGAATGCACCTACCTGGTAGTGCAGAAGGTACTCAGTCCCCTTTCCCGATGGGAGTTTTTAACAACAAAATTTATAACTAGCTACTTAACTGACGAATGGTAATACAGGCAGAGGATATTCTCCAGTTGAAAGCATTGCAAGTTGATTGGGATTGGGAGAGGTACTTACTTTGTGCCACTAAATCGTCATATAATTAAACAACAATATAGACAGCTACTTACTTTGTAATTCCCTTATAGCTGGCAATGTAAGTTGCTCATAGGCCATAGGACCTTTACTAACCCAAAGTAATGAAGAAAAGCTGTGTTCGAATTTTATGTACCCACCTGGTAGTACAGAAAGTAGTCAGTTCACATATCTTTTTACACTCTCTCGATGGGTGTTTTAAACAACAAAAGTTACAACTAGCCACGTAACTGACGAATGGTAATACAGGCATGGGATATTCTCTAGTTGAAAGCATTGCAAGTGGATTGGGATCGGGAAAGTTAATTACTTTGTACCACTTATTCGTCGTCTAATTGAGTATCAACATTAACAGTTACTTACTTCGTAATTCCCTTATACCTGGCTATGTAAGTTGCTCATAGGCCCTAGTCCCATTACTAACCCCAAAGTAATGAGTAGGAGCTTTAGTCGACCCGTATGTAACCACCTGGTAGTGCAGAAAGTATACAGTTATACAGCACTCCACCGATGAGGGGTTTAAACAAAAAATGTACAACTAGCTACGTAACTGACGAGTGCTAATACAAGCAGGGATTATTCTCCAGTTGAAGTCATAGCAAGTTGATTAGCATTGGGAGAGGTTGTTAGTTTGTGACACCAAATCGTCAGCTACTTTCTTAGAAATTCCCTGACAATTTAAGTTGCTCATAGGCTCTAGTCCGTTTACTAACTCGAAAGTAATGAAGTGCATCTCTCGTTGACAATTATGTATCCTCCTGGTAGTGCAGAAAGTTGTCAACTGAAGAACCCTTTTGCACTCCTGATGGGTTTTTCTGTAAACAGTAAATGTTACAACTAGCTACGTAACTAATGATTGGTAATGCAGGGTGGGGATATTCGTTACATGGAAGCATTACAAATTGTTTTGGATTGGTAGTGGCAGTTACTTTTGTTCAGTAAATCATCAGCTTCGTAATTAGCTACATTGGCAGCTACTTACTTTTGAATTCCCTTGTAATTGACAATGTAAGTTCCTGATAGGATGTAGTTCCTTTACTAATCCCTATGTATGGCATAAGGTATAGTTGACATTCTTACATACTTCGTTAGTGCAAGAGGTATTCAGTTCAACACCCCTTTTGCGCTCTCAGTTACATTCTCTCTGAAAGGTAATGAAAATCTGTTTTCTAAAACAACATTTTTAACAAGCTACGTATGTGACGAATGGTAATGCCGCAGCTAGTGGTGGTTGCTTTGTAGTTAACGTTGTAATCAGTTTTGAATTAGTTACGGGGTACGTGTTTCGAATTCATATTTCACATTTCGGTAAAGTTATGAAGAGACAAAAATATTTCAAGTTGTAAATCTTTAAATAATTACAAATCTCTTTAAGGTCTTTGTACAAATATTCACATAGCTTTTCATGCATTTTTGTGTTATAATTAATATGTAATTAACCAGAAAAATTGCTATCAAATTATTAACCAACCAACAGACCCATTCACCACCACCACCAACCAACCACATCGCCGTGATCACATTTCATATGTTTGTTCTCTCACTTTGCTGGGCGTGTGGGAAAGAGGAGTCCAAGTTTCAATGCCAAGTGGTTCAAATTTCCCTCGACAAAGTCAACAAAATGCCGAATATCATGAAAACCCAACGGACGGGGTTAGCGAAATGTTAACTTGAAACCAAAATTAGAAATTGAAACTTTTTTTTTAATTTGAAATTGAAAAACAATAAAACTGCAACAACGAATATAACACATGCAAATTGAAAACCGCATTTGATTCGTTTTAGCGTTTTTTTTCTTGTGTCTAGCACTTCCTCTTTCTCTGTTCAGTCTTCGTCAAGCTGTTATTGGCATTGAATATAACCAAGTTTGTCGCAAACTACATGTTAGGGGAAGATGACTCTGGTTACATGTTAAAGGTTGGCGGTAGACGGAAATGTGAAACGCACCAGATGGTTGTAGAAATTTTTTTAGCATTTTGTTGAGATTATGACGAAAATATTTTCTTTCATTAATCAGAAAAATCGTAACTGAATCGGTGCAAAATTGTATTAATGATTAAACTTACTGACAGCAGAAAGTTCCAGTCAACTGGTTTATTCAAGGTTCCTAACTCTATCAAGGGAGATCTTCGGATGACTTCAAGGGTTACAGGGAAATCTTGCGATGGCATCCGGGGTGAAGGAATCGGGGAAAAATTAGGGCTCTTTGCTGAGATTTTTCCGTATAAATGTAACCGCATATATATATAGAATAAATGTACTTATACATATATAAAATGAAATATCTCAAAACTAAACTTAGGTTGCCCCTATAGGTCGGCAACCCTATTTACCAATGTGACGACCCTAGGCAAAAAATTCAAATTTTTCGAACCCAATTAGTAAAATGTACATAAGAATTATTTGAATTCTTTCGTTTTTTGAAACATAAGGAACTACTCCAAACAAACGCGGCAACCCTGGAGATATGAAATTTGATCTTTCAATCTCGGCGTATGAGTTTTGACATATGTGTAACTGGAACTGAAACTCGTGTCTGAAATTGCAATATCAAATGCTTGGTAACTAGTATTTATATTTCAAACAGCTACCTGGCAACCCTATACAACAGTGGAAAAGTAGAGCCACATTTTTGTATCCACAGTTTAAGAGTCACTTAATTAAAATTGATAGAAAATTTCCCAATCGTTTAGTAACTTAAAAAGCTAAACTAGAGAGAAATGTGGTAACCCTGAATATATTTAAAAAACAGAAAAAAATGATTTCCCATTACATCTCATGAAGGGAGTGTGGAGAGCTTCTCTCAACTAATGAGCTGTGCGTTGTCTAGTTGTATAGTCACTGATTGGGACCTACAGCTTTACACCGGTTCCAAACAGTGTTTTGAGAAGCGTTTCTATGGCTAAATACTCGATAGTGTGTCAATTATGTGTCTATCACTTTTTCTTGGGGTGTGGAACTGCTGATTTCTACAGGGTTCTATGATTTTTGCATTCCTTTTAATGGTTAGATATTTTTCCTCTTCTCTTTTCCAACTTCATTGTAATGTCAGAGCTATCAAATCTAAAACAATAGATATTTTAATTGCCAAACTTCATCCTCTGTGCTTTTTCGTTTATTTCTGTGGAAAGGACATGGAAGGACCTCCACCCTAAAGTCTCGTTTTCTTTAGGAATTTTTAAATTTATTTGAGAAAAATTGTCAATTGCGAGGTTTTTTGATACCCATGATTGCCTATGGAGTGGAGGAAAAATATACCAAAAAGTTCTAGCAGCTGAAAAAGTTTTCATATCTTAATTACCAATAGCGTAGAGTTGCCAACAGCTGGCTGAATGGTTGGTTGGGCCAACGTCATATATTATGCATTATCTTTGTTGAGGAAAAAGGAAACGAAAACTCTGATGCAGCAGTTTTTGTTTTGCCATCCTCCGCTTGGTTGTATGCAAAACCACTGGCATTAATTGAAGCCATCATTTCGGGAACTTTGAGGGAATTTTGTTGTACTCCTGGCCGCTGCTTCATCGAAGCCGCCAACTACGGGAAACAATGCCAAAATGATTGCATGGAAAATATTCGTCTAACTGCCTGCCTGCAGGGTATGTAGACAGACAGTAGGCGCAGTAGGGAGGACAACGCCTAACCTGTAACTAATGTTGGCTGGATAGCGTGCTAGTTGGCTGCTGATGGAAATAGTGTGTCGCAGCAGCAGGCCTTTGTTTGTGACAACCCGCCAACAAACGAAGAAGAACTTGACTTTTTTGTGAAACAACAACAAAGGATAATGAAGCATGATATAGGTTTCGAGGGTTTTTATCACAAAAACTCTAACTATGTATGTGGTTATTAGCAACTCATAAATTAAATTCAAAACTGGCAAACATAATATGGCTTCAAATATCGCCTCATTCAATGCCAATGTTGT
Organism: Phaonia tiefii; assembly: GCA_963931995.1. Taxonomy (NCBI): domain Eukaryota; kingdom Metazoa; phylum Arthropoda; class Insecta; order Diptera; family Muscidae; genus Phaonia; species Phaonia tiefii. Next base: position 10,969,592 of record OZ008371.1, on the reverse strand, counting down.
AAATGTAATAAAGTTTATACTTCGGCAGGTAAAACTACATGAAAAGCCTTGAATTTTGTGGGATTTTGTCGGAGATTGTAACTGGGTCAAAACCCATTACAACCACCGGTAACAAATATTTTTCCCTCAACTTCCATTCACTTGAAAGTATCAACTGTAGAATTTGTCATTTGGATATCCTGCGAGGGAATTAATTGCCCCCTTCCTGACTTACTATTCCGTAGTTACACAGCTGTGGCGTCGGTGGTGCAATGGTTAGTGTACGCCCCACTTGTACATAAGATCCTGGGTTCGATTCCTTCTCTGACCACGTTGAATTTCTATCGGCGGCGGTCACCTCGCATAGTGACGGCGATACTGTCGAGTATTTAGGCATGAAAAAACTTCTCAAAATACCGTTTGGAACCGGTGTAAAATTTTAGGCCCCTACAAGTGAGTATAAAACTAGAAACCGCCCAGCTCACTGGTTGTGAGAAGCTTCCCCCAATTCCTTTATGGGATGTAATGGGAAACGTTTTATTATTTCTTTAGTTACGCAGCTAGTTCTAAAAGGAAAATTTTCTAGTTCAACGTTTTCAACAGACTAGTTCCTAACAGACTAACTATGTATATGCTAAAAAGAACGGTCGCAAAAACACATTGCAGTTTGCAAGCATCGTTTTCATTGATTGAAGATCTGCTGCTCTTTTGATTCTATGTTGGCTGTCACGTTTTTTGATTTTCAGCAGTTCGCCACAAACAAAGCCACGTTTGTGTTACAAACACATATATTATAACCTATTCATTCATTGGTTGTGAGAAGCTTCCCCCAATTCCTTTATGGGATGTAATGGGAAACGTTTTATTATTTCTTTAGTTACGCAGCTAGTTCTAAAAGGAAAATTTTCTAGTTCAACGTTTTCAACAGACTAGTTCCTAACAGACTAACTATGTATATGCTAAAAAGAACGGTCGCAAAAACACATTGCAGTTTGCAAGCATCGTTTTCATTGATTGAAGATCTGCTGCTCTTTTGATTCTATGTTGGCTGTCACGTTTTTTGATTTTCAGCAGTTCGCCACAAACAAAGCCACGTTTGTGTTACAAACACATATATTATAACCTATTCATCATTGTGTCTCAAACATGTAATATTGCATAGCAAACACAATGTGTTTGGGCACAAGTATACTATATTTGCTGCATGTCACAAATACGATATATTTGCATCCAAACAACAAAAATAGACAGATTGGTAGAATAATAGACATATGGTTACCACACTAGCCTTCATGGAACAATTCTACGCCTTCCTTTTCGTGCACATGAAAGAAATAGTACTGACTAAGGGTCTGGGTAAAAATCGTTAAATTGAACTGGTTGCAGATGCATGTAAAATTAATATGAATGACGATGAAATCGTGATGACACTGATGATGATGATGATGATGCGGTTGTCAATTAGATTTCTGGATGTGTGACCAACTACTGCACTACTGACTTGCACTACTGTGCCTGCTATGCATTACCCGGGGGTTAGTAACAGTGCTAACACTTTTAAGGTTGCCCGGTGATAAGGGGATTAAACAGTGACTATTTACCTTTTGTGAATTTGGTGATTTAGTAGAAATAGTCACCTATAAAACTGATTGGATTATAATCTTTTGTCCTTCAGTGAATCTCTGTCTCTCTCTCTCTCTCCCTATTGTTTTTGCAAGTTGCTCTTTTGATGTGTCTGCTTTTCCAATCAACTGCTTCTATTCTTCATCAATCATTTGAATAATCACAAAGCTTCAGATAATAAACAACGACATTATCTTTGATGTGATGTGGTATGTCAGTGTAAAGTGGCCTTTATTAAATGTTCCAGTCCATCGTCGCCGAGCATTATGAAGTGTGCTGTGATGCTCCTATACTATGGTTGAATGCTTGCATGGCTGACTGATTTCATTCATACTTAGTTCCAGCATAGTCTTGACATCATCATCATCATCATCGTGGTTATCATCACTATCATGATTATCATCATAATTATGGAGTGTCGCATTAATATGCAAACTAACACATTACAACTGTCTCTTCATAGGTTGATGTGTTGGCCATTACAACCCCTACCCCCCTAATATATGCAAATGTAGACAAACATTAGTAGACAGCATTAATGTCCGCACCTAAATGTCTGGTCTGGCTTTTCAAAAGAAGGAGGGTTGTATGCAATTTTTAGTACAAGGGCTATTTTTTTATAATCAAAAATTTTAGAAAACCTTTGTAAGATAAAGTTTTCCTTTGGCTAATACTTCATCCTGTAAAACAAGAGATCTGACCCAAACACATTTCTGCTGCAATTACATATATGTTTGGAGAAACTTTATAAACATATTTATAATTGCTTTGAAGAATACCAAGCACTAACATTGGAGCACTTTCATGCACAACTCATGAATGACATGAATGACAAAACAAAAACAAATCATGCCGGTTTAAAACCAACGGTTTTTCGAAATGATAAAAAGAGTTGTGCATGAAAGTGTTCCAATGTTAGTGCTTGGTATTCTTCAACCATATGTATAAAGGAATTCCCATTAATATGATGAATGTTTCTAGATATATATATTTTTGATGAATTCACCGAAAACATACCAAACACATCTGCTGATGAAGATCTTGGCAAGATCCGAAATAGCTATACAGACAGCCTTGGTATCATTGGAACATTTTTTGCTCGACTTTTTTTTTAAAATAATATAAAGCTAATAAATAAGCTTTATATTATTTAAAAGGTATTGAGCTTGAATAAATTCAGAAAATTTTAAGTTTAAAGAAGAGACCGAGTAAAAACTTCCGCAAGGGAAATGATGATTATATGTATGTATTGTTTATTATTGTTTGTTTATGTATTATTTATTGTTTAGAACGGCAGGCAAATCAAACACGTTTCCTCACGCTGAAAAGTCTGACTTTTTTCCTTGTTTGTATATAAATATAACTGTTTTTGTAGCTTGTCGCAAATATAGTATACTTGTGTCCAAACACATATTGCTTGCTATTCATTATTACATGTTTGAGAAACAGTGATTAATAAATAGGCTATAATATATGTTTTTGAGACCCAAATGAAGATTCGTCTGTAGAAAACTGCCAAAAACAAAAACGAGACATACAACATAGAAACGGAAAAGCAGCAGATCTTCAATTCATGAAACAATGTACATGGTTCCTGCAATATGTTGCTGGGGCCGGTTTTTTTTAGCGTGCTTGCAAAAATGTATATGGTTTGGCATAAACATATTACTTTTAACGCTAATTACTAATATAATATTTTTAATATGTTTTCTAATTGACCAAAAATTATTTTATATATAAAAAAATTCAAGTTTTTCGGGTAATCTTTGTTATCATACAAAATAACCATTAGTTCTATTTATTTTCTAAAGATTATTTCTTTCAAATGGTGGTGGTCCATTCTGAGGTTCCAATATTCGTAGACGCGTGTTCGAGAACATTTCAAGTGGTATTTGCCGAATGTTGGCTTTAAATTCTCCCATCGTAACCGGCTTATCCATAAATACTACGGACTTTACACGCTGAAAAAAAACGGCGTCTGTAACATATTCTTCCTAACATATTCTGCAGGAACCATGTGCATATATGTTTGGAACACACTTCAAACATTTATATGTTTGCAAGTCCCAAACTTAGGTGTATTTAAATGTAAACATTAACATGTTTACTGACAAATATGTATGCATTTACGTGGAAACATATGCGTGCTTCATCCCAAACATCCATATACTTACGTGGAAGCATTCGCGTGTTTCCCCCAAACCTTCATATACTTACGTGGAAACATGCATATTTTCTCCCAAACACAATAATATTTTGAAGCAAATTATTCTTTCTTTTTTTATTTATTACAATTAATTTTATCAATATATATCCCCATTTACTTATATAAATAATTAATACAAAAAATTGAAAGAATTAAATGATTTTTACATTTACTTGCATTGAATGCATTATTTGTTTTGTTTTGAATCTGCTGCTCTGTTGTTTCTCCTTTCTTTTCTCTCTCGTTTTTGTCTTCAGAAGGTTTCAACTATGCGTTGGTTATCACTATGCCTTGGTACACGAACAATATACTTACATACTTGTCTTTTTTTGATTATATTTCACAAATGTGGCCGTGGATCCTGGGCTCTATCCCTGCTCTGACCACCTTCAAAATTTCTTCCGGCGGCGGTCACCTCGCATAGTCACGGCGACACTATCGAGTATTTAGCCATGAAAAAGCTTCTCAAAATACCGTTCGGAATCGGTGTAAAAACTGTGGGTCCCAATCAGTGAGTGAAAAATTAGAAAGCGCACAACTCACTAGTTGTGAGAAGCTCTCCCCAATCCCTTCATGGGATGTAATGGGAAACGTTTTTTTTTGTATTTTTTTTTTATATTTCACAAATGGCCCGCCGTTCCGATTTTTTCAGTAGACGCTCGGGCGGAAAAAGGGATTCACGTTGTTGCCCTCTCCAGTTTATTTCCTCAAAATCGTTCCTCAATTTGGTAGCACACATAAATATATGCGAAACACATAGACAAAAACGAAAGCAACATCACAGACCATTTACCGGTCCGAGCGTTTGTTTATTCTTCTTTCACTGATCAAGCGTTTTGATATCCTCTGTCCGATGAACCATTGACGACTGAATACATGATACTAAAACGCAGTACATCATGCACATTCAGGAATATTTATGAATCACTCACTCAGAATAATGCAAAAATACAGATTTACACTTACAACATAGACACACTCGTTGCTCCTCTTGCATTCTCTTGCTCTCGAGAGAGCATAAACAGTGCAACAAACACTGCCGTATTTGTATCACAAACACAGATATATTTGGGTCGCAAACACATATGTTATAATATATTAATCATTGTGTCGCAAACATGTAATATTGAATAGCAAACACAATTTGTTTGGGCACAAGTATATTATATTTGCGACAAGCGACAACAAAAAAAAACGACAGATTTTTCAGCGTGCACGTAATCCCAAAGAAAAAACTTTACAGGTGTGATATCACATGTTCTAGGCTTACAATTTACAAGTCACCAGTTTGAAATTAACTGTTCACAGAATGGTTCCCGAAGTAATACCATGGTTGCACGCTCTGTGTGGGAAGTACACGCTGAAAAATAACGGCTCCAGCAACATATTGCAGGAACCATGTACATGTTTGTAAGAATTGCATTCATGAATTGAAGATCTGCTGATTTTCGCTTTTTTATTGTGACATACAGCAGTGTTTTCAGCAGTTTTCAACAAACAAAAACACATTTGAGTCACAAATTTATAAACTAATAAGCATTGTGTCCCAAGCATGTGATATTGAATAACAAACACAATGTGTTTGGACACAAATATAATATATTTGCGACAACCTACAAACGCGTTATATTTGCATGCAAACACAACAAAAGAAAAAATTTTCAGCGTTTAGCATCATCTTGTTCGAAAAATATAGCCTACGTCACGCGTTTCAATTTCAGACAGCAAATGGACCATTATCACGGCGCCATATTGTGCGCCATTCACAATTACCTTCCAGACAGCCTTATTTCTAAAGAAATTTGGAACAATGTTCCATCCACGTTATAAACGGTTTTGTTTAGATGAAATGACTGGTCTTACATCACTTGGGGTTGATCTTTAGCCCAAATTTGGAAGTTTTGCTTATTGACCGATACCATCAAGCCAGAAATGGTCCTCATCGCTGAATATTGACCGAAAACAGTAAATTTTCTTCAAGTTTTTTATTTAAGGATAAATCGTTTTTCAGGATTAATTTGTAGACACAAAAAAATACTGAACAAAAATACAATGACAGTTTGAATCATACTCCAAAAAGAAGCTTCAAATGAAGCACCCGTTATTTCTTTTCTACTTTTAAACAAATTTATTTGTATTCAAAATTTGCAAAAGTTGCAAAATCAGCACACCCGAGCGTATGATTAAATTTTTCTAAGCAATCATAAGTTTCTAACTCCTGGAAACCAGCAAACATATATATGGTAAATTGTAAACTATTAGTATGTTTGAACATATTCAAAACTAGTAGAAAGATATCATATTTCGGTTGTAGGCATAGAATAATTGTTCTACCAAAATGTTTCAGACAATAGTTATTAAGCAAACATCTTCTATAAAAAATTCAGTGACCCATTTTTCTCATAAACTTGTTTCTAGTTGTTTTTCAACTATAAAATTTTCTAGTTTTCTAGTTTCACTTTTCTTTTCTCGGTTTTAACCGAATTGTACCACAGTCGACATATGACCGTTTTTAATTCCCAGACATTTCCAGTGAATGATGTGAGACAAAGAGCCATCGTATGCAGTTGATGCATTAAATATTGCATGGTTAGTACGAGTATTCGTCCAAAAGGATGGACTGGTGGTGAACCCAACAAAGGACAATACAGTGAAAGAAATTGGCGACCATTCAATTATGCGGGGTGAGGGTAATTTATGTGTGCGATATGTGTGTGTGTGTGCCAAATGCTAATGTTTACAGATGAGACAGGAAGTGGTCCATTGCTGATTATCGAGTATTTTATGTCACAGACAAATGGAAATGACTGAACATCATAAGTCCCTAGTGTATGGTGGAATTGTGTCCATCTCTGTTATCAATGATATAGACTTTGTCCTCTTGTCTCGTCGTCCATTCGTCTGTATCCTTAACTGTTCGTCTACCATTCCAGGCATCCGATAGGTCCTTTAGTAGTTGTAAATATTTTATCTTGATGCATAGAACGAACGTATGTGGTGGATACAGGATTGTTGTTAAGGTTTTGATTCAGTAGCAATCAATGCTCTTTTTTTTCTTTTGCTGAGAGGGAGCGTGGGAGGGATATGATATTGAACAGCCGAAGAATGGACATAATTGTGATGATGCTATTGTTGGTTGGTGGTAAAGCTGATGATGATGTTACTGATGATGATGTCGGATGACTGATGTTTGATAACTGATTGCTGTGGTGGTATGTGTGATATGTCTTCATATGTCAAGTGTATGACATCTTTGACATGCTGTAGATGTATCCTAGTACTACCCAGCCATTTGCCACATCAACACCAACACCATTACAAGATGTAACATTTCCCTTGATATCTATACTTTACCTGGGCTGTTGGCCTTCTTCTCCTCCTTCCCATCAAGCGGACTCTAGGAAAATGTTGCTATTTATAAACTTTATAATTTAACTCCTCTTCCTTATGGTTGGTTACCACCCATTGGCATTCATGGAGCAACACTTCGTCTATCTTTTCATACAACGCAAAGGAAAACTACTGACAAAAAGGCTGGGTAAAAAAATCATAAAAATGAACAGTTTCGAGATGAATATGTAATAAATATGAACGACGATGAAATCATGATGACAACATTGGCGATGATGTCGTTCGTTGTCAATAAGAAGATTGGATGTATGTGAGAGTATAGAATTTCAAAGGATGTTTAAACAAATATTTACCTTTTCTTGTCAGACAAGTGTAAACATGGATAGTTGTGTTTGTCTATGTCAAAAATTTACAAGGAAGAACAAAAGGAATTATTTGTTTAAAATTTTTTTACATTTGTAAAAACTGAAAAGTCTTGACAGCTTAAGACAATAAATGTTTTTGAAGTGTTTTAATTTCATTACTCTTCATGAAATTAAATCTATTGTAGAATGAATAAAAACGACAAAAATTGACCTTTTTATAACTCTGCTAGTACTTAATTTTGTGGCTTATATTTTATCCATTACTTTGTTCTTTTTTGTTCAGTTTTAAATACTTCATAATATTTTCATAATATTTTTGAACATTTTGTATTCTTTTTGGTACAGGTGTATGTACATTTTCAAACATTGTGTAAATTTTTTTATATACACTTTTATATACTTTTTATATAAGAACACACTTTTTATATACTCGTACATATATACACTTTTTTATATACACTTTTTTATATAAACTTTTTTATATAAACTTTTTTATATACTCCTCTTTACCTCTGTGCACACTTTTTGGTCGTTTGTGTGCACATTTCACATTTGTGTACACTTTTTGGTACGTTGGTGTACACTTTCTGGTGCTTTATGTACAATCGGTGTTACATTGTGTACGCTGTTTGGTAGGTTCTGTACACTTTTTGGTTAATTTTGTACACTTTTGGGTACATTCTGTACACTTTATGGTACATTATGTACACTTTTTGATACATTGTGTACACTTTTTGGTACATTATGAACACTTTTTGGTACTTGTTGGCTCTTTTTGTTCCGTTTTAAATGTGTAATCGTTCCTAATATTTTGGACATTTCCTTTTTGGTGCAAAGTTGTATGTACTTTTTACTTTTGTGTACATTTCTTGGTACGTTTTTTTGCACATTCTGGTAGCTTGTGTACAAACTTTGTTGCATTGTGTACATTATTGGTACGTGGCACTGTTTTGGTATACTGGGCACCGTTGTCGGTACATTGTGTACACATTTTGGTCCATTGTGTACACTTTTTGGCATATTGTGTATACTTTTTGGTACACTATACACTTTTTGGTACTTTATTTTTCATATGGCCTTCGGTGGTGCAATGGTTAGTGTGCGCTTCTCTCGTGTGTGAGAACCTGGGTTTGATCTCTGCTCTGACCTCTTTACATTTCTTTCGACGACGGTCACCTCGCTTAGTGATGGCGACACACACACTTTTCAATACTATGTTTAGTACTGTTTAGTGCGAGTACACTGTTTAGTACTTTTATGTACATTTTGTCACTTGTGTACACTTTCAGTACGTTTTGTATACTTTTGGAAACGTTTATGTAGACTTTTTGGTACATATTGGTACGTACACTTTCTGGTACATCTATGTACAATTTTTGGTACATATATATGCACAGTTTTTGGTACTTTTATGTTCACTTTTTGGACATTTGTGTGCGCCTTTTATATTTCTTTACACTTTTTGCTATGTTTGTGTACACTTTATGGTACATTGTGCATAAACGTTGTTACGTTATGTAGATTGTTTGGAACGTTCTGTACACTGGTGTATTGTGTACACTTTTTGGTTCTTTGTTTACTCTGGCATTTTATTTGAATTCTTTGTTGTATAATTTCTCTACATTTGGTTATGCTGTTTGGTACTTCTGTGTAAATTTTATGTCACTTTTGTGACCACATTTAGTACTGTCAGTACAATTATGTAAACTTTTATGTGCATGTTGTGGTACATGTGTATACTTTTGGGTACATATATGTACACTGTTTGGGAGGAATGTACACTTCTTGGTACAAATATAGAATATGTACACTTTTTAATATTTGAATTTTTATTTTTTTGTACCGTTTTATTTTTTAGGTACTTTTGTGTACCCTTTTTGGTACGTTTGTGTACCCTTTTTGGTACGTTTGTGTACCCTTTTTGGTACGTTTGTGTACCCTTTTTGGTACGTTTGTGTACCCTTTTTGGTACGTTTATGTAAAATTTTTGGTACTTCGTGTAAACCTTTTGAAACCATTGATAGAGTTTTTGTACTTTTGTGTGCATCTCGTGTACATTCGCAATCTTTTGTGTAACTTTGTACTTTTTCATTCTGTGTGGACTTTTTCTGACACTTCTTTTCAATGCTTTTATATTTTATTTAAAATTATTGTTTTAAAATTCATTGCGGTGGAATTTAATCGAGATGTGCTCCGTGTCTACTGTTCGCAACTCAACTCATTTTCAATTCATATTTCATCCTACTCCTCCACCGCCACTACCGTTCATTACGATTTTATTAAAAAAGTAAATATTTTATTCAGTTGTTTTTGTTGTTGATTTTCTTGCTATAAACTCTGGTGCGATTGTTTGGTACTAAAGTGAAACGGCTGCCGCCTCTAGTATTGTTTTTATTGTGGCATCTTCCCATGCATTGTGGAGCAACCAAACATGTCATGCCGCCGCACTGACTGGGTCTAGGAACCATTTCACTTGTACTATGTTATTCATGGTACGAGCTCAAACATTGCAATGCCAGCGGAGGAGTAGTAACCATAAGGCTTGCAATATTTTGTGGGAATTTTTTATCCTGGTGTTACACATTTTATTGGGGCTCATCTGTTGTTCAGCCATAGGAGGATAAGAAGGGGTATATGGCTTTCACAAATCTAGATAGGTTGCAACAATGGACAAAATTCTAGGCCCTGAAAAGGACACCCACTTCTAAAAACTCCTAAAATTCTTTAGCTGAAATACAAAACAACTTAACTAAAATTTTAGTTTTATAACGACAGTTTACTCGCAAACAGAAGCTACGTTCCACCCAAACGAAGTCTCAGATAAAGTGGGTTCGTTTGGGATGCAATTGTTGCAAACGAACATTTGTGGAACCAAACAGATCACTTCGTTTGTGATAAATAAAATCGTTTATGAGAACTGAAAAACGTGTCCAACAACCATTAACTCTAAATTCAAAAACTCCCATAAAAAGGCCTCAAATAAATGTAATAAAATAAAAAATTCAAATAAATCGAAATCATCCCTGATAAAAATCATCCCTCCAATAAAATGTTTACGGAAAACGAACATTTCCATTAACTGTTCGATCTGAATTTGAGCAACACCAGTCGGTTGATCAAGCTAAACAAACTCGGAACTGAGCCAACTCATGGGTTTCCTAATTGAACCCTCCACTCTGCCAGCACATCTGCATACAATTTATGGGACCAATGTACATAAATTTAGGGCATACTAGGAGGATAGCGAAACCGTGGTACACTTTGGGGGATTGGGGGAGCTTTTCACAACCTATGAGTTTTTGCGTCAAATAATCGATGAAGGATTTTTTCTTTGCGTTTAGTTTTATATTGAGTAAATTGAATTTCGTTTACAACGAAAGAAGAGATAAACGTTTTTTAGTTGCGTTAAAAGTATGAACTTTTGCCATCAACCATGAGAATAAGTAGCAAACGAAATAGTTTTGGAGCAAAACAAATATTTTTGCAACAAAGGAGCTCAGAACGTTAATTTTTCTTTTATATCTGGTAACTGAAAATTCGTTTACAACAAAAGCAATGATAAAATAAAATTTTTGCGGCGAATACATAATTTTCCCGCCAAACGAGTTCTAAACGTGGGGTATCTTTGCGTTTACTATCATATAGAGTAAACTAAAGTTCGTTTGCAACAAAAGAGATAAAATAGTTTTTTATTTGCAGCAATAGTATAAACATTTGCCATCAACCATGGGACCAAGTAGCAAACAAAATATTTTTGGAGCAAAACAAAACTATTTTGAAGCCAAACCAGCTAAAAACATTTTTTGCTTTGGGTTTACTTTTGTATCGAAATTATAAAACACTATTTTTTGTGGCAGATACATATTTTTGCACCAAACGAGATCTAAACATTTTGTTTTTTGCATTTATTTTTATATTGAATTAATGATAGTTCGTTAACAACAAATGAAACTTTTTGTAGGACAATAGTGTGTTAGCTTCTCAAAATACCGTTCGGAACTGGTGTAAAACTGTAGGTCCCAATCAGTGAGTGTAAAAACTAAAATGCGCTCATCTCACTGAAGTTGTCCTCAATTTCATGGGATGTTATGGGACACCATTTTTGTTTTAGTATGTTACTTTCGTCAAAGGTATCAACTTTTGTTCGTTTACAACAACTGCAACTTCTTTTACGACAATAGTTGTTTTGCAACCAACGAGATTGAAATATTTTATTATTGTCGTGTATTTTTATATCGTAGGAGCCTCTTCAGTTGTGGGGTCGTGATTTTTAATGAAATACATCATAGTCAATAATACAAAATTTTCGAAATTTAACATTTTGTTAATTACCTCGTTTTGAATTTCAACTAACGATATATTGTATAACTTTTTCAATCAGAGTAGGTTTCGTGGCTACATATGGTCTTAATTCCAGTGGTGTGGGTTATGCTACTATTGTTATGGATCAACTTTGTCATCCACTAGTTTGTCGTTTAATTCCCTTTCTGCTTAAGAGTGCTATAATTTTGCTCCAAACTGTTCCAGTTTGCTGCAATTTAAATATGAATGAATTCAATTCATTTTTCGATTACAATATATGTATGGTGGCTTTATTTGCATATTCCACATTTGTTAATAATTTAATAACTGGAACTGGAACTGCAACAGCAAAAGCAACAACTACATTTTAATAGAATTTTGAAAACTTTAAATCAAATTTCCTCTCACCAACGACATGAAAAAGTAATACAAAAATTCTATCGAGAAGATAGAAAAAAAATTGTGAATATTTCAGTTTTTCTTCCCCATTATATTGTGGCTGATGTTGCATGAAATTTCAGTCACATTAAATTGTTATTATCACAGTGGGATTTGTTTGAATTCTCGGTTGGCTGTGGCTGTGGCGGGTTTAGTGCACCACCAGTACGCAGTAGCCGCACAGTTTCAAATTTCAAAACCCCAGCAACAGCATTTGGGATTGTTACGTTTTGATTGCTGTAAAATGATAATGTTGAACTTCCTTGCAATTTCCAACAACTTTTCGCCTCGCCGCCTGCCGGTTTGCATTGTGGTATCATGCATAGTATTCATTAGCTACCAATTCATTGCGTTTAAACGTGGTCAACAAAGGCTGCCAGCAATTGCAGGTATATTAATACCTGCATGATGTTGTGTTTGTGCTGTCTGTCTGCTACTCTACCCAATTTTCTTCTGCCCGGGGCCAGAGTGGCGTTTTGGCAATTTAATTTTATTATAAATTTAAATTTAAATAATTCAATTAATTCGATTGCAAATCGAATTCAACAAAACATAACGTGATATCAATAAAATACATGAAATTCCAATTCCTCACCAATCAGCGATTAATGCAATTTTCAATATGCAAAGAGTTGCCAACGATGGAACGCATCGTATCACACATCATGACGTATCGTATCGTATCGCATAAGCATCGGCATCGCTTTGCGTTGCTTTGTCATCACACGCCACGTATGCATTTAAATGTATGAGACGTGATACGTGCATCGACGTGATATCAATACACTTCATTGGCCATGATAAGTGGAATCGTTGGTGGTGACACCCACAAGTAACACTAACGACTCAATATATTGGCCTAACACCAACAAAAGCTTCGATAATTTTAAGGGATTTTTAGAAATTTGTTGCGATGTTTGGTTGGCGTAGTGCAGTCGAAGAATGGGTGCCATACACCTAAGCCACTAGTTCAGCATGCTGTGTGCCCTTCTAAGTCTCGGAAGAACTTTAAAATTCTATTCAAGCGGAAAAAATGGGACGTAGTAACATATTGCAGGAACCATGTACATGTTAGGAAACATTGCTTTCATGAATTGAAGATCTGCTGGTTTTTTGTTTCTTTGTTGTCCGTCACGTTTTTGTTTTCAGCAGTTTTCAACAAACGAAGCCACATTTTAGAACACAAAAACATATATTATAACGTATCAATCATTGTGCAACCAACAAGTAATTATTGAATAACAAACACAATGTGTTTGTATACAAGCATACTATATTTGCGACCAGCTACAAACACGTTATATTTACATCCAAACAAATAAAGACAGACTTTTCAGCGTGCAGGTATGTTGCGGAGGTTCATCTCAAAGAAGGGTATTTTCTTCAGCTCTATGGAATCTTGATATTAATGGAATACTGGTCACTCTTGAAAATGCGGATGTTGTTGTCTTTTGTTGTTTGGATGCAAATACAATGTTTTTGTGGCTTGTTGCAAATATAGTATACTTCTGTCCAAACACGTTGTGTTTGCTATTCAATATAACATGGTTTGGGGCACAATGGGTAATAGGTTATAATGTATGTATTTGTGATCCAAATGTGGGGTTGTTTGTTGAAAACTGCTGAAAATAAAAACGTGAAAGGCAATAGCAGCAGATCTTCAATTCAAGAAAACAATAATTGCAAACATGTACACGGTTCCTGCAATATGTTTACTGGCTACACTCTCAAGAGTAGCTTACGGACTTTAGGCGGATGTGGCTGTGATAATCGATTAGGTGAAAACGCGACCAAGATCGAGACTCTGTACTTTTTACTAAAAAATACCTATCGTGGAACCTATCACGTTGAATAGGTCTGAAATTAAACTTGCAGAGTGTGCCAAATACCTGGGTCATATTTTGCACAGCAGGCTTAGTTTAAGACCCAATCAAGTACAATACCCGTAATACCCGTAAGAGGGCTCTAGGTTGTAAATGGGGTCATTCTGCAAAGATTGTTCACTTAATCTATACAACGGTATTGATAATAAAAATGCTATATATGGTTGCCGTGTGGTGTTATAATAAGCAAAAACTAACTGCCTTCTAAGGGTTAATAATGAATTTTGTCATTTTGCTGTTTCCCTTAAAAATAGTCCACATAATTTTGCAATATTTCATCTTTTATCTAGCACTTGGGCTAAGATTTGTATTTTGGAGTGTTCAGACACATATAGTGAAATTTTATGGCGATAATTTTTGTAGAATATTTTGACCACGCCCCCCTTCATTTTGGAGCAGTTTTTTGCGAGTTTTCAAAAATAAGTAAAAATTATGGTTGTACGTGACAGCTAGAGGGTTAATTTGTTCCACAAAAATATTTATCTGAATCTTTTCTATAAAAATTCTGAACATAAGGAACATAAGTAAGGAACACACAATTTTGCATGCCGATATGGTGCAGGAAAGTTCCGAGGTTCGGAAACTTTGACCCGCCCTAAAATGAAATTCTGATCAGATCTGGCAAAACGCCGATACACGTATATTTTTTTTAGACTTTTCTACCAGAATCCGTTGACAGAACCCCATCATTTTGGAAAAACCTAATTTTGTCTCACAGTGTTCTTAGACTGCCATCATGTTAAGACAACTGCCACTATGGGGCATGATCGGTGACGGCGTTCATGGAACAGCGCGCGAAAGTGGTCCCCATATTCCTGCATTTGTCGACTACTTGAAAGCGGAACCACAATTGCATTGGAGAAATTTCACTCTCATACCGCAAAGAGATACCTGGAAATTTAGGTTGTATGCCCGAGATCCCGGGCTCCCCTACGTACGTGCCTGTCTCTGATAATTATGCGGTAATCATTTCTCTGGAATCAATATTCCTGGACTCATCATCAACCTAGGACTGCATCAGACATTTTAACAATATGGTTTGGTAGCACGATATTCACCTCAGGGATGTACCGGGGAACGGGAACATTTCGGGGAACATGCAGAGCGGATGAGTCGGTGAGACTAGGGACTATGCTACATGTTGCATTGGAATTGAAACATGTTGGCCTGCTCCTAGCGACTTGTAATCATATTCTGCAGGGACACCTCTGGGCATAGAGGAGGTGTGAACGACGGGGCATAGATGTGTGTGCACAACTCGCATCTGGCTATTTGCGAATATGAGGAGATCCTTAAACCTTTTGTCTTTAGCTACGCCCAAGATATCCATGCTTGTTTCAGCTTTGACGGGACGCTATATGATGGGTAGACATGTGATGAGGCTGACGATCAGGGCAAATGGCTTCTGTGGAAGCTGTAACAATGAGGGGAAGGAACAACAACCCCGAGGACCAATTTTGCTTTCGGGGTTTCATTAAGCTTGTTGGGATGTTGTACCAGTGAGGAAACAGTTTGTTTGCGGTAGCTAAGTAGTTGGTATGTTCGGACTAGCTGCATAGTTCCAACGTAGGAACTATACAAGTAGTTGACATCTTGGCATTCCCTACGTAACCATAGGATAGTAGTGCAGGAAGAGGTGGACTGTCAACCGTCCGCGTAAACAACTACGTTAAATTCGCTAGACAGAATCATTTCAAGTTAATTGGAAGGTAGATTGTGCTGGTGGCTGTGATCTGTGGATTTTCAAAAAATACCCTTTTCTGGTTTCGAGGTTCGATTACTCCAGTTGGGATGTTGTGGCAGCGAGGAAGCAGTTTCTTTGGGGGTAGCTAAGTAGTTATATGTTCGCACTAGCTACATGGTTCAAACGTCTTAACTATACAAGCAGTTGACCCCTTGTAACTAGAGAATGGTAGTGTATGAAGGGGTAAATTACCAGCCATCTTAGAATATCTTCATTTTAATATCGCCAGTTGGAAACAGCGCAAGTTGATTGGAAGAGTTTGGTTGTTGCTGCGGTCGGTGGATGTTCAAACAAACTCGGAGACAAGTTATGATTTCGGGTTTTAATGTATCTTGTTAGGATGCTGTGCCAGTGTGGACGCAGTTTCTTTGGTAGCTAAGTAGTTGAAACGTAGGAACTATGAAACTAGTTGATCTCTTGGTAGTCGCTACAAAACCATAGAATGTGTCGACGGTCAGCCTTCATAGGATATCTCGGTGTTAAATTCGCTAGATGGAATCACTGCAAGTTAATTGCAAGATAGGCAGGGTGGTTGTAGTGGTCGGTGGATGTAATAAAACCCAGTAGTAGACCAGTTTTGTGCACGGCCTTTGGAGAGTAGTTACTGGTAATTGCTCCCTAGTTAGCGTTGTTATCGGTTTGGAACCAATCAAATTCTCTGGGGGACAATTTGACAGTTATTTGTAATCGATAATCGATAATCGACAGTTATTTGTAATCGATAATCTTTTTGTTTTGTGACTGTTTTTGTGATCAGATATTGAATTTCATAAAAGTTTTGATACAATATATAAATTTAGTTATTGCTTTTGTCAAATAAAATTCAGATCAAATTAAATAAAATTATAATATTTTTGTCGAAAATTGCCAACGTCCGACAGCAGAAAATAACAACTAATTAACAATTACAAATTTATTTTCAAATTTTTCATTTCACAGTCGTCTTTCTCTCTACATATTTTTTGCTCTGAATGGCCTTTGTTGGATATGCAATCATTCATTTTAGTTTTGTGTTAATATTTTGACACTTGATGACATTTGATGCTCTCACCAATCAACAATCGTGGGCATGTGATGCGATAAGAGTCAGAGTGAGAGTGAGAGGCTGCAAGGAAGGATGGTTCTTTTGGCCGGTACGAGAACACATGAGTAATAAAAAAAAAACGACTAAAGACAATTTTTCTTTGGCTTTCAAAAATGGGTTTGCAAGCCATGTTGTTGTTGGTGTTCTGTCAGTCAGTCAGTCATTGAGTGCTCCCAACACACTGTGCTATCAAAAGAGCATCCATCAGAGAGACGAGACACATGTACTAGGCGGCGGTGATGGCACCTTCACCCCTTAGTGCCTGCAACTGGCGGGTTCTGTGTCATTTCAAAATGTTCTAATTCTGCTAGAGTACAAATATTTTTTCTATTTTCTAGTATTTTGTTTGTGTTTTTCACTACTATGACTCTTGGAATATAGGGGTTCTTCGTTGTTTGTGGGGGAGAGTGGGGGTCTCGTGGTTGTATTGAATTGATTGAATTTTATATTTATTTGTGTATGGGTTTTTCTAAAAAATCTCTAAGCTAAATGTCATGTTAGATGTCAAACTATACAAGTCGACGGGCGGTCGGGCGATGAAATTTTGGCTGTTAGCTGGTTGGTTGGTTGATGCTGCACATGACAACTTAATGCGACTGCATAGAAACATCGGAAAATTGATTGAAATGCTTTTCTTCTCAATTCAAATGATGTGAAAAATCCAATCAATGAACTAAAATGATTCATATTCTGCTGGCATCTAACAGATATTTCTTTAGTTCTCCACCCTGCTTTTTTGCGCCTCTTTCTCTCTCTCTCTGTCTCTCCTATCATTCTTCTTTTGTTTTGAACTTTATTATTATTTTGTTTTAGTATTTGAAGAACAAAATTTGAATTTGTGTTTACAATATTGGATCAATACTAGTTCTTTTAACTCTCCCATTGACAGGATGGGAAGGAGAGTGAAGAATCATAGACTTGCAGGAGAGTATGTGTGTGTGGGACATTTCCTAATCCATATTTCTACACAGGACTTTAAAAGGAATATAATGGCACAGTGGGACATTTGTGCAGTACCTGAAAGATATCCAAACGGATGGTAGGGTAATCAGGTGGATATGAAGGCAGAAGGGCGAACAACCAGAGATACGCGAATGAACACAGAGAAAGAAAGACCGATAAGAAAATGTAGAACAGGATAGACTAAAAACTAAAGGACAAATAGAAGAAATAAACACAAATACTGACAAAAGGTCGAATAAACTGACTTGATATACAAACAGAAGGGGAAACGTCGTAGGAATAGACTACTAGACAAAGAACAGACAGAAATAATAGGACTGACTTAAAGACAGACACATATGTTCGGTTAGGTTAAAGCATAGACAGACAGACAAGGATATAGGTTGCGTGGGAAAACGACAGACGTCCAGGCACAGGTTAGGCTAAAATACAGACTGCTGGGTTAGTCTGGGTTGGGTTAGTTTAGATTGGGTTGTGTCTCGTTAGGTTTGATTTGGGTTTGGTTGGAATGCGTTGGTTGGATTTGTATTGCGTTAGACTAGATTGGGAGGGTTAGGTTTAGTTATGCCTGGTTTAGTGAGGTTTGATCAGGTTTGGGGTGGAATGGACTGGTTTGGATTGAGTTGGATAGGATTGGATTGAATTGGATTGGATATGATTGGATTGAAATGAATTGAAATGAATTGAATTTAATTGAATTGAGTTGAATTAAATTGAATTGAATTGAGTTGCCTAGAATTGAATTGAGTTGCCTAGAATTGAATTGAGCTGAATTGCATTGAATTGAATGGAAATGAATTGAATTGAATTGAATTGAATTGAATTGAATTAAATTGAATTGAATGGAAATGAATTGAATTGAATATAATTGAATTAAAATGAATTGAGTTGAATTGAATTGAATTGAATTAAATTGAATTGAATAGAATTGAATTGAGCTGAATTGCATTGAATTCAGTGGAAATGAAATGAATTGACTTGAATTGAATTGAATATAATTGAATTAAAATGAATTGAAATGAATTGAATTGAATTGAATAGAATTGAATTGAATTGAGCTGAATTGCTTTGAATTGAGAGGAAATGAATTGAATTGACTAGAATTGAATTGAATTGAATGGAAATGAATTGAATTGACCAGAAGTGAATTGAATTGAGTTGAATTGAATTGAGTTGTATTGAATTGCATTGAATTGAATTGAATTGACTAGAATTGAATTGAATTGAGTTGAATTGAACGGAAATGAATTGAATTGAGCTGAATTACAGTGAAAAAAAATGAATTGAATTGTTTTGGATTGAATTGAATTGAATCGGATTGGATTGAATTGTAATGAATTGAATCGGATTGGATTGAATTGTAATGAATTGAATTCAGTTGAGTTGAATTTAGTTGAATGGAAGTGAATTGAGTAGAATTGAATATCATTGCATAGAATTGAATTGAATTTATTGGAGGTGAATTGAAGTGAATTGAGTTGAACTGAATTGGTCGGAATTGAATTGAATTGGACTGAATTGAGTTGAATTGATTTGATTTGAATTGAATTGAATTGAATTGAATTGAATTGAATTGATTTGAATTGAATTGAATTGAATTGAATTGAGTTGAATTGAATTGGTCTGAATTGAGTTGAATTGAATTGAGTTGAATTGAACTTAATTGAATTGAATTGGTCGCAATTGAACTGAATTAAATTGAGTTGAATTGAATTGAGTTGAGTTGAACTGAACTGAATTGAACTGAACCGAATTGAATTGAATTGGTCTGAATTGAATTGGGCTGAATTGAATTTAATTTAACTGAATTGCATTAATTTGAATTGTATTGAATTCCATTGAATTGAATTGAATTAATTGAATGGACTTGAATTGAATTCAGTGGAATTGAATTGAATTGTATTGAGTTGAGTTGAATTGAATTGAACTCAATCTAATTGAATTGAACTGAATCTAATTGAATTGAATTGTTTTGATTTCAGTTGAATTGGATTGAATTGAATTGAATTGAACTGAATTGAATTTAATTTAATTTAATTGAACTCAATTGTATTGAATTGAATGGAAATGAATAGGCTTCATTTGAGTTGACTTGCGATGAATTTGAACTGCTGAACTGAATTGAATTGTATTGAATTTAAAAAAAAAAAAATTGATTTGATTTGAATTGAATTGAAATGAATTGAATAGAGTTGAATTGAATTGTATTGAATTGAATGCAACACCGGCTCCGAACGGTATTTGGTGAAGCTTTTTCAATGGCTAAGTACTAGATAGTCACTAACAGGGGTGACCGTCGTCGAAAGAAATATAAGGTGATCAGAACAGGGATCGAACCACGTTCTCCCGACATTCATGTACATTGGTTCGCTCATGACGACATGGTAAAGTATTTATTGTGGATGTTTTCGCACAAGTAGGAGTGTTGAGACAATTCTCGCTAAGATGAGGTTTGTTTATCCCTATAATGTGGGATGACATACCTACATAAATACTTGTGAAGAAGGGAGCTGATGATGTGCCTTGGTGAGCATTGAAATAGCTATATTCCCAACCATGCACCACAATAATCAATTTCACATACATATTTCTTTTTAATATTTTCTATTAAAATTTAGTTTTTCAGAGAAAAAGTACTTTTTAATAGTGATTGATCTTGAACCGAACAATTATTGAAGAACAATTATATTGAACAAAGAATTTTATTTGAAATGTTATAACAAATAAAACAAATATTTCCGCCACTGTGCGCCTCCATGACATGGACTTTGGAAAGCAATTTCTTTGGTAAATTCTCCTTTTTGTTCTCTCTTCATTGCACTCTTTTACAAATTACATGAAAATCGTGTTGGAATTTTATGAGAAAACTTTCAACTGCCTCTTCAGCAACATAAGAGCTTCAAACTTGGGGGAAAATAACGCCATAATAGCTCACCCCATGATTTTCCCTCACCAACACCATAAACTCTGACCTCTTGCAAATATAGGAACTGAAATAGGATTTTAGCAAATATATACTTAGATATGTAGGCAAACTTTATGTGGGTTTCTTTAGAAGAAGAACAAAAACAAAAACTCCAATCCACTCTTCCTCTAGCCCTTTTTAATAAGGTTGTGGACCCACTTGTGTTGGCGTTCAAACAGTATCATCGTAAATGTCTTGATGGCCAATAACTTGGTGAAGGCAAGGCAGTTTTCGAGAACAAATATCTAAGAGGGTAATAACACAAGAATATGAGAAAGAGATTTAATAGGATTTTAAAGTTAAACACCGGTTAAAATACACTCAGAGAGCGAGAGAGAGAGACGATAGATTTTAAAGTTAATCGATTAAAAAGAACACCAAAGTCAAGTAGTCTCAAGTCTCTTAATAGGATTAATTCTAAACCATTTGTTGAAGTTGCATCGCCATAACTTTAAACCTAAATATTTGTTATACATTTACAAGTGTCGAGAAAAGTTCTTACAAATCCGCGTAAAGTCCTTACAAATCCAAGAAAGATCTTTGCAAATCCCAGAAAAGAGGTTGAAGCAGCCGTCAATTCGGCTGTTACCACTGAATTGCAGTTGCCACAATCGAATTGAGGTTGTCACGACAGAATTTAATCCCTACAACTGAAATTCTGTAGACGCAACCATTTAATAGGTTGTGATGACATCTAATATGGTTGTGACAACCTCTAGTTCGGTTGTGACGACATGTAATGTTCAAACTGGTTCGTATGGTCGAACAGTGAATGTGGGAAAGGCGAAAATTTAACGAGGGAACTTCACTAAAATGCAAGAATAATCCACATAGGATTATGGAGCGCATTAGACGGGGAGCAGTACGGCATGGGAACAATACCAGGGGCTGAACTCCACTCACAGAGCTAATTGCTTGAAGAGAGGTTGTAGCAACCGGCAACTCGGTTGTTGCCACCGTACTACAGTTGCCACAATTGAATTGAAGTTGTCACGACTGAATCTTAATAGGTTGTGAAAACCTCTAATAGGTTGTGAAACCCTGTAATATGTTGTGACAATATCTAATAGGTTGTGACAACCTCTAACAGGTTGTGACAACGTCTAATATATTGTGACAATCTCTAGTAGGTTGTAACATTCTCTAAGAGGTTGTGATAATCTCTAATACGTGGTGACAATCTCTAACAGTTGTGACAACCTCTAATCTGGCGGTGACAACCTCTAACATGTTGTGACAATTTTTAATATAGTTGTGACAACCTCTAGTTGGATGTGACATCCTCTTATAGGTTGTGACAACCTCTAGTAGGTTTTAACAAGCTGTAATAGGTTGTAACAACCTCTATAAAGTTGTGTCAACTTCAAATAGGTTGTGCCAGCCTCTAATAGGTTTTGACAATCTCGAATAGGTTGTGACACTCTCCAGTAAGTTGTGTCAGCCTGTAATAGACTGTGACAACCTCTAATAGTTTGTAACAGCCCCTAGTATATTGTGACAACCTTTGGAATTGTTGTGATAACCTCTAATTTGGTTGTGACAATCTCTAAATAGCTGTGACAACCTCTAATAGGCTGTGATCACCTCTAATAGGTTGTAACAGCCTCTAATAGGTTGTAACAACCTCTATAAGATTGTGCCAACCTATAATAGATGGTGACAACCTCTAATAGCTTGTGACAACTTCTAATAGATTGTGACAAACTGTAATAGGTTGTGACAAACTGTAATAGATTGTGACAAACTCTAATAGGGTATGATATCCTCCAATAAGTTGTGACAACCTGTAACAGATTGTGACAACCTCAAATAGGTTGTGCCGACCCTTAACATGTTGTGATAACCTCGTAGTTACCTGAGCGGAGATATTGGAGTTACAACCGCACTGTAGGCGCATCCGTATTAAATGACTGTCATTGTCAGAATTAAGACTCTAACACCTCTCAGGCGATACAGTACCTAGTCTGTAGAGAAGTAATGGGTTGGATAACACTGCGGAAACTTGTAGGCTGCAAAAATTCGCTATAGCATATTTTAGGTTGATTCCGGGAACACAAAGAGCGCACGACAGAACTATTGGTTTAAGTGTAACGAGAATCAGCTTTCCAAACCTGACCAAAATGATTCCGAACTCTTGCATTGACAGAAGTTGTGTTGTGCTATGAGAAGCAGCAATATGTTGGACTGTTCACGGAAACTGACGAAAGTTGTTTGCTTCTTTACTGCTATAGAATTGTTCGTCAAGAACTTGTAACTCCAGGCACTTTCCAAAGATGTGGACTGATTTCGGAAAGTCATAAAATAAAGGTTTCCCATTACATCACATGAAGGGATTGGGAAGAGCTTTTGTTGTGCGTTTTCTAGTTGTATACTCACTGATTGGGACCTAAAGTTTAACACCGGTTCGAACGGTATTTTGAGAAGCGTTTAGATAAGTATTCGATAGTGTCGCCATCATCACTAAGCGAGGAGACCGTAGTCGAAGGAAATGTAATATAAGGTGCACAGCAGCGATCTAACCCACGTTCTCACATTAATCATTGCACCAGGAATTCCATACCAGCTTTTAATTCTCTTATACTTGAAAAATAGTTTTGGCCTTTTAAAGATAAATCCTGAATTGTAATTCAAACATTTTTTTAAAATTTCTTAAACCATCTAAAGATGATTCATTAAAAAAGGACATACAAACTGCTTCATCACCACTCATTGAAGGATCATTTACTCTGAGTTGTTATAAATTTTTGCAAATATAATCTAAATTTTTCAAACATTAACTATCCACCACTATTAGTAGCACAATAAGGAAGAGAGTGGAAATCATGGTTTATACAAATAGCAATACTAGAATGAATGAAGAATAGTGAAGAACATTATTACAACTGCTGGTCCTCTAGGTAGTTCTCCTTCCCCTGCCTCGAAATATTTTGGTTATCACCTTCGTTGTAATGATTATCCTTGTACTGGTACATATTATCCTTGCACTTGCTAATACTTCTCACCCCACCAAGAAAACCCCCAGGAGCTGAGAGGAGGAGGAGGAGGAATTGGTAGCATTGACAGTGTTTGGAGTATAACTTGTATGACTACACATACAATTACAATGGCATTTTGGAATACATGAATATAAATCACTAACAATGACACAAACAAAATGGAATTACCAAATAATAGATGTGGTTACATGCCACACACACACACATACACAGCGGTAAAGAGAGAAAATAACGTAAAAAGGACTCTATGAAAATCCCACAAACTAACGATGAATGTTTATGTGTGTGTGTGTATGTGCTACGACTGCAAGGACTGTGGGCGACTCCAACGTCGGCTATTGCTGTTTCATTATACACTGAAACGTATCCTGTGAGATGAAGCAGAAAAAAGAAGAAATCTCTCCCCTATTCAATTCAAATCTATGCACAAATTACAGCCTGAAGGGTGAGCAAAGAAAAGTATGCAAATTGTCCTGGCTTTCCTTCCCTCAAGCTGCGTTAGAAGAAATCGAAGTAGAAGAAATTCCGGTTAAACCCAATACAATCTCCCACAAATTACATTAAAGCAAATAGCATTAAACTAACAATGATGGGGAGGAGTGGAGGAAGAAATCGAAAGGACTGCATGCATACCTATGCATGTCCTTCCTTCTCGCTCAGCTAAGGGAGGACACTCCTTGAACATTAGAGGATTCCAAGTGGGCTCTTTACTATTGCCTCAAAATTTATCAAATTTTCTACATTTCGAAGGAGAAATTTTTTTCTTGGTCAATTCATTTTGATTTACTTCCATTAGTTTTTATTTTTTGGGTCACTCAAAATTCTTATTTTACTTGTGTCCTTAAATCAAATGAATGGGGGGGGTGGTGTTGGTGGTGAGTTTTTGTCTACACACCTTTATATTCAACTCTCTTTCAATCTCTTTACATTGTAAGTGGAGTCTTAATGCTCGCTCGTATATCATTTATGGCTAATTCGATTTTTATTGTTTCCCTTAAGAGTATTGGAGTCGGTGTTGGTGTCCTTCATCCTTTATCGTCCTTTTTACAGTCAAATAGCCAACTTTTAGAATGCAGAAAAATAAATGTCAGCATTTAAGGGTAACAAATTACAGGCAGCAAACTAAATATAGACCTTAGATTTAGTAGCAAAATATATGATATCCTTTTAACTGTTTAGAAAGGATACTCGAAAAAAATTACCTGCTCACAATAGTTTAGCAATTTGAGGGCAGACATGAACAAATGGTAGGCTGTTTAATAACGTTCTGCCATATCCTTAATATCACAAAAAAGGAGTAATGTAGTTTAACAATGAGAGAGATAGAAGAAGAGAGTGACGAAACTCCCTAGAACAAAGAGTTTTGAAGAAAGCGTTTAGAACAAACGTTTATAGCAAAGAGTTTATAACAAAGAGTTTAGAGTTTAGAGCAAAGAGTCTAGAACAAAGAGTTTACTAAAAGAGAGCTAAGGTGCAAATTTCTTGCCACAATGTAAATATTCAACAATGAAGAACAAATTCACTGATACAGTGAATATTTGCGTTGTAACCAGGGGTGTGGAGTCGGAGTTTACGAGTCGGGAGTCGAGGAAATGTGCCAGGATTCGGAGTCGGATTTCAGCAATGCGGAATTGGAGTCGGAGTTCAGAATTTTAAAATTGCTGAGTTGGAGTCGCAGTTTTCAACATGTTTGGGAAAGCTAATGGAACACAAGCTCACGCCACCTGAAACTAGACGTCAATATGACGTTTTTAACCCTTCATCGTTTTTAGTAGACCCAATTTCCTGTGCGCTTTGCAGTTTTACACTCACTGGCAGATACCTACTGTTGTACACCGGTTTCGAACTGTTTTTTTTTCGCTTACCTTACATTTATACCGGTAAGGTGGTCTCGCACACTAACCATTGCACCACCGACTTTTAATACGAAAGTTGTCAGTTATAGTTCTGGCCTAGTAAATTTTTAGTTTAGGCAATTTAAATGGAATCTGCAGTTTTCGGTTATAAAAAATAACAAAAGTTGTTTGATTCGGGAATGTTTTTTATACTTACAGTTGGCTAATTAACAGCTAAAAGAATAAATGTTTTCCCATTACATCTAATGAAGGGATTAGGGACAGCTTCTCACAAACCATGGAGCTGTGCGCGTTATAGTTCCGAACGGTATTTTGAGAAGCTTTTTCGTGGCTAAATACTCGATAGTAATAAGAGCAGGGATCGAACTCACGTTCTCATGCACAAGAGCCGCGCTCACTACCATTGCACCACCGACGGCCACACAAAGACTTGTCAGCAGCCTTATAATCGACAAAGAGGTCGTAGTTGTCGATTTGTTTTACGTGGGATTTCTCCAGGTTTTGTCGAAATGTGAATATCTGATCGTTGGTTGACTTTCGATCAGGTCGGCAACCAATGGCTTTCGTCTTTCGCACATTAGAGGACCTTGTATTCGATGGATAAAAGGCTTATTCCACGATAGTTGGTACATATACTCGGGTCGCCTTTTTTTAAAACAGGACCCATTACACAAAGACTCCAATAGTCGGGTATGCATTCGTCTTGCCAGATTTTGCATATGAGCTGAGGCATGCACCTTTCCTACTCATAGACGCCAGCCTTAAACAGTTCAGCCGGTTGTCCATCAGCACCCCAGCGGCTTTTCTCTGCAACAAGAATCCCGTCCTTATCTCTACACAAGGGGGTCCTGATCAATTTCCATTGGTTTGGCTTTATACTTTTTGGTAGAATTTACGATCCTCATTCCTTCTACTGTAAAATTCAATTTTCTCACTCTCGCGTTTTCTCCCCATCCGTTTTTACTTCCTACATAAATGGGTTTCCTTCCTCTGTCCTTTTGTCAATATACCGCGCTGTTGCAACTGACTGAAGCATTGCCATACGTGCAGCGTTCTTTTCATCATTTGCTATGCGACACCATTCGTCGTACACGGAGAGAAAATCTTTGCATCAAATCGTTGATAAATGTTCATCAATTGTTCATCATTGAATTGATGACAAATTTCATTAACTGAAATTTGAGGAATTGAGAAATAATTAGAGGATCGATTCAAATTATGGACATAGTATGGAAAAATAAATAGTAAATGAAAAAACTAGTACCAAAATTTAAAATAAATACATAATGGAATATAGTGCAATAGAAAGAAAACAATATCCACGCTATGAGCATTTTCTATGTGGTTTATACCCTGTTCTTGTGAATTTCGCAATAAATTTCTAAATGGTCCAAAGAGTTTGGCAACATATTAACAAACAATTTACATCAAAGTGATGACAAACTTACATCAAATTGATGACAAACTTACATATAATTGACAAAAAATGTACAGCAAATTGATGAACATTTTACATCAAAGTGATGAAAAATTTACTTTAACTTGATGACAAACTTACATCAAATTGATGAAAAATTTACATCAACTGATGTAACGTCGTCGTTGAGTCAACATAAACTATTGATGAAATATGGATGAACTAATCAATGAAATGTGTCGTAGGTTGGAAAATGAGGAAATGTTTCATCAAATTGATTAAGGAATTAATAAAATTTATGAAGCGTATTTTTTCAGTGTACCATGGTTTGTCTTTAAGCTGTACGGTCGCTCCAGCAGTTTTCATGGAGTAGAACAAGTACTTCCTCTGCGCTTCAGGATCATGAGGCGGTAGGGCGTTCTGCTCCATTATCTAAGTGCGATTCTTTGCCTAGGCTGTGTCTATCTCTAGTAATTTCTGCTCTATATGTCTGGTTTGGTATCCTTGTGCGAAACTTTACTGCAACCAGGTACTGATCCGAATCGATAGTAGCTCCTCGAATCACACGTACATCTACTACACTAGTAGATTGCCTTTCCTTCAATGACCAGGAGAGCAATCTGGTTCTTCGTCTGTTGATCAGAGGATCTTTATGTTGGAATCTCGTGCTATTAACAACCACGTTTTTTGGCGTGTAACTGAATTTACCAATGGTTGGTTCAAAGACACTTTCCCTGCCGACTTTAGCATTAATATCACATTAAAATTCTTATCCTTGTGCGAACCTTTGCTGTAAACCGGGTAGTGATCCGAATCGACATTAGCTCCTCGAATCATACGTACGTCTTACACTAGTAGATTGCCTTCCATCAATGTCCAGGTGATTAATCTGGTTCTTCGTCTGTTGATCAGGAGATCTTTCTGTTGGAATCTCGTGCTATTGACAATCTAACAGTCTCAGTGATGGCGTGTAGACTGAATTTTCCAATCGTTGGTCCAAAGACTCTTTCTCTACTGACTTTAGCATTAAAATCACATAAGAATCACCTAGAAAATCTTAGTGTCATGGTCAGGACAGCGGTCTTAGGGTTTCTCTAGGCGCTCATGCAACCTGTCCTTGATGTCATCGTTACAACAACGTATAAGTAATATTAATACCTGCCCCCGTCATGTTGTATGAGTATTTATAATAGATTTTAACGTTACAATTGCTTCACAATATTCTGCCTTAATAGCAACTCACCTCGACGTATAAGTTATATTAATTGTCCACCATGTCGTATCAGTACTACTAGTATAATTTGTCCAAATAACGACTTTTAGGTGATTTTAATACTATTTACACACTGTATCGTATGATTACTAATAGGAGCGCATAAAAAATGATGCAATATCTTTAAAAGTGTGTCACAGTATCCCAAGAGATGTTAGGATTCATCATAACGTATAAGTTATATTAATTCTTGCCCACCATGTCCTGTTATTATACTAGAAATAGAAACAGTTGTTCTAGTAGTCTGTGTTTGATATCATTGACAGTAGTCCATAAATTTCCAATATTTCTTTACAAATATTACGCAATTTCCTTGTAGGAAAATAGTTCATCACAACGTAAAAGTTATACTAATAATTTCCCGCCATGGCGTATGAGTACTGCTAGTATAATCTTTGCAATTACGATGTATGAACACTGGTATTTTGCAATAGTTTGTCTTAATAATAGCGCACCACAAGGTATAAGTTATATTAATGTTTGTCCGCCATGTTGTATGTGTACGTATAACACATTTTAACGTATGATCACTGATAGTAGCCCGCAAGAAATTGACACAATTTCTTTACAATTGTTCCGCCATATCCTACCTTAATAACAAATCATAACCACGTATAGGTTATATTAATACTTGCCCACCATGTCGTATTAGTACTGCTGGTATAACTTTCCCCAATATCGTATGATCACTGATAGTAGCGCATAACAAAATGATGCAATTTCTGTACAATTGTTTCACAATGTCCCACGAGCTGTTAGCAATCATGACAACGTATAAGTTATATTAATACTTTTCCACCATGTCGTATCAGTATTATCCCTGCAAATACGACGTATACGTGACTTCAATAGTATAAGTAGATTGTAGTGTTTATTTGGAATTATTCCGCAATATCCTCCCACTGTTTCAGGCTGTTTGTCTTGAAATTTCTTGTCCTTTCCTGCAAAGAAAGTTTTCGTAGGGAAAATACAACAAAAGCATAACAATTGGAAGTGGAAGCCAAATGAAACCACCAGATTCGAGGCCAGAAGCAGAATGACATAGAGCAAACGAAAGGGAAAGAAAACTGCACACAATTTAAATGGAAAAGAAATTTGCCAAAAAATACATACATACATACATACATACGTAAAGAAGTCAAACAAAAATGTTCATTTACTATGCAACATTATGTTGCACATCTACAATAAAATGAAAGCCAGTAAAGGAAAAGCAACCACCAGAAGGAAAAATAAAGAAAATGAGAGAAAAATCTTTAGAAAAAACGATGCGGTAATGTTTGTGGCATGTGGCAAATGTCGTTGTGTATGAGTTGCGCTTCAGTTCTGGCAACCCGTTTGTCTTATATATATTGCATTTTAAGACGTGCTTTGCTTCTTGTCCTAAGGACGTCTTAGAGTCACCTCAACACCGACATTACCACCAACACCACCACCACCACCACCGCCACAACTCAACAGGCTTTAGGTCCCTTTTTTACTGTGTTGTGTTTTTGATGGGGTGCTTATATGGTACTAATGGAATCGTGTGCTGCGGATGTGCTGGAGGAAACTTGAAACATTTCAAGCGTTTTCCACACATCTCATGTACATTTATTTAATTCAGAAACACTGAAGAACCCTTCTCCTTGTACTTGAGCTTGCACTTGTACGGCCAAAAGCAGCACTTTAGGGGGGCAGAAAAAAGCAGACATATTTGGGGAAAAAACCGATTTAAACGAAGGGAGAGAGGAGGTATGAATGTCAATACCATCCATGTCCTCGTCCTGTGTCATGATATTTTGCCTCCCCGTTCATCTTTGCATTCACGACTCGAGTTCCGGCTTCTTGTGTTTTTGGAAATCCTGGCAATGGGTTTTTGATGAGCACGATTTCCCGGCTAATACCTACCCACATTCGGCTGCCACCCGCAATATACTTGCATTCATTCATTCAGCCAAGTCAAGTGTAACAAACCATGTTGCTCTTATTGGTTCCTATAAATTGTTAGCCAGCCAGCTTGCTTTGTGTGCCTCCGCATCTATTTCGGCTGGTGTGGTAAAGTTTTAGAAGTTTATGCTTGCGCCCCTCCCTCAATCCGCTTCTCGCATGTCTTCCTTCATTTCAATATTTTTATTGCCATGTTTATTTATTTGTTTTATAAACAACTTAAATTCTTTGGAAAAAAACTTGTGGCAAATACTTGGTTCTGCAACAGCAAGACAGCCATGGGTTATTGATGATTTGAGCCAAAATTGTGGGCATTTTTTCATCGCTAAAGTTTCCGTATCCTTGCGTGTCTGTGTGCCTGGGTGTGCGTCTTGTTCCAATAGTGCTAATAAGAAATACGTTTTTATTGGCTTTGAATTCTAAAGTTATTTGCAATCATCTTAAGGGGGAAAACTTTATGGAACCTCATATGTTATGCACTACAATCGTATTCAATATGGTTTGGGACGTGCCAGGAACTCTAAAGAGAAACTTGAGAATGCTAATATATCCTTCCACATTTTGAGACCGAAAGAGTTCACAATACAGTAGACTTGTTAAAGAAGAACATACAAGAATTACATTATTTTCCAGAGTAAGTTACACAGTGTGTGTATAATGAAGAACAAGAATGATGAATATTTATTTTGTAATTAACCCCATCATTATATTTTTAATGTTATTCGTGAAATATTAAAAAAAATCATGTACTACAGCTACGTATCCTAATCGTCTTGCACTTCGGAACAAATTTTATAACGATCAGCAAAAATCGGTTGTTGTGGGAAATAACATTAATATTGCATGAACATTTTTGCGTCAAAAATAAACAATTATATATGCGACGTATGAGTGATTTTAATTTTTGTTTACTTTGGTACATAGTACCATACAGTAGTAGTCAACTGCAAATTACAGAATTTATCCAATATATCCTCTCCTACAGGAAGCTTTAATGACAATTTTTTATTTTATTTTGCTGCAAACCAAAGGAGTTTCCTGTCTTTGTAACTGTATATCATTGCGTATTAGTAATATTTACTCGTTTCCACCTTGTCGTATAAGTACTAATCCTGAAATAAACCTGAGTTTAATATGAGTATAGTTTGTGACCAATATATCCTTATATCCTCTCCTACAGGAAGCTTTTAATGGCAATTTTTTATTTTATTTTGCTGCAAACCAAAGGAGTTTCCTGTCTTTGTAACTGTATATCATTGCGTATTAGTAATATTTATTCGTTTCCACCTTGCCGTATAAGTACTAATCCTGAAATAAACCTGAGTTTAATATGAGTATAGTTTGTGACCATTTTTTTCATTTCTTTCGACGACGTTCACCAAGCTTAGTAATGGCGACACTATCGAGTACTGATCCACGAAAAAGCTTCTCAAAATACCGTTCAGAACCGGTGTAAAACTGTAGATCCCAATTAGTGACTAAAATCTATAAAGCGCACAGCTCACTGGCCGTGAGAAGCTCTGTATAATCCCTGCATGGGAAGTAATGGGCAACAGTTTTTTATAGTTTGTGACCGTCGTTGGTGCTGGACTCTTGTACGTAAGATCGTAGGTTCGATAACTTCTCTAAACACCTTATATTTCATACGACTCCGCACAGTGCTTCAGAATAGCTTTCCATCGGTCAAAATTTAATATCTTTTGATCTAATAAACTTTTTAAGTTGTGTAAAAAGCCAATTATTGGTAAGAAAATATTATTTGGATATATTGAGATTAACACCTCGTATGATTGGCTATATTTTAGAAAGTATGTTGAAGTTGAATACTTTTCTTATTTTTAGATTTTGAGAAATCAAAATTTTTGTGGTTTTTAACGATATTTTGGCGTACAATGCATAATGCATATTACAATGCATGATGCATATTACAATGCATAATGCATATTACAATGCATGATGCATATAACAATGCATACTGCATATTACAATGCATAATGCATATTACGATGCATAATGCATATTACAATTCATAATGCATATTACAATGCATAATGCATATTACAATGCATAATGCATATTACGATGCATAATGCATATTACAATTCATAATGCATATTACAATGCATAATGCATATTACAATGCATAATGCATATTACAATGCATAATGGATACTATAATGCATAATTCATATTACAATGCATAATTCATACTACAATGGATACTGCATATTACAGTACATAATGCATATTTTTGTATCAGAGATATTCGATTATTTCGAGTTTTGAAATTTGAATTGAAAAATTTGATTTTTGTTTACAGTATGGAATAAAATATCCGCCACCGCTCTAATGACAGGCCATTACTCTTTTCCATTGACAGGCCATTACATTTTTACAGAGATGTGGCTGTATATCACTGATGACGCCTCGGATTTGAGCTCAGGAATTGTTTCTGGTTTATTCGCATAAACCGCGTATTTCACAAAACCCCAAAGAAAGAAATCGCATAGCGTTAAATACCGTGATCTTATTATAATTTGTTCTGGAAATGGATGCTGCAATAAATCGATTGTTTTATGCGCGGTGTGGCAGGTGGCGCCGTCTTGCTGAAACCTCATGTTGTTCCAGTTGAGGCCACAAGAACTTCGTTATCGTGTTCCTGTAATGAATGCTGTTCACAGTCACTGCAATTTCGGACTCATCTTCTGGAAAGTAAGGCTCAATCACGGCGCCTGACTAAAATCAGCACCAGACAGTTTCTCGTTGTGGGTGCATTTGTTTTTCAGGGATTGAATGAGGATTTTCTGAACCCCATATTCGAAAAATTTTGTTTATTCACGAAGCCATTCAGATGGAAATGCGCTTCATCGGAGAGATGCATTTTTTTTGGGGGAAATTCGCATTGACTTCACTTTTCTCCATTACCCATTGAACGAATTGCCGGTGCTTTCAATGGTCTCCTGGTTTGAGCTCCTGAGTAAGCTGAATTTTGTACGCGTGAAGGTGGAGGTCTTTTGTCAAAATTCGGTGCGTTGTGCTTCGCGAAATTTGAAGTTGTTGAGTTGTTGCAGCAGCCATGTTTTCAAGGGACCGATCGATACGTTGACGCACAGAAGTCTTCCTGCCCAAAACCGACACAAATTTTTTTGACCACTCTTCGAATGGTTGACACATTAAGTGCACTTTCTCGACTGAAAAGTGTTCGAAGTTTGCGAGCGGTCTCAGCATAACTTTACACATTTTTGTATTGAGTTTTCACAATACTCCGTTGTTCTTCCGTAAATCGCTCAATTTTGAATAATCGCAATAAACATATGTGACTGCTGCCAAATTTTAGAGCTGTCTTTTGCACAAAAAAATTACACTAAATTTAAAAAGTGCAATCTTACTGAGACACTCTTAGGTGAAAGAAGCTATTTAAAATTTGTGGTTTAAAATTAAGTTTTGTAATTTAATTTTTTCGTCTCTCAGTTATGTGTCGCATGAGTAAAAATAATATTTGCTTAGAACAAGCCGTATGAGTAATATTAGTTATGAAAAGTACGGCATATAAACAATATTATTACGAAATATGGGAAAAAACTCCTAAATCCACAATTTTTAAAATACTGAAGCACCTAAAGAGCGCTATTCCAAATCTGTTTACAATTACATTTTCTATTCAGTTATTCGTTATTTTAATTTTTCGTCTGTCAGTTGCTTACAACAAGCGGTATGGGTAATATTAATGATTAGTGCGCAAATGCCACAAATCCCAAAATCAATGTTTTAAAATGCTGAAGCGCCTATTGAAGGTGTTTTGGATTGGAGTTTTGATACACCAGTTAACCTCTCATGACGCGAATTAGCATAGGAAAGTAAAGCTTGCGCTATTTTAGTTTCCTAGATAATTTTGCTAACTGTCTTTTGGGACACCCTATTTCATTCATCGATCTCGAACGATAGTATGTTAGCACTTGCTCATGTACGCACATTTCCGTTTAATTTGAATTTCAGTGGAGAAATTGTTGAGTAAAGTGGGAGTTTTTAAAATTCTACTATGAACTTTATGCATCAACTTCTTCTTCGCTTGCTGTCTTTCAATTGAAAATGATTCTATTGCTTTAAATTCAATCAGCGTAATCGCAATCACTTACTTGTTGGACTGGATACCCTTTTTGGTACCTTAAACATTCTGTAATTGTTGGTGGATATTGAACGAATGAATGGAAATACTGTTTGCAGTGTTGAAGAAGACGATGGCAATGGTGAAGTAGATGATGGTTATGTTGATGATGGGGTATATTTGAATTTGTACTATTTAATTTATAAAAAAAACAACTACATTTGCTCAGTCATTGTTTTTCATTAAACATTTTGGGAGCAAACAGGCCAGCGAAAAAAAATTATCTTAGCCAAGCGTTAAATGGGCTTTTGTTTGGAATTCATCATGATTATATGAAGAGTAAAGAGTAGAGTGCAAATATTTTCCATGGAAACAACAGACAGCTTGGTTATTATCCGATTTTCCGAGATTATTTAATCTATAGCTGCTGCTGCGGCAGCTGATTGATGATGGATGAGTAGTGGCGTCATACAATTTTCGTTTAATTATGATAATTTTTCCATTTCTGAACATATCATGGTATAATTATGACCATTTTAATTATATTTATGAACATAATGTGCATATGAACTTCATGTTCCACATAATTACATTGTACAAAAAATATGTTGCTTACAACATGTGCTGGTGCATTTTGCGCATCACTGCTGTCCGCCACCGCCCTCCGCAGCAACAGAACATACAATAATGTTGCATCAGCCGATGCCATAATGATGCTGCATACGCTTATGCTAATGCCATGGATGTTGCCTCATGTGGCGGCGATGGTGGTGATGGTGGCCGCCTGGCCGTATGTTGGTTGTTGCCTCTCCTCGTGGCTTAAGAAGTATTCAAATGTGTTTTCACACTTCTTGTGGCAGACAATGGCAGGCAGACAGCATTACGATGGCATAGTTGACAATTAAATGTTGCATTAGATTTGTATGCGTTTAACGAGCGTGTTTTGTAAAATAACTTAACATTTAATTAGCACTAATTGGTTTCTTTTCTCAGCCTGTAAAACGTTTTGCTTGGAAATAGACGGGCCAAGTTGTGCTATGGAACTGTGGACATTGTACAAAGAGGGTGTAATGTGTCAGAAATGAGTAATTAAGGTGCAATTTGTGTAAAGAAATGAAATAGTTGACTTGCGATGATTATTATATGCGCTTTTTAAATAGCTTATATCGTCACCTAAAATGCCCAAAGACGTAACATTCATTTTCAAAATTTAACAGGAGAAGCAAAAACCTCAAAATCCAAAATTTTTCAGTTTTAAACGCGTTCATTCCACAGCTTACCTTAGGAACTTGGAAGTCTACTATTTTGCACATATACATATATTCTAGCGTGTAGTATTATATTCAATCAAAAAAAAAAACAGCTTCTATTTGTTGAGACGGTTTTGGCCATTTCAGGTGACGATATATACAACTGTCTAATAGTACATATTTCTTCATATTCATTATGGGATATATACAAGCCTACCCTACAACTCTAATAACGTTTGTTCCAATTTGCATTTTGATTCGTTGAAGATTCTTCATTTTCATAGATTTTTTGTCTTAAGTAAGAAGAAATTAGATTTTTACCTTCAGTCGTATGAGTACTATTAATAGTTGCCCACAAGACGTATTAGTAATACAGCAGGATTTTTGGTCTCCAGTATGAAGTTTTCCATAAGGAGCTTGTTTTTTTGTAAAGCATATTCCAGCTGTACTGGTCGTATAAGTAATATTCATGGTTGCCTGCAAGACGTACAAGTAATGTAGTACGATTTATTGGCGGTTTAGTGTTGCACAGTTTCAAACCAAATGACATGATTATTTGTAATATATTCTTACTCATGAAGTATGAGTAACCTGCCCAACCGGTTCTGACCAAAAAGCGGGGCATAAAGGGTGAAAAGCTGAATTTTTTGTTTCAAATAAAAAATTATAAAAAAATACATGTAGGATTCAGTTAAAATAAGGCTAAATATATAAAATAAAGCGTTGGATTTTTATATAATCATTTATTTTAGACTCAAGTTGAGATGAGACAACAAAGCACGGGGCAAGGCCGTAAAAAGCGAACGGTTGGTCAGGGTACCTATACGTAACGTGACCAACAGTCCCCCTTTTTGCGACATGGTCCCACCTGTTGGTGTATCATTCAGACTCGAATCCTTGAAAAGAAATAATTATTATACACAAAAGTTTCATTTTATATATTCGAGTCTTAATTTAACTAAATACATGTATTTATCTGCAACCCATTTTGAGCCACTGTTCGAGTTTTCGAACAGCTATTTTCAATCCAATTTTTTCGATGTCGATGTATAGAGATGCGAAACGCAATGATGTAGTGATTTAGGAAATTTTGTAGACTTTCAAAAAATAATTACAGTCCTCAACTGCCCATCACCTTTATGGACTTAGGTGGGTGTTTAAAAACACCTTATGTTTAGAGCAAATTTCTAAAACGAATATAAGACACATTCAAAGAAAATTTTTTTAGAAAATATATTACTTTTGATTAAAAAGCTCCAAATAAGTTTTTGTTGAAGCACGAGATGCTTCCGTTCAGAAAAAATTTGGAGTCGTTCAAATGCCCTTTTTCGACTTCTCGAACAGGCGATATCGGTGAAACTATATGAAATAGCGAAATTTTGACAACGGATTTGAGTTCAGCTGACCCTAATTACCTTACCATAGAAGTAATTTTCAATAAAAATTTAAAATTTTTATGCTACGCGGCTCAATATGGGTTAATTTATTATTTAAAACCACAAAATTCAGAATTTTTGTCAACTGTGTCCCGCTATTTGGTCACAACTAGTTGGTCAGATTACGTATGAGTATTGTGGTACCTATGAATTTGATATCACTGTAGAGTATGAGTAATATTTAATTATTCTCCTCTTATCAATTGTC
This sequence comes from Phaonia tiefii, assembly GCA_963931995.1. NCBI lineage: Eukaryota > Metazoa > Arthropoda > Insecta > Diptera > Muscidae > Phaonia > Phaonia tiefii. Next base: position 10,932,219 of record OZ008371.1, on the reverse strand, counting down.
AGGCTTTGTATTAATAAAAAATATTTTTAAAAGCGTTAGAAAATATGTGCAAGATTTCCACTAGCTCGAATTCAATATAATATATAAAATTATTAAAAAATTATTAGTAGTCATACGCCCAAGTGCCATAGTATTCATAGGTACTGCAATACTGATGCGTTAGGAGTATTAAAATATTACAAATAATCATACGCCACTTAGGTGTGATATATAATATTACATCAAAAGGAAATTACCAAGACAAATCGTGCGGAATGGCCTCAAATAAAATATGAATTAAATGCAGATACAAAAGTTGTGCAATTTGAAAGTCTTGCGAAGATTATTTTTCCATTTTGGGATGGTTTTGATATGATGGTAATGGGGGTTAGAGTTCCATTTTTAATAACCTTGAAACCACACATGACCACCAAATTCAAATCTTGCGTGCATATTCGGACTCCCTATATAAATCATGTGTGGGAAAATATTGGAAAGAAGTTATTCAAAATTTGTTGTTTAAAATTAAGTTTTCTATTCAGACATTTATAATTTTATTTTTTCTTATTTTTATTTTTTCTTATGTTTGTTTGCAACAAACCGTATGAGTAATATTAATTATGAAAAATACTGCATGTGAACGATATTAGTGCGCAATATACGACAAATCCAATTTTTTAAAATACTGAAAGAGCGCTATCAAAATTTTGTTCTTTAAAATTAAGTTTTCTATTCAGACGTTTGTAATTTTATTTTAATAATGTTTTCTTGCAACAAACCGTATGAGTAATATTAATTATGAAAAACTACAAAACGGAAACGTTCTTAGTAAGCAATATGCGAAAAATTCAAAAAATTAACATTATAAAATACTGAGCCCCTACTGAATGAAGGTGCTTGGAGTGAATTCAGACGTTTTTATAAAATAGTGAAAGCCTCGTGCCGCGAATTAGGGGTAGGAAAGTAAACTTGTGATATTTTAGTATACTAGATAATTTTGCCAACTGACTTTTGGGATACTCTATTTAGTTTATCGGTCTCGAACGACAGCATGTTAACAACTTTCATGTGCGCAGGAAATTTTACATTTTTTTCTGCAGTCTATTCGAATACTATTTCTGATTTTGCTGTGCGATTCGATGTACTCAACTGCAATTTTGTATGGGTCGAAATCTGTCCAAATATATCAATTGTTGTATGGTTATGTTATGTCTTGATAAATATGGTTGCTGTTTTAATTTTCGTTCTAAATTATATGAGTAATATTTATGAGTGCAAGTCTTATAAGTAATGTAATAAGCAGCAGTATATCGTCGTGTTAGATATTAATTCTTGTATACGTTGACGTATGAGTTATATTTATAACAGTACATTTTTACTGCTCACGTTTCATTTTTCTGTCTCGAACTCATCCCTTTTTAGCGACAATTATATACAAATCATCCTTTACGCTGCCACTGTATCTTAATCCAATAATTTAATTATTTTGATTATATTTCTAATTACGTAAGCATGACGTATACGTGTTATTAATATTAACGTATCAGCGTCATTAATACAAAACATCTACGTGAATAATAAAAATTTAAATTTTGATTAGGATACAATTTTTGTTTCTTCAAGAATTCCTAGTAAACCGCCAATGCTGTAAGAAGTTTCTATTCGAACAATTGTTCTGCGTTATCCTTTGTAAACGCCTTCAAATTCAACATTTAATTATCACCTTCATGTCATTCGACTGCCTCGCTATTGTTTTCTATAATTATTTTTACAACTCCCTAGGCTTTGTCACAGACTTGACGCTTTTGACTGTCTAAAAAAAATAATTGCGTCTTTTTAAGACTAAAAACAATTGGTACTAATTTTGGTACTATACTGTAGTTGAATGGGTTTTTGTTCTACCTCTTCTATTCGAACAATGTCACGTTCATTATTGATAATCGGATGACGTTGACAAGAGGGAGAAAAAGAAATGGAAAGTGGACAGAAGGCCACTGGGTTCTGTATTGTGTTTTCTTCCACTTATTAAATAGTGCTGCAGGCGTATCCTTTCCGTTTCCTGTCGACGACATTTATTTGCTGTTAACAATAATTATTTGTTTTTTCCTCATTCTTTTAATTATTTTCGTTTGCGTTAGCGTAATTATTTTTTGTAGTTTTGTATTATTTTGAATTAGTTATACTTTTATTGTAAAGGATGTTTTCTTTACGAGCAAGGACGCCATGGACATGGCCTCATGGTGTTGGCAAAGAGGAAAGTTTCGATAATGGCACAAGACTAACGAGTAGATTTGTAACGAATGTTGATAATTACTATACACACTTTTTGCTACGGGTATACGTACCAGGTAATTTTTATTATTTACACAAAGACGACAAAGTTCGAGTGAGTGAGAATTTCAATTAATAGAATTGGCATAGTTTTTGTTGGCTTTGAAAAGTTTTTAATTGATTTTCGGAATCAATGGCGTATGATTGTTATTAATGTAGTTGCTTGTGCAGTGGAGCGGATAAGTGTTTTAGATTTTTGTGTGCTTTCAAACATATAAATGTTAGTGATGTAGGGGCCAATTTAAAGACAGTTTTTATTTACAGAGAAGATATACAAGTGTTGCTGTTTATATTTCGGATCCAGCACAATCATCATTGGAAAAGGTTTTATTATTTTTCAGAACATTCTCCGTGAAGATCAACACACTTTTCGGATCACTTTTTGCACTCTGATTGAGACACTTCCCAAACATGGTTTCTGAACGCGTTAACAACTGTTTGAGGCGTCGAAACACGTTGACTGCGCAGTAAAAAGAAGCCATTGGGTGCCAAATCAGCGCTGTACGGCCGATGACCCATCAATTAGACATGTTGAGTGCTCAAATAGCCCATTGTTTCAGCGGATGTGTGAGAGCTCGTATTGTCCTGATGCAAAATGATCCGTCTTCTATTGTAGATCCATTGATCCATCAATTCGACATGTTGAGTGCTCAAATAGCCCATTGTTTTAGCGGATGTGTGAGAGCTCGAATTGTCCTGATGCAAATTGATCCGTCTGTCTTCTATTTTTGTTTTTCCTTATTTCTTTGAACACTGTTGGCAAACAGATGGTGGTATACCAATCAGAATTTACCGTCCTACGTTCCACTAAAGGCACTATTTCCACATGATCGGATATACCGAAAAAACGCAATCATTTGCTACGATGTGCTTCTTCCACGAACAAATGTTGTTGGATTTAGCTCGTCTTGATAGACCCATACCTGTGACGATGATATACACTGCATTTGAGCTACCGCGGTTGTATTTTCCAACATTTCTTTGCTCCAATTGACACTAGCCTTTTTTTGAGCAGTTTGCATCTGGCAACACTAGTATTGCCAGGACCCGAAATGTAAATAGCAACCCTCGTATTATATCGACATCTATATAACGTCTATATTACTATAGCGTATGATTAATATAAAATTTCGCTGGTATTACATTTGTCAAAATTTTTATCAAGAAAAAGCTGTACAAACAAAATAGCTATGTTTTGAACATGTAAAGTGGAACAAATGTCGCAATCTAGCGACACAATGTGGTCGTTGCTGTGGTCGTTAAGTATTTCTCTATTTTTATACAGTTCATTTCAAGTATAGACCCCAGTTTATTCATTACAGTTTTGAGTAAAAAGCTTATGAATATTTTGTCACACTTGACGTATGAATATTGCTTATGAGCTCGATGACACTATGCGTATGATTGATATTTTATTATGCTAGTGGCCGTCGGTGGTGCAATGGTTAGTGTGCGCGGCTCTTGTACATGAGATCCTGGGTTCGAACCCGGCTCTGACCACCTTCAAATTTTCTTTCGGCGGCGGTCACCTCGCATAGTGACGGCGACACTATCGAGTATCTAGCCATGAAAAAGCTTCTCAAAATACCGTTCGGAATCGGTGGAAAACTGTAGGTCCCAATCAGTGAGTGAAAACTGGAAAGCGCACAGCTCAGTGATTGTGAGAAGTTCTCCCCAGTCCCTTTATGGGATGTAATGGGAAACTATTTATTTATTTTATTACACTTGCCATACTTTCGATTATCCTCCAAACGTTTCAGAAACAATTAAATATAACTGGAATATACAGCAAATTGGTTCACTACATAGCGTATGATTATTTTTAATAACTGTGTCACTGCTGCCATGAATATTTCCTATGAGACATGGCGTCTGATTAAAATTATATTATTATGGCAAATATTACGCTTGCCATACTTTCTATTAAGAGAATATATTAGATAGCAATAAATGGAACTTGAAAATGCAGTAATGATTGCGAGCAGGCTTTCTATATCTCAATATAACATGTAATTGAAACAAGAGTTTGTTGTTGTTACACATGACAAAGATGATATGATGCATCATGAGGTGACCGCAGTGTTAAATCATATTCTTTTTAAGAGTTCTTCGTTTATTGTTCTGCTGCATAATCAAACATACCACAATTTGTATATGATGTGTTTGAAACCATTTTGGCGTATGATTATTTTTTAATATTCTGTTGCTCCTGACGTATGAGTATTATGGTGCTTATGAATTCTATGACACTATGACGTATGATTAATATTTAATTATGTTCTCAAATCCAAACATTTCAGAAACAACTAAATATAACTTGAAGATACTGCAACGACTGTGAGAAGCTCGTTAGGTATTTCTGTAGTTTACACAGTTATTATAGAGCACATCTTATTCCCTACATGGTGTATGATTATTTTTGGTAATTGTGTCTCTGCTGACGTATGAATATTGCTTATTAGTTCTGAGACAACTATGGCGTATGATTAATATTTAATTATTTTATCAAATCCAAACATTTCAGAAACAACTAAATATAACTTGAAGATACTGCAACGATTCTCATAATTAGGTATTTCTTTAGTTAGGTATTTCTACACAGTTATTGTAGAGCACAGCTTATTCCCTACATGGCGTATGATTATTTTTGATAATTGTGTCACTGCTGACGTATGAATATTGCTTATTAGTTCTGAGACACTGTGAAGTATGATTAATATTTAATTATTCTTTTAAGTATTACACTTGCCATACTTTTCATTGTGGAAAGATTTTAGATAGAAATATGTGGAAGTTGAAGATGCAGCAATGATTTCGAGAAAGTTTCCTATATCCCCTTATAGTTTGTAATGGGAAACATGAGTTTTTAAAAAGCTGCCACAACGGAGTGGCAATGAAGCTCAAACAATGTGGTTTCACATGATACAATGAAATCATGCATATGCATAATGCATAACCTAAGCAACCGTGCCAATTTTGGAGGGATTATCCCGGTTGTTGCAGGATTTTCATGCATTTTGGCAACTCATGCCGGTTTGAATGGAGGATAAAAAAAATTATAATATTAAAAATTAATCGTTTTATTTTACGATTCTATTTTAACTAAATGCATTTATTTTTTTTAAATGTTTCATTTTAACCAAACATTCTAATTTTTTACCCACTGTGTCCCGCTTTTTGGTCACAACCAGTTGCTCAGGTTAATTAGGAATCGTAAGGTGATAGCCGCCTTAAAATATCTTGTTGCTAAGAGTTGTTCGTTTATGGTCCTGCTGCGTATTAAAACATTATACCACAATTTGAGGTTGAATCCATTTTAGCCCTCCTGACGTATGAGTATTATGGTACTTATGTATTCCATGACACTATGGCGTATGATTAATAATAAATTTTTATACTTTGACAATTCTCATATCGTACCGATTAAGTGCAACTCCAGGAACGAAAATAAATACAACTTGAAGAGCAACCGCATCTGTAATGTGTCATCCTTCCATTCGAAAGATATAATGTTTTTATTGTGGAGTAGTTATTATTGTTGCTGATGATGCTGTTGTATGTTTGTGGCAACTAATTTGCATAAAATGTCGCCAAGGGCTACAAACACCCAAGAAATGTAGAAAGCGCCAGCCAAGTAAAGAGAAGTTTTCTGAAGAAGAAAGAAGATACCAAAGAAGCAGAACAAATGGGAAAAAATCGTAAAGGAATAAAAAGAAAATTTGACTAGAAGTTTGGATGTGCTACTCTGTTCTTCTACTACTGGGTTCTTAGTGCGCAGCCTTTGTGGCACGTAGCTGCAAGAGGATCTTGCATGCCAGGACTTTTCTCAGATAGCACTAAAATGTGGCAAGTTGTTACTTCGGGTGGTGTTTCGCTTTGGAATGAGACAGACAAAGATAAAGCCCCGACCATTGCTAAAATGAAGACAGATTTCATTTTGAAAGTTGTTAGCAAAAGAACATGAAAAACTCCAGATGGTTGCTTCTTCTTCTTGTGCTTCTCTTGTAGCAACAAATTTGAATTGAAACTGTAGGGTAAAGTAGGTGGCAGCAGACGCAGGGGGTGCAGACTCAACAGAAGTTGCAGCATACAATTTGCATAGGAACCACAAACAAAAAATCGGGTCTTAACCAATGTTTTCTTGTTTCTCGGTTCCGTCTTGTATTTTTCTCAATTTGTTTTCCCACATTATTTTGCTGTTATTTGTGGCACTTAGTGTGTAGTTGCCTCATAGTTGAACACTGGTCTCATTGGAGTTTAGAGTAGACTCACACGCGCTCGTATGTGTTTAGCCTGATTTATATGCTTGACTTAAATGTTGTCGTTGGAGTTGCCTTTGTTGTTGCTTTTGTTGCTGGCGTTTATGCAACATCATGCCACATGTCTTTTAATAATGTAAATGTTGCTCCAGAATTTCTGCCGCTGCCCCTTCTCCATCTCCATCTCTGTGTCTTTGTATGCAGCTTTAGCAGCTTCTTTGTCTCATGGCATTTGTTGCCGTGATTTTAAGCTGTGTGTGTGTTTTTTTGCCGATTAAATTGTTTTTGCAACATCGAGATATGACCATATATTTAAAAACATTTTTATTACAACACCATTTGCCGCAGATAGGAAATATGTTGTTGAATATTGCTGCTGACAACAATGCGACAACGAGTTGTGTTATTACTGAAATATGTGATTTTCTTTATTGTGTTTCTATTTCCCAGACCCTATTCAATCCATGCTATCCTCTCCCCCTGTCTCTCTGCGTCTCCTGCTGGCCTCTCACAATGCGGCACTATCATCATCGCCATCATCATGGGGTCGTTCATACCAAACGTTTGGGGTCCGCAACTGCTGTTGTGTCCATTAAACAAGCAACATCAATAACAACAGCAACAACAACATGTTTGCAACAATTGCCTGCTGTTGATAGTGGTACAAAAAGCAAACGTTCGTCGTTGGCTCTCATAATTTGTTTAAGCCTCAGCGTCATTTTTTTCTTTGCAATCCTAGGCCTTTTTAACTGTCATTGGTGCGACAATCAGCAGCAACTTTTGCCTTTGCCGTTGTCATTTGCTGGCTTCTCCAGTTCCCAGTGCCAGTTTTAATGAGTTTTGCGTCAGCTGTGCCTGATATCGTTCACAAGATATATGTTGTATGTACAGACAGCTATATTATGGTCCAATATACTGTTGAAACTGGAGTACAAAAAAAACCTTAACGTTGACAATTTTCAGTGTATTTTAGTGCTAGCTGCTCCACTATTGTATTGGAAATAAACGTCTTTTTTTGTGATGCGAAAAGCTTCCGACAACATTGTTGTTACAGTGGTTATTTCTTTTTCGAACAACACACTTAAACGTTTATCATTCCAAGCACCCCCACCCATCCTCCCTGGACCCAGTCCCTTTTGGCTCACCCTTTCCAAAAAAAAAAAATAAAGAAATGAGTTCAGTATCCCCATAAGTGTTTCCTTTTCTTAATAAGCTGCAATGGATTAACCAACAAAATGGAAAGACATTTTTATGACCGACATTTATGACTTTTTCCCAACAACAGGGGGGGGGGGAGGGATGGGTCTTGAGTGTTTATGTTGCCAAGGAAAACAATGTCATTTCCTGGTGGTGGTGTCAGCAAGTGTTGTGGTACACCCTCTGCCACGCGTTCGAAAGGATATTCAGGAACAATAAAGTTTGGGTCGGAGGATAAAGGAGACCAAATACCCAGCCTTTGACATCTTTGTTTTGAGGTAAACCCTAGGTAAATTAACATTTCCTTTTCAATTAGAGAAAATAAGTATGAGTTTCGTCTAGTGCTATGTTTAAACAATGTTAAAGATATAAACGAAGGTAATGTTTTGACTCCCGACGTGCCAAACGGCTGCCAATTAACTCTACTTCGTGATATTACATTTTATATAACTCATACACCCTGAATACTGCATCATATTTGAATTAATACCACAAATACCACACCATGTTTGGCAATCTAACGACAATAACTTCCGACACGCCAAACGGCTGCCCATTAGCTTTACTTCGTGATATCACATTTAATATAACTCATACGCCATGAATACTGTCTAATATTGGAATTATCTAATCTAACGACAATAACTCCCGACTCGTCAAACGGCTGCCCATTATCTTTACTTCGTAATACCGCATTTAAAATAACTCATACGCAGTGAATTATCCTTCATATTTTAATTAATTGCACTTATACCGCATTTAAAATAACTCATACGTGTGACAATCGATCACTGAAAGAGTTTAAGTAGTACAGAACAGTCCTCTAGAACAGATCACCAGAAGTGGAACTTTAATAATGATTCTTACATTAGTTAAGCGGACTATCCAACATTTGTTAAACATAACATGACTACTGATATACAGGGTGGATGATGAATATTGTTACATTAAGAAACACAAATAACTTTTTTTTTCAGTGTATGGAATTCATTTTTCTTTTATTCATGTTAAAGCTCATTAAATTTTATTAAATATTGCTTAATTAGTTTTAAAAATAATGGAATTTAAATGCCCCCTGCTCGTTGATGCATGTGCGGCATCTTATCAAAAAGTTGTTCATTACTGCTTGGTGAGTTGAGACAAGAATAGCCGCAATTGTTTCTCGAATGGATTGCTTTAGTTCATTAAAATTTGTTGGTTTTGCAAGCAAAAGTCAGGTGCAGTAAAGTCAGGCGACCTGGGGGCCAACGGAATGTGGAGTTTCTGGATATTAGCTTATTGGGAAATTTTCGTCGCAATTCTGTCATAACAGGCCGGGCTATGTCAGAAGTTGCACCATCTGGCTGAAACCACACAGAGTTGAAAGAATTTCTCTTTCGGTGTAATTCTGGATAGAAAAACTCTCTCAACATGCTGAAGTAACGGTCTCCAGTAACCGTAACGGTGTGACCGTTTTCTTCGAAGAAGTAGGGCCCGACAATGCAGCGTGATGAAACTGCAAACCACACTGTAACAGGAAGTGGATACAATTCCGTCTCATGGAGTATCTGTGGGTTGGAAGCACTCCATATACGACAATTTTGTTTGTTTATGTTGCCGTGTAAATCGAAATGGGCCTCTTCAGACTTGAAAAGACAGTTCAACATGTTTCCGTCCTCTTCCACCGTTTGAAGCATCTTCTGGCAAACTTCCAAGCGAATCGGGAAGTCTGCTGTGTTCAGTTTGTTGGCCATTTGAATTTTATATGGGAATAAGTCCAAATCTTTGTGCATAATTGACTGCAATGACTGTGCTTATACCCATTTGAGTAGATAAGCTTCTTGTCGAAACTCTTGGCTTGTTTCGTATGGCAGCAGCTACAGCAGCGATTGTTTCCTCATTCCGATCTGAAGGGTTTCGATGGTAAGGTCTTCTGTTGACTGTCCCATGCTCGGCAAAATTGTTAACAAGTCTCATTATGGTCCATCTGCTCGGAGGATTGCCGCCAAACATGCGCCTGTACTCTCTTTGGACCGAAACTACGGACTCCAGTGCGTGATTGCTGCGAACAATCCAAATTCTTATTTCAGTGTAACAGTCATCCATGCCACTTAAATCTAAAAAGCAAAATAAAAGGAAATTAACCAGATGCATTAAATAGAAAAAAAGTTATTACATTTTTTTTGGTTGCGGCTTTCATCAGCCATCCTGTACCTAACCTATGATATAGATGCCTTAGAAACTTATGAATCGGTCTCTACAGTTGGCGTTTGTAGAAAGTAATCATTCGTTGGGGTTCCTGAGTATAATATAATCAGTAGCAATTATACGTCACGGAATCTCAGAAAAAACAAAGTAATGATACGCCAGTTTATAGAGATCTTGAAAGAATTATACAAGGTTACATTGGTTTTAAAATTTTTTCCACTGCAAATTATTGCTTCATTTAATTTCCAATTTAAACTTCTGAAAAATATTGATCATATGCTTAGGGTCTTGTAAATAATTAAATCAATATTACTTATACGTTGTGGTGGCTAGAATTGTTAAAATCAAACATTCACTTCATTAGGCATTTATTTGCAAATAGGTAGTGGTCGTCTCTTAAACCTAATAGTATTCCAGACAATAACACACAAAGCCTCCATTAAACTGAATACACTTTTTCTTCAGGCGGAATTCTTCCGCGCCTGCCTCCATTTTCTGGCATCGTCTTCATTTCCTGCTCGTCAAATAGTTATGGTTATCCATAAAAAAATCAATTTTATTGAACATCCATTCATATTAACTATTGTATATCCGCAAGCAGAACACAACTCAAGGAAGAGGTGTATCCTTGCTAGAACATAACACACACAGCATAGGAATATGTAGCCATTGCTGTAGGAATTACTCGTTTCTCCACCACACACACAAGTTAGGGGGATATGGGCGCGGACGGGTGCTCGTCGTTGTCCTGGTTATTTGTGTAAACAATTTCTCAAATTATCAAGGGGGATTATGATACTTTCATGACTCTATATGTGTAAGTAGAATTGTTATCGGCTCGTCGTGTGACTGGAAATAACAATATTTCATTACGGGGTCTATTTCCTTGTAATATTGATTTTCAACTTGTGGTGGGGGTTTCGAGGGTCCTTATGTGAATTTGTTATTTTATAGGTTGAAGAGAAGGGGGGGGGGCATTATTAATGTGGGATGTTTTTGGTAATGTTGTTATGGCTATGATTATGATCCTTTATATTATTGGCCTTTGTATTATTAAATTCAATATTCCATGTTACTTGATCTCATTAGTATTCCGGGTAGTGTTCGTATCTCTACGGTAACAACAATAATCATTTTTTGTATTGTCCTTATACGATAAGGATTTGTTTTGAATATAGATAGATATTTATATTCTACACTTGTATACTAACTAGGATGTTTGTAACCTCCTTTAGAGAAGTATTTGTGTTATAATGTTTCTGCTATTATCACGGCTTTAGCTAAACCAAACTGCCTGCCTACTGTTCCGTATTTTTTTTTATTCCATCCATTGTTATCCTTATCATTTTCATCTTTAGACTTTTGGTATTTTTTGACAAAGTGCCAACGAAATAAATATGAAGTGTTTGCAGATACGAGAGAGGAGGGAGAGAGAGGTTACATGTTGCTTTTTTGGATGATATTTCTGTTTAAAATACTATTTAGGGACAAAATGGTCCTTTAAAACAATGACAGATATTTGTGGTGTAATTGAAACGACGAAGAATCGTAACTGTTGCTCTTATTTACTTGTTCACAAGCTAATGACCAAGTAATGACGGCTTTGAACATTGAATTGGCAGCACATTTTGGCCTTGGTCAAGATGGCAAATAAGGGCAAGAACGTAATGGGCATGTAAAAGCGTTTTAGGATTTCACAATTATGGTGAATTTAAACTATTACGACATAATAATAACACTCATACGTCATAGTTTCTTCAACATAATATTAATCATACGACTGGAGGCTCCAATATAAGAAACTTATACTTCGAGGTGTTGCAATAGCTATAACATTTAAGAATTTAAACCTGAACGTTTAAGATATAATAACACTCATACCCCCCATCACTTTTTAATGATAATATTACTCATATGACAGGATGTTCCAATACTGAGAGCACTTGTACTTCATGGTGTTGTAATACGTGCAAAATTATTGTGCATTTGCCAGAAGCTGTAATGTTTTTATGATTCAAAATTTCACGGAAGAGTAACTATTTTACGAAATAATAACGCTCATACGCCATCGATTCTTCCGCACATTATTGCTCATACGACTGGATATTGAAAACACTGTACTTCATGGTGGTGCAATGGTGCAATACAATAAAAAATGTTAGCAACATAATACAGATCTGTATAGCTTTATGTATATGCAGTTTATCCTTAAGACGCGAATACACAGATGCTATAAAGATGTGATTACCGAATTATCCTCGTTTCCTGACATTTTCAATATTTACAAACTTATACTTCGTGGTGTTGCATTACATATCAAAATATTTAACTCAACGGTTTAATAAAAAGTAACTGTTACGAATTAATAACACCCATACCCCGTCTAATTTGTAACGATAACAATCATACGAGCGGATGGTTCAATACTAAACACACTTATACTTCATGGTGCTGCAATAGATGCAAAATTATTTTGCATTTGCCAGAAACTGTAGTGTCTTTAAGATTGCATACTGTCGTAAAATGTAACCATTGCGAAATAGTAACACTCCAACATTAAAACATTTGTATTTCATGCACCGGAATTCTGTAGCTATTAACGACAAAAATCGGTAGTTGATTCGTCAAAATTCATAAAATTTCCATACAATATTTTAGATTTTTGTCAATTTAAATACCGATTTATGTCGTTAAAAACTTAAGAATTCCGGTGCCAATCTTGGTATTTATGCTTCAATAACAAAATACAGATCTGTCAGCTCACAGGAAATTATAACCGTAAAAAGTAACTAGTAGTAACACTAATACGCAATGTGTCCTTCGCAATAATATTACTCATACGACGGCATGTTCCAATATTAAAAACATTTGTAGTGTTATAAAATTTACGAAAGGATTTGCTGTCAAACGGACTGTTATACTGCCCTTACTTTTTGACATTTATGATCAGTATAGTGTGGCAAATCATCACGCTTGAACAACGCTACCAAATGATCCAAACTTACTGTGAAAGTCAGTCATCGATTCACGCAACTTATAGATGACTTCGTGATTTTTATGGCGCATATTATCGTCCATCAGAGCAACCCATCCGTCGAACTGTGGCTCGATTTTATACCACATCCTATCTAAATGATGCTATACCACCAACACGTCGAAGGAATGTGCATACTGAAGACAATATCGTCGCCGTAAACGAAACTGTGGAAGAAGATACAAATTTATCTATTCGTCGTCGGTCGCAGGTATTGGGCCTCTATCCATTCACTACGTGGGAAGTTTTGCGAAAAGATCGTGGCCTTCACCCGTGTAAGATCCAGCTGCTGCAGGAATTGAAGCCACGAGGCAATCATATGCGTCGTTCTTTCGCCGATTGGGCTCTAGAGCAGTTGGAAACTGATCCGATGTTTTATCGCAAATTTTTTCTTCAGCGATGAGGCTAATTTTTGGCTTAATGGGTTGGTTAAGAAACCATATTGCCAAGCCAACCAAAGACCAAGCCACAAAAGACCCTGCAGACTCCATTACGTCCTGAAAAATGCATCGTTTTGGGCGGTTTACATGCTGGTATCATCGGACTATTTCTGAAAAAATTAGACGACCAAAACACGTTTCGTCATGAACAGCCGCTATGGGCATATGCCCAAAATAATTTTTAAATGTTAATGCCATGTATTGATCTTTCGAATAATAATTCGTTTTGTTTAAAATTTTATCGTTTCTGTTAATTTTTCGAATTTCAATTTCTATTGCACTTAAAAAATACTCTTTATTTTCTAGTTTTGGAATACATTTTTTTCACTAAGTACTGATCTGTCAGCTCAATTATAACCGTTGTGTTTGATTTCGGTTTGTATAAAGTTTAAGACAACAATTAGCCAAATATACGTGTGTTTACCGAATTAACTGTGTTGCCGTTGTTTTTCTGACAATTCAACTGCAACTATTCTCGAGGAAAAAGTATGTCATGCATATCGGAATCAACACCCACTTCTTCGCTATTAAAAACAATCATACGCAACACTGTACTGGTAATAATAGTACTCATACGTTGTGTTGTGATTGTAATAATAGTAATCATACGTTATGTTGTATTTATAGTTGCCATGTTATTGTTTTTCGTCTTCTCTTGGATGAATGTGTTACCAAAGGTTTTGTGTCCTTTAATCTGGACATTTGTCAATATGTCAATTAAGAATAGGTGAATGTGGTGTGTCGAGTGTAACCCCGAATGGTCTTTTAGCATTAACTCAATACATATTACCATATTCCACACCCCACTCGAAAACGACATCACCTCACTAAACAGTCAGCAATGGGTGGGTGCGTCTAGGAAGTGTGTGTGTGTGTGTGTCTAGTAAGTGTTGTGAGTGGTATGAGTGGCACTGCCAGGATATGCATACTCCTCATGGTATCGTATATCCTGGACGAGATTTTCAGAGTGTTGTGGTGTTAGATTGTCTTTCGAATTGACACATGAGCTGAGTGTGTTTGTAGTCCTGTCTGTCGTTGTTGGTGGTTGTGTTGGTGTCGTATCTGTCGATACATGTTTGTACGGTTTGCTCCAAGTGCTGTGGTGGCTTTAAGTCGCATTCAGGCAGACCATTAATACCGATTAAATTTTGGTAGTGGGTGGGTTGAGAATTTGTATTGTCTTTCTCTCATTGACTTGCAAATATTTGAAGGGCATTTGTGTGTTAATTCGAAAGACTCGTAGGTTGTCAATTACCGAAACAAAAAGCCAAAATGATGAAGTTTTATCCACAGTCGGTTGTTCCAACTTAAATGCAAACAAACATTTTCTTGTCGTGTTTTCATGGGGGTTGTCACCGTATTTATGACAATATGTTGTCAGATTTCAGGAACACACACATTGGATTTGGTCTAGGGCATTTAGGCAGCCCTAAAGGAAGAATAACACAAACTAAAGAGTTCAGAGGACCACAAAAATTTTGCACAAATTACTACAATAACCAATCAGTGTGGCAAAACACGTTACCAATTTGTAAAACAATGAACTTTAATATGACTATATAAAATGGTCATGTAATGAACATGAACTCTCAGGACCTCTCTTAAGTGTTTTCAAGGCATTTGTTTTTAGGCATTAACACATGTTTATGGTCATAATAGTCTTATGTTTTGACATTTTTCTATTCATTTTTTTAAATTGTATATATAAACTTATTGTAATTGTATTTTTTTTCCTTGTATTCTTGCAGGATGTTTTGCATAAAATCTGTGTTCCACATGGTCAAGTAATGCGTATTGTCATATTCAAAAAGAATGGTGTCCAGGCAATGGTTGAATTCGATAACTTGGAAGCTGCCACCAGAGCCAGAGAGAATTTAAATGGTGCCGATATTTATTCGGGTTGTTGCACTTTGAAAATTGATTTTGCAAAGGTAAGTCAGCATGCGACCAAGAAAGATAATAAAGAGCAGAATAACACAAATACAAAAAATGCATTTAATTCAAAAATGTCCATGCTCTCTTTGTATTTTACAGCCAGAAAAATTGAATGTCTACAAAAATGAACCAGAAACAAGCTGGGATTATACCCTCGCCACAGCAGGTATGTAACGCCATTTCAATCCCTAGCAGTTTCTTTTGTTTTGTGCTTTATCTTGTTCCTTTTTCTTAGCGTATATAAGTTTGCACTTTTTTCTCTCACACTTAAACAAATTAAAAACAAGAAAAACAACAACATTTAAAACTCGAAAAAAATTCTCAATATTTACTTAGTCACCATCACTACACATACAAAAATTTATACAAATCCTACAATATTTTTTTATTGGATCTAATGATTATTTGTCAAAGAATCGTAGACAATTTGTGAAAGGGAAACGTTTTATATAAAAAATAGTATTGTTAATTATACGCCACCGTCTCGTTAGATAGTTTTTCATTTGCCATTAATCATACGTCCTGGTTGTGTACACACATATCAATCATACGACACCTGCTTAACACAACAAAATTCAACTAGAAAACGTCCCATTTTTCTATTTCAGGGTAGGATGTTTTCGAAACTCAAGTTTATTTAAATCTAATGATTTTTTCTCAAAGAATCTTAGAAAATTTGCGATAGGAAAACATTTATTCAGCCTGATATTGGACGGCTTAATATATTCAAAATAATTATTAATCATACGTCACAGTATTAGGATATATTTGAATTTGTAATTAATCATACGCCAAGGTTTTGGTGGTTTTAAATGTATCATTAATCATACGCCCTGGTATCAACCATACGACAATCAATATCAGTCATACGACATCTGCGTAAAATAGAAAAACTCAGCTATGGAAGGTCTTATTTTTCTATTTAAGGGTAGGATTTTATCCAAGCTAAACTTTATTTACATCTAAGGAGTGTTTGCCAAAGAATCTTAGAAAATCTGTGATAGGAAAACGTTTTATTCGGCCAGCTAGTGGAGAGGTTAATATGTAAAAGTAATATTAATCATACGGCACAGTCTTAGATACTTTGGTATTTCTTATAAATCATACCCAATGGATTTGGCGTTTTTAAATTTACCATTAATAATACGTCCTGGTTCTGCAAAGAAATCAACTGAAGAATATCTTAATTTCCTATTTAATGGCAGGAGTTTTTGGAAGCTAAACTTTATTTACATCTGAGGATTGTTTGTCTAAGAATCTTAGATAAATTGCGGCAGGAAACCGTTGTATTCAGTCAGATAGTGGAAAGTTAAATACATTAATAAATAATATTGTTCATACTGCACAGTGATGCGATATTTTTTAATTTCGCATAAATCATACGCCACGGGTTTGTTGTTTTTAAATTTATCAGTAATTATACGTCCCGGTTGTGTACTACGCGTGATTAACATACCACCTAAAAGAATTTAAAATATAATAAATCATACGTCCTGGGTTTGCACATGAAAATATCAGTCACACGACATCCACAAAACGTAACAAAATTAAGCTGGAAAACGTCTTATGTTTCTATAAATATAAAAATTTTTAAATTAAAAGTTTTTTGGATATCTTAGGAAATTTGTGAAAAGCGAACGGTTTCTTTACGCAGATAGACAAAAATTTAATATATTAATATTAATCATACGCCATTGTGAGCTTTTTTAATTTCTCATTAATCATACGTTCTGATAGTTTACACACAAATAACAATCATGCCGCAATCTCTAAACATTGAGCTAGAGAACATTAAACTAGAGAACGTCTTTTTCGATATGTTTTCAACATAACAACTGTTAGAAAAATGTCTTCTTCGACTGAGGACCTGTTTGGAATTTAAATTTGTTATGTATTCTTTAAACGAGATCTAGCTAAATAAACTAAAATTTTGCAATTTCTTTTAAAGATTTAAACATAATTATATTTGTGTTGTTCAGGCTCAAGGTTCCAATCCCCTTTATGCCACGAATTTGATAATTTTAGTTAATACTTATACGACACGGTTGCCAGCATGTTATAAGTAATCATACGCCATTTCAATATTTTGTATTATTATCGAAATAACGTCAACTTGCAACGATTCCTTTAGCAAATACTACCCAAATAATCCACACAAATACTAAAAGAAAATTCCCTTTAGAATTCAATTTTTTAATATCAAATATGTTTACACTACCACCATGCGTGGTGGGCACAACTTCAAGGATACATTATTTATAATGAAATTAAACAGAACTCCCCATACCAAAGAATACGATCATAAACTGAATCCTTAACAACAGGATATTAAGTGTGCATATTATTACTTACCCTCAGTAATAAATAAGAATTCGTAGAAGCGAGAAGACAACACAATATTGTAATGAAAGTTCATACATTAAGTTCGTAATTAAGTTTATAAATTAAGAGGTTAATTACACAATAAGTATACACTTTAGTAGGGCAACTTTGGTTATAAATTATAGACCAAATGGCTGAAGTAGAATAATACAATATTAAACAGTACGAAGGAAGCAGGTTCGAAAAATTTCTTAGAAATGTAATAGGGAGAGTCCAATCATTACCCCCAAAAATAAGGACAATGTTTAAATACTACATTTTTGTAAACATGCCCATGGAGTATATTCGTGTTTACAAGCCGTGGTATCACATAATTTATCGTATTTGCAAATAAATTACTTTTCAGAATTGATTACACATCCTTCTTGGAGATAGAATGAACACTGAACGAAATGTAATCCAAGTTATCACTCGTGCTAAAAATGTCCTGTTACGCTTGTAATTAATCGGATAAAATTCAAACTTTTCCATCAAAAAAAGGGAACAGTAAACGAACCATGGCATCCTACTATGATTGACCTTTCTGAACCATAGTTCCATAAAATTTTGCTTTACATTACAAATTATAAGAGGTCATCAAAAATCAATTACGATTTATAAGAGGTTAAACAGACCTTGTATTAAAAAAATACAGATGTATGGAATTTTTCCGAAATAAAGCGATTTATTAAAGGAACAATACTATGTTTCAAATTATAGAGATTTTCGAATTAACGAGATACAAATTATCGTGATTCCACTGTCTAATAATAGATATTAGTCATACGTCAGGGTGTACACATATAAATAATACTCATTCGGCTAGATGTTTCAAAATCAACGCAGAATAAGACAGAGTGTGTATACTTTATATGATGTTAAGGTTTTTCACTATCTTCAGAATAAAGCTTTAATCATTACTTAGGAATAGCAAAGATATTTTCTTAAACATCATGGTATTTTCAGTGTTGGCTGGTATTCCGACGGACCAATATTTGATCTGAAACATAACACGCTTATAGCGGATAGGAGTTCCTAGAATCAATAATCAACTTTCTGACGTACCGGAATATGTGAAAACTGAATGGTCAGGTCTTACATAAGGTATATTTCAAAGTACTAAGGTTGTCTCTTGTGGCCGCCGGTGGTGCAATGGTTAGTGTGCGCGCCTCTTGTACATGAGATCCTGGGTTCGATCCCTGCTCTGACCACCTATAATTTTTTTCGGCGGCGGTCACCTCGGATAGTGACGGCGACACTATCGAGCATTTAGCCATGAAAAAGCTTCTCAAAATACCGTTCGGAACCGGAGTAAAACCGTATATTTTTTTATTTTTTTTATATTTTTCTTGCGAACTAAAAATGCGTCAGAGATCCATTTTATTTGGTTAACCTAATACCTATCCAGACTTATACGCCACAGTGTTTTCGAATTAATGACACTCATACGACATGGTTTTTAATTAAAAATAATGGTTTCCCGTTACATCCCATGAAGGGATTAGGGAGAGCTTCGAACATTCAGTACACTCACTGATTGGGACCTACAGTTTTACACCGGTTCCGAACGATATTTTGGGGCGCTTTTTCATGGCTAAATATAGTGTCGCCATCACGAAGCGAAGTAACCTCCGTCAAAAGGAATTTAAGGTGGTCAGAGCAGAGATCGAACCCACGTTCTCACTCTTGCACAAGAGACGCGCACACCAGCCATTGCACCACCGACAGCCACAGGCTTTAAATTTTAGTTAAAGAAAAATGGGCTGGTAAAAATTACATGTTTTCGAATATTTATTATTACTTTTTCTCCAAGACTATGGAAGCCTTCACAAGTACAGTTTGTTCAGATTTTTTAACACACAAGTATCAATACTAATAGGCCACAGTGTATTCAAATTAATAGTACCTATACGTAAGGGGGTGCACTAGCGTTAATTCAGGAGGAAACTGGACTGGTAATTACCTAAATAGGAAACGCATGCTTTCGAATATTTGTGTTGACATTTCCTGCAGAACTGCGAAATTATTCAGTTCTTTTAATATTAATACTTATTCACCACAGTGTTCAAATAAATATTACTCATACGTCAGAGAACTTCAGACCAGCGTCATAGTGAATTATTATTTTTTTTCAATTTAAATTTACAATGTGATCAAAAATTGTTGAAGATCCCTTAATCAGCTCTTCAATACGCATCTGTGCGACTGTCCCACGATTGAAGTTCCAATAACGCCGTTTTCAGTATATCCTAATGTGCATATACCTATACCTCATTGTTATTAGTATTACTCATACGCTATGCTGCACATTCTTATTAATAACACTTATAACACACGGTGTACCATTATGTTATTTTCCCCTAAATTTGACTAAATTTGTATTCAGCGTGCAGTATTTTATTAAATTTTTATAAATGAAATAAAACAATTTATTTTATTTAAATAAATAATTTTATTTAATACATTTGAATTTTATTTAAAACTTTGGAACTGCGACCAGAACAAGCCAGCAAGGTTATAAAATATATAACATTTTCATCAAACTTAAATTAGGTTCAGTTTTTATCTCTGCCGTTTTTTTTTTGTAATTTAATAGCGAGATTATTATGCGAGTGACCGAGAAACGGTGACCTGGCTTACTGACGAGTAATTTACCATGAAAAAACGCTTCTAAAAAGCGATTCGGTACCGATGTAAAGCTGTGCAGCTCATTCACTGTGAGTGAATATTTGTAACCACTTATGGAGAATTCGAACGAAGCTTTTGTGTTCACATCGACGGACAGGCACGCAATTTGTTTGAATATTTTTCTCGTAACACAAAGAGGAACTGTACATCAAATGCCGGTTCGGCCGAAATTTTATAATTTTTACTTTTTTTATGTTTCCCATAATCGGCGGATTTTTACGGAAGATTTTTTTTATAATATATTTTTTTTTTGTTTTTCCTTAATCAACTCATTTTATGGGTCGTTAGAGTACATTACTAACTTTTTATATTTTGTGGAGCGGGACACTCTAATGCTCAGTTAACAGGTGAAAAATAGTATACTTTTTATATGATCTATGTGAGCAAATCATAATTAGTGTACCCAAGATTCTGCTGTAAGCGTTTGAACACCTGTATACCTTATTTGGTTAGTGAAGGGTGTTTTTTTAAGTGCGATAGAATTTGAAATTGTAAAAAATAACACAAAAAATGTAATTTTAATTAAAAAATGTTTTTCTTCGAAAGATCAATGCATAACATTAACATTTAAA
The DNA here is from genome assembly GCA_963931995.1 of Phaonia tiefii. NCBI lineage: Eukaryota > Metazoa > Arthropoda > Insecta > Diptera > Muscidae > Phaonia > Phaonia tiefii. Next base: position 10,911,236 of record OZ008371.1, on the reverse strand, counting down.
AATGATTGCGGGCATATGGCCATGGCGGCAGTTCATGCCGGAGCGTATTCTGGATTTCCAATTATGGGTCACTTTTCGAGCATTGCTGGCCGTATGCCAGGAATAACACGAACAATGGTGGCCTCCAAGGCGTCAATGGTTGCTGGTTTAACAGCACAAACCAGTGACTTCACGTAGCCCCACAGGAAATAATGGAGAGGTGTCAAATCGAACGACAGTTGACAGATCCATTTCTCGAAATCAATTTATCGCCAAATTTTGATTTTAATATGTCAATGGTTGCGGTCGCCGTATGACACGTAGCGCCATCCTGTTGAATCTACATCTCACCCGGATTAATGGCATCCATATTTGCATCCAAAAATTTTTGATGCGGTAACGATCTCCATTTTCCGTAATGCGAGCTCCGGCTTAATTTTTGAAGAAATAGGGTTTACACCAGCGTGAAAACGGCACCAATGGGTGCATTTTTCTGAATGTAATGAAGTCTGTAGGGTTAGTTGGGGAGTTATCTTACTCCATATACGGCAATTTAGTTTATTAACAAACCCGTTAAGCCAAAAATGAGCCTCGTCGCTGAACTCAATTTTGCGATTAAACATCTGGTCAGTTTCCAACTGCTCTAGAGCCCAAGCGGCGAATGAACGACGCATGTGAAAGTCTCGTGGCTTTAATTCCTGCACCAGCTGGATCTTATATGGGTGTAGGCCAAGATCTTTGAGCAAAATTTTCCACGTAGTGGACGGGCAAAGCCCCAATAGCTGCGACCGACGACGAATCGATACATTTGGATCTTCTGCGTTTACAGCGGCGATATTCTCTTCAGTACGCACGTTCCTTCGGCGTGTTAGTGTTATTGCATCATTTAGATAGGATGTGCTATGAGATATATCCACAGTTCGACGGAAGGCGGGCTCAGATGGACGATTATGGGACGCCATAAAAATCACGAAGGCGTCTATAAGTTGCGCGAATCGATGACTGATTTTCAGAGTAAATTTGGTAGCGTTGTTCAAGCGTGAATTTATTCGTGATGCTTTGCCAGCGTACACTGATCATAAATGACAAAAAGTGAGCGCAATATGACAGTTCGTTTAACAGCTAACCCTTTCGCAAATTGTATCTAAACCAAATAAATCAAAACAGCCCTTTATTGGTATTAATCATACGCCATGGGGTGCACTCATATTAATAACACTTATATCACACGATGTACTACATAATGTATACTTAATATTATAAAGAGGAAGTGTTTGTTTGTATGTAGGGAGTAATCTTCTAAACTACTCATCCGACGTTTAAAAATTCTTGCACCAGTAGGATGCAAGCTGAGTGTTTAAATTTGCATTTAAACATGTTGGTAAATTTCATATAAATTTAATAACGAAATTTGTATGCGAGCATTTGTGTCAAATACAACACCTGTTTTCCAAACAAAAGCGCGTCAGAAACACTTGTTTTATTTACACTTGTTTGCTGGCTTCTTTCCCTCCCATAGACATTTTTTTTTTGTTTTTCGCTTTTTATTTGTTGACATTTGTGACGCACCCACCTGCCACAAACATTGGTCTGTGCGGCGCACGCGTTTGTCGCCCTCACCCCACCTTAAACGAGTAATCCTCGCTAATACCCTTTAGACACTAATGTATATTTTATGAGAATCCACAAACTAGAATTTAGTTTAGAATGTTTGGAAGGTGGCTGGCACCACAGATACAATATGGTGGCCTTTGCGGGCCATTTAATGTGACGTTGCAGCCGCCGGTAGTCAAATTATCGACCGACCGAGAGACAGTACAGACCGGATCGACCCAACAAATGCAAATAAACGCCCACAAGAAAATGACAAAAAAAAAAACAGTTTATGCAAAATGCATTCTATCGCCTCCGCTAAACACAACAAAATGAGCATTTAATGTTTAGTCACGAGCTGTGTTTTTGTTTGTTGTTGCATTGTGAAACTGTCCTCCAGGGGGGAGGGGGCACCCTACGATTGTCGAGGAGGAGTTGAACATAATGGCGGTGTATTAGTACACATATTGGTGTTGTTCCCAGCCAAACTAGTCTAGTGGAGTCTAGTCTCTCCCGTGCTATAATAAACAATTTGTGTGTTCGCCCGGTCGTTCCTGTGCATTCTATGTGTACGACGTCCGTCCCATGTTGCTGTCTGTGTTCCATGTGTGTTTACTTTGGTGCACACTTCCAGTTTTTTCCTCTACTAAACCTCTTGCCTCCACTGTGTGGCACGCTTGCTACCCCCATCTGCATTCTTGGTTTCACTCCCAAGCACTCAAGTGATCTAAATTACACTGTAGTATCACAACCGTAGTTCATTTCATTTCATTCCATCTACTCCCACTCATGCTCACTTTTCGGCGTTGGACAAAAAAAAAAAGCAAAAATCCCATAAAATGCCTAGAAAGAGAATTAATTTTATTTATGGTATTTTGTGTTGTTGTTGTTATCGTCGTTGTAGACATTTATTTTGTTAACACAATAAAAATTTGACATAACAGCAACAACAGCAATAATAATAATAATAATAACAAAACAAATTAAATGACACGCGACAAATTGGACGAAAATTCGTAACGACAGAACATGCAGCGGATTTAGGCGAACATGAAAATAAACATAATCGTGTGAAACATAGAGTATGACGTGAAAAAAGTGGATAGAAATATAAATGCTTAACGAATTCGAGTCACCCTATAACAACAGATGTAAAAAACATTGATAAAATTTCGTGTTAGAGAAAAGTTAATCACTGTTATATTTTCTAATAGTTGTGAGGATCTCTGTGATCACGCTGAAAAATTTATATTTTTGTTGTTGTTTGGATGCAAATACAGCATGTTTGTAGCTTGTCGCAAAAATAGTATACTTGTGTCCAAACACTTTGTGTTTGCTATACGTTATTTCACGTTGGAAGCACAATGATTAATAGGTTATAATGCATGTTTTCGTCACCCAAAAGTGACTTTGTTTGTTGAAAACTGCTGAAAGGAAAGACGTGACAGTCATGAAAACAATGCTTGCCAACATATTTTTATACCCTCACCCATAGGGAAGGGGGATATATTTCATTTAATACCTAGTTAACCGGTGGAAATGGGTGAGATTGTCACGACCATTCTAGTACCTCCCATACAAAACAGGGTGTTCGACCGGGTTGTCAATCCGATAAATCGCGTGAAACACTGCCGACCTTAATGAAACTAGGTATACGGCTTCACGTTATCAAACGCCAATCACCGATTAAAACAAGGGTGATTTAGCCACGCCCATTGTGGTACCTCCCATACAAAAGTTGTTTGACCGTCTGGTTGTTCGGCACGAGAAGTCCCGCAAAACAGAACCAATCTTTATGAAAGTTTGTACTAGTCAATATTTAGTCAAATAAAAGTCTCCTATAAAAATGAGCTGTTTTGCCACGCCCATTCTGGTACCTCCCATATAAAAGTTGGGCGGATGACCGGTTGATTGACACGATAACTCGTAAACTACAACAGATCGTAATAAATTCCGGTACTAGGCAATATTTTGCTAAAAGGTACTATATAATTAATAACTGACTATTGTGCCACACCAAGTTTCGTACCTCCCATACAAAAGTTGGGCGTATTTCCGGTTTGCCGACCCGATATCTCCAATACATCATAACCGATCTTAGTAAAATTTGGTACTGATCAAAATTTTGTCAACAACTTGCTATGCCCATTTTTGTACCTATATATAAATATTCGGAGGGAAACTATCTAATTTGAGTATTCAATAATATTTAGCGCAACATCAATCTGTTATTGAATATGGTCACTTTTGAGTATGGGCGTTTTTTAACAGAACTCCCATGCAATGGATGACTTAGGGTGAGGGTCTGATTAAGTCGGTTCACCCGACTGAAACTTCGGCACTGGATTTATTTAACAGAACTCCCATGTAATGGATTACTTAGGGTGAGGGTCTGATTAAGTCGGTTCACCCGACTGAATCTTCTGTACTGGATTTATTTAACAGAACTCCCATGTAATGGATTACTTAGGGCGAGGGTGTAATTAAGTCGGTTCACCCGACTGAAACTTCTGTACTGGATTTATTTAACGGAACTCCCATGCAATGGATGACTTAGGGTGAGGGTGTGATTAAGTCGGTTCACCCGACTGAAACTTATGTACTGTTTTTTTTTATAAAAGTTGACCTCGATTAACCCATTTAAATTTGTATGTATATAACAAATTTATTTTGTTTTTTTTTATAACAATTATATCCTGTGCCAACTTTTCTGGTGAAAGGTTAACCTTCAGTTAACCTAATTTAAATTATTATGCAGCAAAATTGAATTTATTAAACTATTCAAATAAAAGTTTAAGGTTTAAGGTTTCTTTCAATTGCAAAAGGGTTAATCTGCGTGACTTTATTTTTCGTGTAAAAATGTTAGCCTCTGTTAACCCGAGTTAAATGTTTGTATGAACCTTGCCCTTTATTTACAACTTTAACTCCTTTTATTATTATTTATAAAACGAGGTTAACTTTTCTTGTAAATGTTAACCTTAAGTTAATATTAATATGATTTACGCCCAATTTCACCAAACAAAGTTAAAATTAACTGAGAGTTATAGATTATAAATTCCATGCAAACTGAGAGGAAAAACTGTTGGTTAGCTCTAACTGTATGATAACCAGACATGGTGATGCCCAATTTCACCAACAAATATTAGAGCTAACTGACCGTTACAAACTTAGAGCTAACGTTCCATACAAACTGACAGCTAAAACTGTTCGTTCACTCTAACTGTAGGTTATTCAGACATGGTGAAATCGTTACTTTAAGTTTTTTATGAAAAATTAAACTTAGTTAATTTTCCATATACAAATTATACTTCTCAACCTCTGATCTTTTAAAAAAAGGTTAACCTCTGGTTAACCTGACTTAATTTTTTGTGTGAACCAGACTTTTCAAATAAAAATGTAAACCCTTTTTTACTATTTATAAAAAGGGGATAACTTTTTGTATAAAGGTTAACCTCAGATAACCTGATTGGAACTTTTTTTTAACTTTTCATATAAAAATTAAATCTTATGCATTTTTTTTATAAAGAGGATAAAACTGGTTAACTTTTCTTCTAAATGTTAACCTCAAGTTAATATGAGTTGAAGCTGTTTATGAAAAATTTACCTAATAACCTAAATAAATATTAAATGAACTTTAGTTAACTAGTTAACTTTAGTAACATGGAAGTTAGTCGCATTAGCAATTAACATTTGTAGTGCAGATTTATCTGTTTGATTAAATTTTGTGATAAAAGAGTTTGGCTAACTTTTATTCCGGACAGTTTAGCTGAGCTTAACTTTTATAAAAGAAAAGTTAACCCAGCTTAACTTTTGTAAACGAAAGGTTAACCGAGCTTAACTTTTGTAATAGACAAATTTACCACCCCTGTAAACTTTTGTGATGGGACAGTTAACTGAGTGTTAAGTTTACCACGAGTAGGGTGCAGAATTAGTCAAAATAAAATGAAATATTATTCTATTCATCAAAAAGAAATACAACAACAAAATCCCAGGCGATATCCAATTAATTAGTAACGAATTAACACCACAGAGAATTCCTCCTCCTCATTTGACACCGAGCTACTGCCACAGAGTGACGGACGGCATGAATGAATGACAGACTGGCTAAGTTAGTGAATAAACGAGCGAACAGACTGAACAGAAAATTAAATTAAATTAAACCAAATCTCCCCCCTGCGTCTGCTCCGACGCCGCCTCCTCATATGTTTGGAATGAAATTTTTATTTTTTTATATCAAAATCAAGAAGAAGAAACATCAAGATGGAAAAAAAATGGGAGACACGCTGTCTACTCGGACGAGCGCGCAACCAGAAATGGTGAATGGTTTTGTACGTCCCATGCGAGATTCCATTTCATTCTCAAGGTTTGTGATGTTTAAGGTGTGGAGTCATGGAAATCCAACCGCCACCATCAAGACACCATTGAGTTTCCTTCGTTTTGGTGCAAGGTGGTTGGATGATGATGCTACTATTAAAATATGTGATTATTGTAGGGTGTAGTTGAAGATGCCTTTGTGCCTCGTAAAGTTCCCAGTTAAGTGATGTTATTTGTGGTCATATGTGTGAAATTGGAAATGGAAGCGACGACACATCATGGTTATCATACTGTGCTGCAACCACAAGCAAGAGGTAACATTCCTTTGGACATAAAGGTTGAGGTTATCTAACATCAAGAGAGTAAGATGCTGTTTTCAGTTGGAAATCAAAAAGGTCATCACTTAATCATTATCGTCATGATGATGATGGTGATTGCAAGAGAACTGGAAACATCCACACCAGCTGGGGTTTCCATTATAATTAAATGCTTCAAATGTATTAGACTCTATATTTTTAGATTTTTACAATTGTTGGAATAACGACAATGACGACGACGACGACGATGATGATGATGAGGACGATGATTAATGTGATGATAGTGCTGCCCTTTATTTTGCACAGGAGTTGAACCTTATCATGTTTCCGTTTCTTTTCCTTGCATCTTCGCTTGTCCCTTTTTTTGTAGGTTGGATTATGTAGTGGTTTTACTCTTCCCTCGGCTACTACTCTTTTCATCTCATTTAAGTTTATTATATATCCTAGAGAAGGAGCAGGACGAGCCGGGGAGATTGTGGAAAGGACAACGGCATCAGAGGATTACAATTTGAATTGCATGCCTATAGGCCTTTAATTTTGTGTAACAGCCTGGGGGAATATAGGTGGTTCTTTAAGATTACCAAGTAAAGCCTGTGGATTCTTCGCAGGAAGGTTGTAAGCAGGCTCACGACGTCCTTGCGGGTGGTATACCCATATCCTCGTGCCAGGATTTTTGTTTGTGATATATTTATTCTTTTCCAGTCCGTGTTTCTCTCCTCATGTTTGTATATTTAATTTACTTTTATTTTGAATTATTTATTCCTTTCCCGTTTTATGTTGGACATCATCCGCAACAACGCCTCTTCTTTCCATTACGTATTTATTTTTGTTTGTCAGGGTATTTTTATAATCCCCAAATCCTACCCCTCCCTGAAGGTTTTTCTTCTGTGTGTTAATTTCTGTGCAACCTTTTTTTGCGATGCTCCATTATCCTTTTAGTTGTTCTCCTACTCCTTCTTAGTTGTTCTCGTGTCTCTGTTCCATTGTTGTTGTTTAAATGTTTACAACGGAATGTTTTTCAATAGTTCTGAGGTGCCTGGACGTGGTCTGGCCTAGCTCCTCCCCTCTGTACGTTTGCATTCACAATGGTTGTATAGTTTAACAAAGTTACCGTTTGTTGCCGCTGTTGTTACTGGACAGAGACGGATTCCTTTATTATTCTTTTGGAATATAACCTCCTGACAATAGTGTCATAGACAATTTGCATTATCCCTAAAAAAAGTAAAAAAAAAAATATAATAATAAAATGAGAGAGACACAGCAAACAGGACAATAGAAACCACCAACTGGCGGAGAGTTCGTAAACTTTTGAACTAAATAAAACCAACTGACGTGACAATTTGCAAAATACACACGAATTTGGAGTAGTTTAAATTGAATTCAAAACTTTATTAAAAGCCAATTTCATTTGTCAGACGAAATAACTTTTTCCTAAGAATGAAAGCAACATCCTACGAAGGAGCACAATTGTGCAGCATCTGCGAGCCAGCAAATATTTTAAGAAACCCGACGTTTTCCTCTTTGGAAAATGTTCAAAACTAACAAACGGCAAATGTGGAAGGAAGTCTCAACTTAGCTGAGACACAACTCAGTTTAGATTGATCCCTGGAGTGTCTTAACTGAGCACAAGTAGTGCCCTAACTTATGCGAGAAACTAGCCAGTTTAAATCATCCCACTGGGGTGTCTTAACTAAACACATCTTGTGTTAACTTATGCGAGATACAACTTAGTTTAGTTTAGATCGAACCATTGTGTGACGAAACTGAAAACCAGTAGTGACTTAAATTATCCGAGACACAACTCATTGTAGATCGTTACATGGTATCTTAACTGAACATACTAGTATTGTACCAACTTAGCTGAGACACAACTCAGTGTAGACAGTTACACTTAGTGGTTTAACTGCATACAATTTGTGTCCTAACTTATCCCAGATACAACTAAGATCAGATCTTCGCATGGTTTGAATGAACCGAAAGCCGAAAATATACATAGAGTCCTAACTTAGCTGAGACAATTCCGTTCTGATCGATGTTTTGTGTCTTGACTTATCCAAGACACAGCTCCGTTCAAATGGTTTCATGGTATATTAATTAAATACAAGTAGTGTCTCAACTTAGCTGAGACATAACTCAATTTGGAGCGATCCATCATGTGTCTTACTCAACACAACTAGGGTCTGAACTTAGTTGAGACACAACTCAGTTAAGATCGACACATTTTCTATCCTATATGAACCACAGAAATGTCTTAACTTATCCAGGATAACAGTCAGTTTAGATCGTGACATGGTGAACACATTTAGTGTCTTAACTTGGCCACAAGTGGTGTCTTAATTGAATACAACTAGTGGCCCAAATTGTATGTGTGACATAACTCAGTTCAGATCAATTCATGGTGTGCCTTTTCTAAGACACAATCCATGGTGTGTTTTAACTGAACGCAAGAAGTTCCTTAACTTATTGAAAACACACTTGGGTTTACATCGTTATATGGGGTCTCTTAACTTCATTTATCCCAGACACAACTCAGTTTAGAACGTTTCATGGTATAACTTAATTGCACACAAGTATTGCCATAAATTAGCCGAGTCACAACTCAGTTTACATCGATCCATGATGTCTTAGCTGAAGACAAGTAGGGTCTTAACCTCGAGATGGTACTAAGATTAGACCATCACATGGTGTGTTTTAACTGGACAAAAATAGTGACCTATAACTTATCCGAGACACAACTCAGAATAGATGGTTACACGCAAACAAGTAGTGGTTTAACTTATCCTAGACACAACCCAGTTTAGATCGTTACATAGGGTGTCTTAACTAAACAAATGGTGTCTTAACTTATCTCAGACACAACTCAGTTTAGATCGTTTCATGGGGTTTCATAATTGAAAACAAATAGTGTCTGAACTTAACCCAGACACAACTCAGTTTAGATCGTTCCATAATATGTCTTAAACAGGGTGTTTCGAAGAAACAGCTGTTCGGCTTGGTATTTGGAGTACTGGAAGTGAATAGAGTGTTATGACATAAGAAGCGATAAGTGACTGGAAGACAATCATATTTTAAATATATTTAAATGGTATTTATGGTATTTATTTGATTGATGATAATGCATTTAATATACATGCTCTAGATCCAGAGGAACAGTTAAGATCCTACTTGGTTTCCCCAGATCATTCAGTCTATCGCTCCCTAGAATGTTCCTGTAACCGGCATCCATCAAAGATGGATATCCAACTGCTTGTCTAGCTCATTTGTCTAGCAGTTGTGTACAGAGATTTGATAGCAGCCTGACTGCCAAAGTAGATGTTGATACACCGGGGGATGATGACGTTTCGTTTCAACCAAATGGCTATATGGCCGAATGCCATGACTTCTTCCTTAAAAATAATCAAAAAAAATGAGACCAGAATTATAGCAAGCTTGACTGGCATTTTAATCACGTCACAATATTCTGCACGGGTTGATATCTTTGCTAAGTGTGGACACATTATACCACACATTTTCTCCCAACCAGATAGTGTTTCGGCTACAGGAAAAATCTTCCTCTTGATGAAATTGTGTTTTGTCTTTAAATAAAACTTCTAAGCGTTGATGCCACTAAATTGAGTTACAAATTCGCTTCAGTCTCGCTTTAAATTCAACATTTCTAAGATTACCAATGGTTTATTTTGAATTTTAAATTTCCTTCAAATAAAATGAAATTGCCTCCTAATAAAATTCAATTTCCTTCTAATGATTCCATCCAGTACAGTTTTATTTTAATGGGCATCCGTAAAAAAAATAGAAACAAGAATGAATGCATTACTTTAAATGTGTGTCATCCGGCGGTCTTTGGTTTAATGAGAATAACCAGAAATTGTTGCCATTAACGCCGCCGCTTAATGGTGACTGTCACGCCATCTGGAATTGTATATTTGAACAGGATTTTGATAATAACCTCAAGGACATTTAAGCGGTTTAATTTTGTGTGGTTAGTTCTTTGGTGGTGGAGAGTGAGTTAGGTCAGAGAAATGACGATGTGTATGTAATTAAAGGGGCGGATATGAGTTTGTGGCTTTAGTGGTGCAATTAGACAAATAAATTAAATTGCTATTTATAGAATACGATTTAGTTTCAAATATTTGCTTGTGGGAGTGGAGACTAAATGAGTAAATAGACAGAGGCGGAGCCGGATATGGAACTGGAATCGAGAGGAAACTAACTATACACGCTGAAAAATTAGTTTTTTTGTTGTTGGGAAGCAAATATATCGTGTTTGTAGCTTGTCGCAAATATGCTATACTTGTGCCCAAAAACATTGCGCTTGCATGTTTGGGCCACAATGATTAATAGGCTTTAATATATGTTTTTGAGACCCAAATGTTGCTTTGTTTGTTAAAACATCTAAAAACAAAAACAAGACAGACAACAAAGAAACAAAATCTTCAATTCATGAAATTAATGCTTGGAAGCATGTACATGTTTCCTGCAATATGTTCACGCTGTAAAATCTGTCTTTTTGTTGTTGTTTGGATGCAAATATAAAGCGTGTTTGGAGCTTGTCGCAAATATAATATACTTGTGTCCAAACATATTGTGTTTGCTATTCAATATTACATGTTTGAGACACAATGATTAATATGTTGGAATATATGTATGTGTTTGCAACCCACATATATTTATGTTTGTGATACAAATGCAGCTGTGTTTGTTCTCGAGAGCAAGAGAATTGAAAGAATAAAAGAGGGATAACGAGAGAGTCTATCTTGTAAGTGTGTATCTGTATTTTTGCATTCTTCTCTCAGTCAGTGAGCCAGAAATATTCCCGAATGTGCGTGCAAATTGCAGATGAAGTCAGTGTTTCATATTTTGGCTGATCTATTGCGTTTTAGTTTCATGTATTCAGTCGTCAATGCTTCATCGGACAGATGATATCAAAGTGCTTGATCAGTGAAAAGAAAATACTCGAAGGCTCGGACGCTTAATGGTTTGTGATGTTGCTTTGGTTTTTGTGTGTGTTTCGTATATATCGATGGCTTAATATAAAAAGGCCTTAACTCGATTTTTTGTTATTTGACAGGAGAAGGAAAAAACTTAATAAAATCCATAAAATTTTAGATACAAAAAAATTTTAATGCAATTTTTAATAAAAAGAGACAACACATTTTTGGAAATTGCATTAAAACTTTTTGTTGTATCAAAAATTTTACGGATTTTATTAAGTTTTTTCCTTCTCCTGTCAAGTAACAAAAAATCGAGTTAAGGCCTTTTTATATTAAGCCATCGATATGTATGTGTGCTACCAAATTGGGAAACGATTTTGAGGAAAGAAACTGGAAAGGGCATGTTTGCCAGTAAACATGATGCTGTTTACATTTAAACACAAGTGAGTTTGGGACTTTAAAACATATTAATGTTTGATGTGTGTTGCAAACATATACATGGTTACTGCAGAATGTGTTAGAGGGGCCGCTATTTTTCAGCGAGTTGGTGGGGCCGTTATTTTTCAGTGTGTATACAATTCTAAAGGGACGACTTTAATTCATCAGTCAATGTTACTGTTAGTCATTTGGGTATAAACTGCCGATTACGTGAAAAAGTGTTTGTTTTTGAAATTTTTCTCTTGCAGGAAGTTTAAATAATTCTTTGTTTAACAAATTTTTTGTGTTAAATGTAAAGGAAAAAATATATTTAACTTTTATATATTTATCTAGCAAAGACACAAACCACGTTAGTTAGCAGAGCAATGTTATTACCCTAACAGGTTTATGTTAAAGTACTAGAAATTAAATTATTGATGTAGCCACGGTTTTTGACGAATTAAATAAATAAAATATAACATAACTTACAAATCGTATAGAAAACATTGCAAACTGTCAATATAAGTGGAATAAATCTTGAACTACGTCTTTCACAACAACCATTGTATTTTAGTTCAATATATATATGTATAGGTAAAAAGGACACGATGGATTCATTGCCATGGCTTACTAAGAGGTAGGAGGATATTCTTTTGGATTATAATACTTCGAAGTTTCGAAAGAATTTCGGAATCGTATAATTTTAGTATTTTTACTTTCATCACAGCTTTACTTTTGAAACTTCTTAAAACAACTTCTTGAAACAATTAAGGTCAGATTAAAGTCTTTCATTATTATGTGTTTCAAATTCGCCACCCTCATAATTCGAAGGAATTTCAGAACGCCAAAGTATTAAATTTAATGTTGTCCCATGTATTAACATTTTGCTTCACCTTGCCCAAACTAAGGATTCTTCACGAACCGTACTTATACCAGATTGGAGTCCTTCAGTAGTGCTTTCCACATTCGTCACCCTCGTATTTCAGGGGATTTTCAGAATGCCGAATTATGAAGTATAATACTTAACATAATAAGATTCTTCGCGAAACCGATTAGCACCAGAAGTTCTCATATTTCAGAATGTCGCCATCGCTAATTTAGTAGTGGCCACTATGTAAACATTTTGACCCACTGTGACATCTTGGGAATGAAAAAGGAAATTAACCGGCTGGGATGAACGAGCTTCCAACCAGCAACTGTGGATATGGAAAACGCAAAACATTTCCAGGCCAAGATCCTGTTGAGCGACCTGAATAGCAGCAACGCCAGAGGGTTGGTAAAGCTGGCCAAACTCCAAGTGAGCCGAGTCATTGTTACCCTAACTGCATAAAATAAACTGAATAAAACTGAAGTCGTTGGTGCAAATAAATGTAGGGCGTGAGAGGACATCCAAACGATGAAACTCTTTCGCAGCCATTGTCTTAGGTTTGGTTGACGTAAGACTTTCCACAGTGCTCGGGCGATACAGTACCTAGTTTGGAGAAACCATAGAGTAAGATATAAAAAGTGTGGATGTGTGTTTCAGTTCCCCTTAATTCTAATGACAGTTTTGATAATACACTGAAAAAAATTATTTTTCAATTCAATTAAAAAATTCGAAAATTCAAACACAATATTAATTGAAAATCCTGTGATAAAAAAAAATCACATATCAGCGACCATATTTGTAGGTTGTTTATTGGAAAAATATTATTTTTCAATCGATGCAATTTGTACGTTATTTATCAAAAATATTTTCGTTTTTAGTCGATGAAGAATTTGACACACTAACAAACTAATTGTATCGTTTTGTCTTCGATCCTAAGTATTTTTAGAAATTTTGTTTATTAAAAAAAAAAAAAAATGAAACAGCCGCGGTAGGATTCGAACTCACATCCTCTGGAAGATCGTTTCTATGTTTGTGACACAGCGTCTAGCCCGTTACGCCGCCGACTGCTGCCTGTATAGACTTATCTCTAACTGAAGTTATGTGGTGTTCGTATAGAATTTACTTCGTTAAATATTGGGGTATTTCTTATGAATTTTTTTGTTGGTACCATTTATCGACTTTCATTTCAATATTTGAGTCAGTATATAATGAAAAATGTAAGTGAGTGCTGAGATTTTTCACGTACCAATTTTTTTGTTAAAATTTTACAGTCGTCTTTTTTTTCTGTGTAGAGTAATGGTGTATAGAGACGCCAACTCTCTAAGTAAATTGATGATATTTGGTGTGTTGCAGATGGGCGGTTGTATGTTGGAAAGTTTGCATTAATAATACCAGATAGAGGCATTGATTCAAACCATCCAACAATAAATCAGCAACGACATTTTGATTTGTGCGTTAATATTTTTGTGTAAATACACCACAAATATATACTAACAATAAAATATATCAAAAAAAGTCCAAACTACGTTTAAATTTCAGTTTTTCATCAAATCGATATGGAAAATTTAAGTCAAGAAGTCAATTTACGTCAAATAACTCTCTATCGCACCGACTGCACTACGAATAGTGTGAAAGGAAATGTCAGATGAGTATAATGGCAGCTCTATACGACTTTACTCTATGGTTTTGATACTGTTTGTTTTATGACAATTATTTTCTACCAGAATTTGAACGTAATACAAATGAAAATGGAAGACAATTTTTTGTGTTTTTCAAATCAAAACTAATTTACTGCATATAACGTTAATTTTAAAGTCATAAGTGGCAATAAAATCAAATTTGAAGTCGGTTTTTTCCAATTCGTCTACGGCTCATTCTCCTTCAAATGCTATCCTGTATCAAATTTTCAGTTAGGAGGTCGAAGAGGTGTTTCATCGAAACCCCCTGGGAGAAACTAAAGGGAAACTGGTTGGAAAACTTTCAAAGAACTTGTAGAAATGGTTAAATATCTCCCGGTAACGCTTCTATGGATGCCCGCCCAGATATGGGTCATGAATCAAGGCACCACTACTTCGACCCCCTTTTTATCAACCTAATCCAATTGTTTGACTAGATTGAGACAATTCATGTTTTTAGGAAAGATACACTAGGGAATTATCTGAAGTGACTGGGTCTCGGATAAGTTATGCCACTATTGGTGTTCACTTTCGCCACCTCATGTCATGATCTAAACTCAGTTGTGTCTAGGATAAGTTAAAACCCTGCACTCAGTTAAGCCACAGCATGTGATGAGCTAAATTGAATTGTGTCTTGGATAAGTTAAGACACTACTTGTCTGCCGTGCTTATCAAGAAGGACTTAAGTCCACTCTGCTAAATTTTTGAGGAGAAGCAGATTTCTGAATTCTGCTTGGAGCTTCATTTGTAATAAGAAACCCGTTGTTTTTTATAATGAAATGAATAACATTTATGTAGTTTTGCCGCAATTTCCAACCATAACGGAAGGTGCAAAATGTTGCCAACTTGAGCTTAAAAGAAATATATATTTTTTTAATATTTTGGAGTTGAGTCTTTGTAAGCAGGGCAGTTGTGTTCAGTTAAGGCACATTATGGCTCGATCTAAACTGAGTTGTGTCTGGGCTGAATTCAGACACTATTTGTTTTAAAATAAGAAACCCCATGTAATTGTGTAAACTCAGTTGTAGTTGGAGTACCGGAAGTGACTAGAGTGTAATGAAAGAATGAGCAAAAAGTGACTGGAAGTAAACAATGTTTTAAATACATTTAAGTGATATTTTTGGATGATTGATTGATAATGCACTTGAAAGTACGTTTGATTAATGATGTTTTACCATTTAAAAGTCGAAGTCTACGCGAACTCCAAGACTATCCATGGTTTCCGGTTTCTGCAAAACAGCTGTTGCACTTTCTTAGTATATTTCTCTACGCGTATAACCACTAAGTTAAAGCCTTGTATCGTCAGCTAAAATGCAAAAGAACGTAACTACAATTTTCATTTTGTTCAAAGGAGTTAAAAAAAACCGATAAATAAAGACAAAAAATTCAGTTTGCCAGTATATTTCCGAATCTTACTGCAGGTAAGACTTTACTTTAGCAAATGTGTAAAAATTTGAATTGAAAAATTAATTCCTCACCCTTTTACGAGGATTGTTTTTCTCTTGGAAATATAAATTAAAATTGTAGTTACGTGGTTTTGCATTTCTGCTAACGATATGAGGCCTTCAGAAGCCAAATTGATTAGCTTCACTTTTCCAAAATTTTGGTATGTTAGTGTCTGTGGGTTATACTAATGTACCCAGTGCAATTTTAATTTTAATATACAATACATACAGCTGTAGTGAAATAACATATGTGACCTGCCCCACGAAGGGGGGCCTCTGCGCCGCAAATTTTTTTTACTTTTTGAGTGATTCTTATAGGAATAAAACGCTCTTTCAAATGCCGCAAACCGCAAGTTTCTATGTCTTTTAGTTTTTTTACAAATCACCTGTAAAGATGAACATAATTAATGAAAATATTGAAAATGTGATATAAACAGATAAAATATACAGGGTGTCCCCTAAACTTTTGTCTAAACCTAAACACGTGATAGCTGAGAACAAAAGCTGCAATGTTCTTACGCCAATTGCGTAGGTGGCTTCGTTTTCGAGATATTCGTGTTTAAAATAATTGCATTTTTGAATGCATTTTCAATAAATGCATAATCTACTTTTTAAATGAAAGAGAAATATCATTGAAAATTGCTTCAAAATTGATTTTAAATCAAATGCGACAGGAAATGACTATTAATACAACTACAACTGAAATAAGAGACCGCTTATCTAAGTGCATAACGCAACAAGGCTCTCATTTTGAAAATTTTCGTTAATTGAAAACATTTTAAAAAAAAATTCGTTTTCATTTCAAACGAAAAAATAAATTATTTAAAATCAATTTTGAAGCAATTTTCAATGATATTTCTTTTTCATTTAAAAAGTAGATTATGCATTTATTGAAAATGCATTCAAAAATGCAATTATTTTAAACACGAATATCTCGAAAACGAAGCCACCTAGGCAATTGGCGTAAGAACAAACATTGTAGCTTTTGTTCTCAGCTATCACGTGTTTAAGTTTAGACAAAAGTTTAGGGGACACCCTGTATAATATTTGAAATTTAAAAAAAGTTCAATATCAAAGGTACAAAATTACAAAAATATCAAAATTTTACTCTTGTTTACTCCTAACACGCTTTTTTGGTGGTTCTTCTGTATTTTGCTGCTTTTCACCTTTGTCTGATCAGGTTGAAGGAAGAGTTGCATAACCATGCGTAAAACACGGAAAAACGAAGCGCTTTTTTTAAACGAGTTTTTCTCAATAACTTCTTTTCGGCGCGGAGGTCCCTTTTCGTGGAGCGGGTCACATATAATGTTAGTTTGAATTTATAACGAACGTGGAATTTTAAAACACACCGGCAAGTTCAATTTCTACACATTGTTTTTTTTTTTACGTAGTTAATCGTTTTGGCAACTGACACATATTATGTGTCTCGACTAGATAGATGATTGTGTTCAAGTGTAGTCGCTAAGTCTTTGTATTTTGAATACTTTTAACTCTCTCTCTTGGGGTAAAATAAACCATCGCACTTCTTTTTTTTTTAATCTCAACTGTGTAAATTGTAATTTTATGTCCCTTCTCCTCTCTAGGCAGCAGACATGGTTTCCGTTAATTCCATTCATTGTATGTGGCTAATCTTAATTGCGTCTAACTGAATTTATTGCATAGATTTGAATTCAAAATATTTGTGTCCTTCTCTTCTGTCTCTCTCTCTCTCTCGCTCTCCTTTGTAGAGTTTATCAAAGAAATCCATTGTTACTTTTTGTGTATTATTCATAATTGCCTTTAATTCGCCTCGAAGTGGTAAGGAAAATGTGGGCGGATACTCAGGCTTTTCCAGGAGGGTGGGAAACACTTTGAATTTGTAAGTACACAGCAGTGTGTTTTGTGGAGGGGGGGGAAGAAGAGGTAACCACACAATAGTTACATTCATGTTGGTGTTATTTAAATTAATTTTATCTCTTTTGAAGAGATTTTATTGCTTTGCGTTGCCTTTTATGTTTTAGCAGTATTCATTTTCCCTTCTCCCTCTTTTGTTTTGTAATCTCAGGATAAAATTCATTATTTTCTTTTTATCTTTATGAAAATGGTAAACACAAAAAACACTTCAAATCTATAGTCCCTCGTGCATTGCCTCGCAAAACATCCTCAACACAACAAACGATATAAAGGAGGACTAATGTTTGTTACTCGTACACTTGGCTATCCAGCACCACCCTCATTTCCAAAGGATTATCTTTGCAAACATAATCATTAGGATTTATAGCAACATATCCTGAATAACCTAATATCGCACAAATACATGCGAACAACAACAACAACACAACGATAAACAGGGCCAAAGAGAGACAGAGAGAGAGAGATACGTTTGAATTGTGTGTGTTTAGTCATAAATGTTGTTGTGTGCTTATGACGATAATGATGAGCAGCATGAGGAAATGTTTAATATCAATGATTGTTACTCAAAACAAACACATAAAAATTCTCATATGTTTCCTCTCCCGCACACACACACACACACAATATCCTTCTTGTGTAGGGTGAAGGTTGTACGGAGTGAACAGCCAACGTCCTACATGGGTGTGTGTAAGTATTAAAGCTGACACCACTACTACTAAGCTTAGCAACGCCGCCACTCCCACTTTGCCTCTATTCCCACCCACCAACATTTGTGTGCCATTTGACTCTCAGGCAGAGACTGATAAAAAAAAGGATACCAATTCCAATTGTTTCTCTTGGTAATTTAAACTTTAAGATACAGTTCATTCAAATACCAAGGAAAAATCCCTTTTTATCTTAACTTTGTGTTGTAGTTATCGCAAATACCATTTCCTAACTAAATACATGTACTTAGTTTTTTCTCCCCTAAACTTTGTGATTATTATTTGAAAACTTTGATTGTTTTTCTGTAGCAAATTATAAGCGTCAACTGTCCCCTCTCGTCCTGTCACCTAAACTAAGAGTTGTCGTAGGAAAGGATCCCTAAAAAGGACAATTATTGTGACAAACAATTATTTTGCATTTAACACAAAAACCATCTCCTGGGTCGATTTCATGAATAGGGGGATGATACCTAAGGAGATGTTCAGATTCAAAAGCAGGACTGGGCTGACTTTGTTTATATGGCGGGCCAAAACTGGAAACTTATCGTAAAAATATATAAAATGACACTAATATTTGAGGTTAGAGGAGAAATTTATGTAATCTCTTTCTATATGGGTCCACGAGATCATACGCTCTCAATATTTAGCAAAATTTTTATTAAAATCGTTGGCAATTCTTCCTTAAAGGATTAATTGAAAAGTGTAATACAAATAGTTCATTTCTTGAACCGAAAAGTCATTAAAGAACAGCTTAAAGAAAAAAATTGCATCAGGTGTCAGGGGAAACCCGGTTGGAACAAAGTTACTTTCGTTATATATTATGTTCTAGTTAGTTCCAACACCCATAAGGGGCTCGTTGAAAAATACGATAATTTAATTACTTTTTGTAAAATGATAAACTTTTAAAAAAAAAAATTGTTTTTTTTTTATTTTAGAAAAAAAGGATATTTTTAGGTCCTTTTTGTACGAATATGTATTATATTTTTCCGAATAAGTCATTTTTTAAAGACAAGTACTTCTTTTATTAAAAACACTATAAGTTTTTTTTTTAAGAAAATGTACTATTTTTAAGAAGAAATAGCCATAAGAGTATGAATATTTTTGCAAACAAGTACTTTTTTTAAGAACAGCTACTTTTTAAAGATGTGGTACTCTTTATAGGTAAAGGTTATTCTTTCAAGAAAATGTAGTTATTTTCAGAAATCCTACTTATCAAAAGAAAAGAAACGGAATTTTATTTTTAAGAAAAGGTACCTTGAAGAAACGGAGATTTTGTAAGAAAATGTGTTTTTTTGAGAAAAGGTATTTTTTGTTTGATGAATAGGGGTTTTTTAAGATATGTGATTTTTTTTAGAATTGGTCCTTTTTTCAAGACTAGGTACATTTTTAAGAGTAGGTACTTATCTCAAGAAAAGTTATTTTGTTTCACAAAAAAGTTAATCTTTAAAGAAAAAGAAGTTTTTTAAGAAAATGCAAATTTGGTGTAAGAAAATTTACTTTTTTAAGAAAAGGTACTTATTTAAAAAAATATTTTCTTTTAGAAAATGTACTTTTTGTATGAAACTGTACTTTTTGCATGAAAATTTACTTTTTGTATGAAAATGTACTTTTTGTACGAAAATTTACTTTTTGTATGAAAATGTACTTTTTGTACGACAATGTACTTTTTGTATGAAAATGCACTTTTTGTATGAAAATTCACTTTTTGTATGAAAATGTACTTTTTGTATGAAAATATACTTTTTGTATGAAAATGTACTTTTTGTATGAAAATGTACTTTTTGTATGAAAATGTACTTTTTTTAAGCAAAAGTACTTCTTTAAGATAAGGTATTTCTTTTAAAAAAAGGTACTTAATTTAAGAATATGAATAGGTATTTCTTTTGAGAAATTTTAACTTTTTTAAGAAAAGGCACTTAATTTTTTTTTTATAAACTTCTTTCACTTCGGCTTTTCTAAATTTACTTTTTATTGGGTTCAAAACTACAATATATACTAAATATTGATAACAGGCTCCACCTAGAAAACTTCCCATTAAACAAGGAATTTCCCAACATATGTTAGTCTAGACACAAACCAAAGCTAAAGTACCCAATATAGTTGATAATACTGGGTTGTAGCATAATAGTGTTAAAATATTGTTAATTTTTTTTCATTTCATCCTCATCCCGCAACAAGCGATAAAGAGCTTCGTCCCAATAATAAAATCAAAAAACGGTGTAACAATATAGTTCTCCTGAAGTCAACAGGAACATTCCCATAAAACTTTTGTGTCAAACATTTTTGTGTCAAACATTTCCCTTTCCAGCTACTGTATTACCTAAAAGCTACACAATTCTTTAGATTATCATTTGTCAGGACACATAAACCCATAACAAACATTTGATGTTCATTTCCCATTCCTGGTGCTGGGGTATTTGGAATGGATAACACCGACAACTTGGGTGTATTTCAAAACATGACAAATATTTAGTTTATAAATAAGTTGGCAATAAACAAAATAAAAATAAAAGCCAAAAATCTTTATACTGAAGGACATTAAACGGATTTTCGAATGGTTTTATTTGATGTAATTTCTAAGCAGAACAAGTTAAAACTGTAATTAAAGTCAAGAGTTTATTGGTTTAGATAAAACACGAAATGTTACGCCCTAAAATTTATTTAGGTGACAATCAATATTTTCTACAAGAAACTGTGACACTGCTATAGAAACAAAGTAGTATCTCCACTAAAGGTGTCTTGACTAAGTATGTCTTAACTAAGGGTGTCTTGACTAAGTGTGTCGATAGATAAATAAAAACCATAGATTATTCATTTGGTTAATCACTATTATCACTAGAGAGCAAAGGCTGTTTCCGTGCGACTATTTTTCACTCGGATGCGACGAAAAAGCACTCAAACATCACTTTTATTTCGATTCTGTTGCTTAAATTTCAAAATAGAATATAAATAATAGAAAAGCGTATCGCTTTTTATATTTGTACACAATACAAAAAAGCATGGTTATACAGTCTTTTCATTAGAATTTGTTTCCAGGGAAATTTGCCCATATCCACCACTGCGGTGCCATCTAAAAAATTTCCCTTTACTTTCAAATCCACCACTTATCTTTCACCATCTATGGTTTTTTATTTATGTATGGTGTGTCTGGACTATGTGTGTCTTGACTAAGTGTGTCTTGGCTAAGTATGTTTTGACTAAGAATGGCTCGACTAATTATTTTCAAAGACTCGAAATCGTTTGAAGTTATTCCAAACCCAAAAAGGGTTTTATACAGGACACACGAGTCTCGCCTTAACAATTAGGTGACAATTAATATAAACCACAAAAAATTGTGACACTGCTTTGAGAGCAAGTAGTGTCTTCACTAAGGGTGTCTTAACTGATAGCTTGTTTCTCTATCTCGATCGAAAGCTTTCGTACGTATTCTAGACGATTTGGGTTTCACAATCTTGTTTCAAGTCGAATGAAAACATACAATTTTTCAAAACTTTGCATTACAAATTTTGGTTTCTCTATTTCGAATGTGCTGTCAGTTGGGAACAAACATAGAGCCAGGCGAACGACTATTTCGACTTAGAGAAACCCAATTTGACTCGAATGTGAGTGACTGATTTTCGTTCGCTTAGCTTCTCTTTCGAGATAGAGCAACAGGCTGTGATTCTTTTCCAAGACTCGAAAGGTTATGAACTTATTTCACACACATTCCAGATGTTTAGTCAAGACATACGAGGTATCACAGGTTATCACCTTTTTAGTCGGGACACATAACACCATGGAGTTTCGATGAAACAGCTGTTAAATTGGTATTTGTAATGAAAGAATAAATGATAAGTGTCTGGAAGTAAACTATTTTTTAACTAGTTTTAAATAATATTTATGGACGTTTCATTGATGACAATCCATTTTAAGTTACTCTTGATCATGATGATAATGTCTTAAATTATATATAATGAAAAATTCGAACTCTATGCGAACTCTAACTATTCCAGTGACTTTCAAATGTTTCCAGTCCAAGAAAACAGCTATGACACCTTCTTATTTTATTTGTCTATCAATATAACCCGGCTAAATACAGGATTGTGCGTGAAAAATCAAGTGTCCCGACTAAGTCCTTCTTTTTGGCTTGGTTAATTTAAATTCCTTTATTATCCACGACCCCAAATGCTTATTAACTTATCCCAGACACACAGCTGATATTTAGCCAAGGCACCCAATGTATCCTAGACAATCACCTTTTGCCGTCTGCACATATATTAGCCAAGACACCTACCTGTGAGCACCGTATAAGTTGTGTCTCCGCTAAAATAACTACAAATTTCGTTTTCAATTAAACAGTTTGAAAATCTGTCTTCGCTTAGAAGTATAAAGTTGTAAGGACTTTAAAAATGTAAATAGTACGTCTAATTTCTTTAAATGTTGATTAAGAAAAAACTAGTCTCTGCGTGCGTCCTCAGCATTGCAGTTCTGCAGAATGTCCCTGAACCCCGGCGACCAGACATAGTAAATGTTGCACTACTGAACCAGCCATCTTGTTAGGAGATCTGAAGCAGTTCTGGGCAGATCGATCGCCGTTAAATAATTTTTTTAAAATCCATTAGCTCTCCATACGAAGTGACCGACAAATTAAATTAGCGATACGACGTAAATAGACCAAGTGTCTCAGATAATTCAGTAATAACTTCGTGCTGGCCAAATTAATGCTGGATTGGATTCAGACTAAGTTAAAAATAAATAATGGTAGCCGCTAGTGATGCACAGAATCGAGGAACTGGTTCTGCAGAACCGATTCTGAATAAGAACCGACAGACCGGTACTTCTAAGAATCGAATTACCGTTCCCAAAGAACCGAAAACGGTTTCAAACTAACCGAAAGACAGCTCCAAATGAACCGAAAACAGTTCTTAAAGCACCGAAAACAGTTCTTAAAGCACCGAAAACGGTTCTTAAAGCACAGAAAATGGTTCTTAAAGGACACAAAAACGTGTTCAAACAAAAAACCGAAAACGGTTCCAAAAATACAGAAAAACGATTTTAAAAGAACTGAGAAACGGTTTGAATAGACCCGTCAAAACGGTTCCAGAATAACAGGACTCAGTTCCAAATGAATCAAAAGTGTTAAATCAATTATTTAATCAAACTTTATATTCTTATAATAACTTCATCACGTAAGCCTCTTTCGGACAGCAATTTGTTGAGGACCGGAATCGGTCCAAATACCCGGTTCTTCTCGGAACAGGAATCGATAAAACCGTTTCTTCAAATACGCGGAACCGCATATCACTAGTAGTCGCAGCTTTTAGCAAAGTCATACTAGGTAGGTGTTTGTATAGGCTTAGTAACACACAAAATTTAGCTTTGGCCGAGTCTCAACTAGAAAGCCAACGATTAGCTTGTGTTGTTAGGACTCATTCATTTTGTGGTTCGCCGGAATGTCCCTGTGCCCTGCCATCCATTTAAATGAAATATTTGGCGTGTTTTAGTATCCTCTGCTCAACTGATTTTCGAAACATTTTGTATGGGGAGCCATACCGTTTCACAGATGAGAAAAAACACGCCTACTGTGCTGCTGAACCATCTCGCGCAAAGATCAGCGGCGGTCCCCTGGGTAGATAATGGATCGATTAATTCCAAACAATGGCTCGACTGTTAAATTTGTTGTCGCAGGAAATTAAGTCCAGATGTAGTGTTTCAGTTAATTCATTAAAAAATTAATTTGTGCAAAATGAGTCTTGATTAGGTTTAGGATAATTTAAAAATAAATAATACTATCCGCCGCTTTTGATACAGTCACACTATGTAGGTGTTTGTCTGGGCTTAGTAAGACACAAAATGTGTCTTGGCTAAGTCCACCACCAGGGGGTTTCGATGAAACAGCTGTTCGACTTGGTAGTTCGAGATCCGGAAGTGAATAAGAGTGTAACGAAAGAATAAGCGATTATTGGCTGGAAGTAAACCATGTCTTATATGCATGTAAATTATATTTATGGGCGTTTGATTGATTAATGATAATATGGAATAAATTATGCATATTTTGCCTTCTTAAAGTCAAACTCCAAGTATTCCATGGACTTTCCAATGTTTCCGGTTTCCGCAAAACAGTATTTGCGTATTTGTCTCTACTACTTTCAGTGTAAATCTTATATATGACGGAACTCAATTAGCGTCTCGGGTAGAAAATAACATAGATTTGCTTGTAGCGTTTTAGGAATTTATTTGATGCGCTTACAAATTTTAGAATTT
Source organism: Phaonia tiefii (assembly GCA_963931995.1). NCBI lineage: Eukaryota > Metazoa > Arthropoda > Insecta > Diptera > Muscidae > Phaonia > Phaonia tiefii. The sequence continues at coordinate 10,886,856 of OZ008371.1, read as the reverse complement.
GTCACTATGCCTAAATTTTTTATTTGAAATTTTCGTAAAATTTCCGACCTGTACCAAGTTCACGGGTTGTATTAAACTATATGAAATAGAGAGAAATTTGTTTTTTTTTTCTCTCAGGTTAATAATAACAGAGGATCATACTTTTTCTGAGGCTGATTAGAGATACCCCTTTGTATCCTCGCTAAGCAGAAGTGTCTTTGCTTAGCATAGTAGTTGGTGTCTGAGCTAAGTCTGCAATTAAAGTTTTTCTAGGACGAAAACAAACACGTTTCCCCTCATTACATTATCTATACATCTTCATAACAAAATTATCATATTTATAAGATATTCAATACAAATAATAAAAATTGTTGTGCGTATTAAATTATTTATTCATTACCATAAGTTGTCAACCTCATGAAATATTCAAAGAAAAGAAGCATGCGTGTCAGACCAAGAACTTGAATATACTAATAAGTATTTTAACACGAATGAATGAGTGCGTCCGGGTGTATGAGTACAAAAGTGGGGGGTGTAAATGGGTACCACGTGTGTGTAAGTAAAGATGCGTGTGTAATAGTGAGACTAAATTATTTTTATTATAATAAGGCGTAGTTAAGCGTTGCCCATTTAAACTTATTAGTATGTACATACATATATAGTTGTTAACGTTATTTGTTGTTTCCACCAATTCTATACACATTTGTTAATACTAGCGTTTTTATGCTGTGCATGTCGTTTTTATTGCTTTCTTATTTGAATATGAGTAGATTATTTTTATGCTGTTTTTTGTTTTGTACCAAAAAAAAAACAAAAGAAAATGTCAACAATTCAAGGCATAAAGTGAATTTTAAACAAAAGAGAAAACATGATTTATGGTAATTTATCAAATTGCGAAGTTATACAACACAATCAACAACCAACTATCACCACAAAACAGCTACTACAACTCCAACTCCACCTCCTACTTCAATTCACCACTACTTTGATATAAATTCTGCCAAATCACTTTTGAAACATTAAAATAAAACATCATGATCTCAACACTTGAAGCCACAACCAAACCACCATCAAACAAGTGCAACAGAAAATGTAAACTTTTAAATTCCCGCAACAACATCACAACATTATTTACCACACCTGTGTCAAAAAATCCAATACGCCCGTCTACACTGGAACGAAAACACCTTGAGGTGACACAGCAACAACATCAAATCATAATTTTGAAACAAATAAAAACCGTAACTTTAATTCGGGCGAAGCTTCTGACAAAGACTAATTTTAAATTAACTTTACTTAACCCATCATTGACCACGCCTCTTTGTAGTATGTTCATGTAACCTATCAATAACACCTCCATTTAGTTTGAAGTAATAGTTTGTCTTTCCGTAAACATGTGATCACCCTATGGTGTGTTTTAATTTTAAGAGCAGCAAGTAGACAGGAGAAAGTTTATTTGGACTAACACGAGATTTTGTGCACCCGCTTAGTGAGGCACATCTTTGTGTCTTCAATTATTTGAAAACTCCGAAATACTGAGAAATTCTCTCTGAGCTAATCATAGACACATATTTGTGTCTTCTTCTACCACTCAAACATATTGGTGTTTGAGCTAAGCATAGACACATATTCGTGTCTTCTTCTACCGTCACACACTTGGTGTCTGAGCTAAGCATAGACCCATATTCGTGTCTTCTTCTACCACTCACACACTTGGTGTCTGAGCTAAGCATAGACACATCTTTTTGTCTTCTTCTACCACTCACACACTTGGTGTCTGAGCTAAGCATAGACACATCTTTGTGTCTTCTTCTACCTCTCACACACTTGGTGTCTGAGCTAAGCATAGACACATATTTGTGAGTTCTTCTACCACTCACACACTAGGCGTCTGAGCTAAGCCTAGAGACATTTTGGGTGTGAATTTAATTTTAGAGACGAAATTTGTAGTTTAACTTGGTGAAGTTGTGCACGCTGAAAAATAACAACGCCAGCAACATATTGCAGGAACCACCTACATGATTGCAAGCATTGTTTTCGTGAATTGAAGATCTATTGCTTTTTGTTTATTTATTGTCTGTCACGTTTCTGTTTCAGCAGTTTACAACAGACAAAGCAACAAAAGTGGCCCTAGCAAGAATTGTTTTCATTTATTGAAGATCTGGTGCTTGTTTGTTTCAATGTTGTGTGTCACATTTTTGTTTTCGGCAGTTTTCAACAAACAAAGCCATATTTTGGTCACAAAAAATGTAACCTATTAATCATTGTGTCTCAAACATGAAATATTGAATAGCAAACACAATTTGTTTGCACACAAGTATTCTATATTGGCGACAATCATCCAAACAAATAAAAAACAATCGATTTTTCAGCGTTTAACTGTTATAGTCTGTTGTGTTCCAAATACAAATTTAACTTCCTCCAATGAGCCGTGTCACAAGATTCTATAAGTTATCTGTTAAGTTAAGACACTACACGCTGGAAGCGGTGGCCCTAGCAAAATACTGCAGGAACCATGTATATGTTTGCAAGCATTGTTTTCATGAATTGAAGATCTAGTGCTTGTATGTTTCAATGTTGTCTGTCATGTTTTTGTTTTCGGTAGTCTTCAACAAACAAAGCCACATTTTGGTCACAAAAGCATATAACCTATTAATGATTGTGTCTAAAACATGAAATATTGAATAGCAAACACAATTTGTTTGCAGACAAGTATTCCATATTTGCGACAAGCAACCACACAAAAATAAAAAAACAATCGATTTTTCAGCGTGTAGGTGTTATAGCCTGTTGTCTCCCAAATACATATTTAACTTCATCTAAGGAGTCGAGTCCAAAAATTATATATTAAGTCGGTTTACAAGTTCCTTAATCAAGAAGAGCCACAAATTCTACCACTAAGTTGAGCCGTAAAATCTACACGCTGAAAAATGTGTAGCTTGTCGTAAATATAGTACACTTGTGTCCAAACACATTGTGTTTGTTATTCAATATAACATGTTTGGGACACAATGATTAATATGTTATAATATATGTGTTTGCGACCCACATATATTTATGCTTGTGATACAAATACAGCGTGCAAATTGCAGATGAAGTGTTTCATATTTTGTGTCATGTATTGCGTTTTAGTTTCATGTATTAGTCGTCAATGGTTTATCGGTCAGAGGATATCAGAGGCGCTTGATCAGTGTAGTGTCTACGAAGCCGAGCCACAACTTTCTCCACTACTAAGTCAATTTACAAGCTTCCAGGAAAGGGGTGACTACTTAGTCGAGACACAAGTTATTCTACTAATGGCACAAGCACACTTAACGGGTAGAGTAGCGAGACAGTAACTCGGCCGAGTGCTAGTTTCATCTAAACAGTAGGGCGAGTTGTTGACCTAGTCAGTGACCGAGTTTAGAGGCGACAACGTCACTAGAATCAAATTTTGTTTACTGGGCAGAGTACTACTTCCACGCTAAACTATCTTTCTTCCCGCAACGATTGACTGACTCGCTCGTCACTTGTGAACACGCACTCCGCCGCCCCTCCCCACACGGTTGAGAGTATTATTGTTTAGGAAGCAAGTGGAATTTTGAAACTACATATGAAGGTTCCTTTGGACTATACTCGGTCAAAAACTTGCCTTATTGTTTAGGTGAAAAGAACACTCGGCCGATTTTCTGTCGCGCGACTCTACTCGTTACGTGTGCTTTAGGAATAAGTCGAGTCACAATGTCGAGCAACAAGTATCCTCTACAAAGTCATACGCCACTTCCACCACTAAGTTGAGTCGTAACATCTGTATATTTACTAAGCTGATTTAAAATTTCATCCTCTAACTTAAGTAACATATATCTAGTATGTCCAAACACAAATTTCTGTACTAAATCCAGACACAATTTCATCTTCTAAGTCAAGTCACAAGTTTCTTTAGTAAACCATGCCAGAAATTGTCGATTACTTTGATATTAAGCTGCCTCATCTTACAACGTGGTTGAAAAATTTGCTTAGCGCGGACAACGACAACACACCAAACGTGTCTCCTTAGTCAAGAGGCACTAAGTGCCTAACTAATAGCCTGTTGCCCGATCGTTAACGAAAATCTAAGCGAACGAAAGTCAGTCACTCGCATTCGACTCAAACTGGTTTTCTCTAAGTTGCCAGTTTCGTTCGACTGACTGTCCTTGTTCCCAAATGACAGCACATTCGAAATAGAGGAACCAACATTTGTACTAGAATTGTTTGAACAGTTTTATGTTTTCATTCGGGTTGAAATGACAAGATTTTGGAACCCAAATCAACTTTCTTTCTGTTCGAGGTCGTGGAACAGACCATAAGTCTGGACACAATTTTTGTCTTACCCCAATCAAAATATAATCAGTGTCTTTACTAAATCGAGACACAAAGATAATCTATGCTAATTCGAGACACAATTAGTGTCTCAGCTAATTCACGCCACATTGCGTGTCTGTATTTAGTCGAGACACAAGGTATGAATTTGCTAAATCAGGACACAAAAGTGTCTGCTAAATCGCGACTCAAAAATGTTCTCCTCTAAACCAAGACATAAAGAGTGTCTTTGCTGAATCGACACACAAAGATTGTCTAATTGAGTAATTCCATAGAGTAATATACGAAGATAATGCAACAGCTATTTTTGTTGGTTCAGAAATCTTTGAAAGTCACAGGAATAGTTGGATTTCGCATACAGTTCTACTTTTAGATGACAAAACACCCATCATACATAATTTAAAATACATTATCATTAATCAAACGTACATAAATATTATTAAAATGTATTTAAAACATGGTTTACTTGCAAACACAACGGTTATTCCTTCATTACACTCTGTTCTTTACAAGTACTCCAACTACCAAGTCGAACAGCTGTTTCATCGAAATCCCTTCAGTCAATACACTTCACTTGTGCAACACAATTATGTATTTAGCCGAGACACATAACTCAGTCGTGGTGTCCCAGCTGAAAATGTGATTGTCTATGATACATATGGTGTCTTGGATAAATGCATATGGTGTCTTGGATAAATAAGCTAAAATCCATTTTGAGTATAGGATATGAATTAGACTAAGGGGTTAACCATAGAGAACTATTCTACGAGTGTGCAAGAGGTGTTTTGCGGAAACCTGACACATTGTAAGGTTCGTGGAATACTTGGAGTTCACATTGAGATCGGCTAGTAGATGGTAAAGCACGCAACATATATAATTTAAAAGATATAATCATTAATCAAACGTAGTTTAAACTGCTGTTTCCATAAATCAAATATCCACAAATATTATTTAACGCCCAATTTCACCAAACAAACTTAAAGCTAACAGTTAAAAATTATAAATTTCATACAAACTGACAACTAAAACTGTTCGTTAGCTTTAACTGTAAGATAACTGAACATGGTGAAATCGACCATAAAACTTGGTTTAATTCCAGTTTCTTATCGCTTAGTATTTCATTATACTCCTATTACCTACTAGTACTTTAAGGAGGAAGTCGAACAGTCATCGAAACTCCCTGCCTCAGCTAATGTAACATGATCGAGTCTCGGTTACGATAATAGTAAAATGTGTCTCGACTAACTCAATAGGGGCCATAGTTTGTGCCTATACTTAATTTATCTATTAAGCAGGGTATAGTCGCTACAAAGGATACACTAGAAGTTTTCAGGACAGAGGTATACAGTTTTAACTTCTATGCTTGAGTCTCAATCATAATTTGTGTCACGTCCTATTAAACACGATTGTGTCTCAGCTAAGGGGTTCACAATTTATGTCTCGACTAACATAGTCAACATTTCGTCGTGTCAATTGTCAAAACGATTAACTCCACCACAAAAAAACCTGTGCAGAGTGGTCCAGTGGGTTTTAAAATTTGCACTTTAATTATAAATTCAAATTAACATTATATATTATTTTACTATAGTGAAATACAAGATTAATCTACTGACTCCATTAGTCTAACCAACAATAAGATTTCACCATTTTGAAAAAGTGGATTTACTCAGTTTGGCTTCCGAACGCCTCATTAGTGTCTCGGCCTTTTGAAGATGATTGTGTTTCGCCAGACTCACAATTCATATCTCGACTAAGTGTAGCAACATTTCGGTCTCGGCTAATTAAATATGATTGAGTCTCTGCTAAGAGAATCACAAATTGTGTCTCTGCTAAGACAAACACAAATTGTGTCTCTGCTAAGGGAATCACAAATTGTGTCTCGGCTAAGAAAATGTCAAATTGAGTCTTGGAATATGAGAATCAGGATTTGAGTCTCGGCATTTACTTCTGTGCCAAAGTTCCAATCACAATTTGCGTCTCGTCTTATTAAACATGATTCAGTCTCGGTTAAGAGAATCACAAAATGTGTCTGGACTAACAGTTTGTGTCTCGGCTAATTAGACATAGTTATTTCTAGTCTAAGATAGTTACGACTAGTTGATCAACATTTGTGTCTCGGCTGATTATATATGATTGTGTCTCGGCTAAGAAAATCAGAATTTTTGCCACGGCTAAAACCTCATAACCTGTGTCTCAACTATGAGATACCGGATTTGTATCTCAGCGTAAGCAGTTTAGAACTTCTATGCCCAAGTCTCAATTGCAATAATAGGATTGTGTCTTGGCTAAAATAATCACAATTTGTGTCTCGGTTAATTACACATAGTTTTGTCTAGACTAATATAAAGCTTGTTTTTTTTTTTAATTCCTGCTAAATTAATTTTTCGACGACATTGTATGGGGTGCCGCTTAAAATCCCTTAATATCGCTTAGCTCCCCATACAAAGTGGTCGAAAAATTAGTTTAGCAGGGAATAAAAAAACAGGCTTATAGTTACGGCTCAAAATTTGTGTCTCGACTAAGATAATTACAATTGTTGTCTCGGCTAATTAGTCATAATTTTGTCTAGACTAAGATAGTTACGGCAAATTGATCAACATTTCTGTCTTGGCTAATTAAATATGATTGTGTCTCGGCTAAAATAATCACAATTTGTGTCTCGGTTAATTACACATGATTTTGTCTAGACTAAGATAGTTACGGCTCAACATTTGTGTCTCGACTAATATAATTACAATTGTTGTTTCGGCTAATTAGTCATAATTTTGTCTAGACTAAGACAGCTACGGCTAATTGATCAACATTTCTGTCTCGGCTAACATAATTACAATTGTTGTCTCGGCTAATTTGTCATAATTTTGTCTAGACTGAGGTAGCTACGGCTAATTGATCAACATTTGTGTCTCGGCCAGTTACACATAGTTATGCCTAGGCTAAGATAGATAGATAATTGATCCACATATGTGTCTCGGCTAAAATAATCACAATTGTTGTCTCGGCGAATTAGTCATAATTTTGTCTAGACTAAGATAGTTACGGCAAATTGATCAACATTTGTGTCTCGGCTGACTAAATATGATTGTGTCTCGACTAAGACAATCGACATATGTGTCTCGGCTAATTAGACGTAGTTATGTCTAGGCTATGATAGTTACGGCTAATAGAGTAACATATGTGTCTCGGCTACTATGATTTGATATGATTGTGTCTCGGCTAAGATAATTACAATTTTTGCCTCGGCTAATTAGGCATAGTTATGTCTAGGCTAAGATAGGTACGGGTAATTTATCAAATTTGTGTCTCGGCTAATTAAATATTATTGTGTCTCGGCGAACAGATAACAATTTGTTTCTTGGCTAAGAGAATCAACATTGGCGTTTGAGGATTAAATATAAATATGATTGACTCTTTACATTTTTAGAATTTTTTTTATCAAAAATCATAGAATCAGGGACTTTCGACGACCACATTCCTCAGACTAAACCATTCCTAGGACTAAAACTTTTTCATTTGAACATATTTACTCAAAACTCTGTATTCAAACTCAAAGAAAATCTAAACGAAGGGGATCTGAATTAAACTTAGCTTCTTACTAACTGCAAATATAACCGAAACTATTTGGAAATTTCTTTGTTTGTGTATATAATAATCCTTAGTTAGAGGTTGTTAATAATATTTAGCATATATATTATATTGTATTGTAATTGTATGTAAAGAAACTAAAGTTTTAAAATTGCGTAAAAAATTAAAACATCAACAAAATTACAACAACAGCAACCAACCACATCAACAACTACAAGAACAAGAAAATTATATGCAACTAATATTTCTTAACCGATTTCGGTATTCGAAATCAAATTTTATTAAAATTTTATGTATTTTTTAATGTTGCTTATAAGAGAAACAACCACTGAAATATATTTATAAAAAATAAAAATAATTTCTTAATGTTTTGCACTTTGACATAATAACAACGCAACAAATTTTAAAACAAAAATTCAAAAAATTCAAAAACCTTAAATATTCAATTCTCAAAACCCTAAACATCAATCAAAAATATCTAAAGAAAATCCTATATAAAGAAAAATCCTTTATTCAGTTCTAAAAACAACAACAACAACTACAAAAACATCAAGACCAACCAACAACAACATCTACAACAGAAAAACAACAAATATGCAAAAGAAAAAAAATTAAACCGCAAAAAAGGAACAGAATCAGAATTAAAATCCCAAGAAAAAAGAAAAACTAAATTTTTTAAAATAAAAACAAATCTATCTCTTTCGCTTGTGTGCAGGACTCTGGTGGTGAGACCACTACAACGGTAACAACAGCAACAACATGCGCAAGGACATCATTTCACCCCGGTGCCATAAGAGCAGCCTACTAGACACGGCGTTTGACAGGTCTCAAGATGTTATCGAATTGAGTTCACCATTTCGTCTCCCCCGTTGTGAGCAGATTTTTGTGATAGATGCAATGAGACCAAAGAAATCCTGCAGAAAGGATCCTTGAGTTCAGTGAGAAAACAAAAAGAGTACTAAGAAAAGTCCTGCTAATACTCGCAACTCTTGCACTGCTGTCCTGCTGAAAGCACTTGCTAAACTTTAACTAACCTAACCCATAAAATAAGAGGCCCTAGACATGCCCCATATCCTCGAAACCTGTGTATGGTTTCCATATATTGAACAGATCGTTGTAAGGTGGCAGAAGGATATAACCTTAATGTTTTTGAATTTTTTGTATTGAAAATTATTTGAAATTTTCGAAATTTTATATAAAAATTTGTATGTGTGGTTGTTGATCTTGTTGATTGTTGATAATTAAAGATTAAGTAGAATTTAATCTAATTCTCATATCCTTTACTGAAAGGACATTTACAATAATGTTTTGGATTTTTTTGATCACCCCTTAAATTAAGATCTGTTCAATAAATCGTATGTATAAGTAATCGCATCAAATATGGGTTGGAGGTTATGGTTTAGTAGAAGGGTTTCTCAAAAGGATATTGCTAATCATCCAAGACGTGGTGAAAAACTGTGACAGGTGTTAAGAGTTATGAGATAACGATGGTGGTGATATGATGATGATGATGGCAGCAAAAGGTGTTGGATGAGAGGCTGAAGTGTTGTATGTGTGTGTGTGTGTAAAACATAAGAATGGAATAGAATCGTTGGACTTTTCACATGCCAAGTGGTGAGTTTGTTGAATTTTTTATATGAAATTTTAACATTAAGCACATACAAATTATGCATATGAAACACAAAGCGAGATATTGAAAATAGTACACATTTGACATTTATATATCTGATACGTCTGTTAAAAAAATTATCAGTGGACCATAAACTTGAAAGGACAAATGTTAAATTTTAAGCTGTCATCATAGCCAAGTCGATATAAAATTTTAACTCCTTCATCTTGTGACGACAGCTATGGCGTTCGATTGTTTATGTGAGCATTATTTAGTGTCTCCAGAATTGTACTTAAATTACAGTTTCTACAAAAGTGTTAATAATTGCTGACCAGCTATTTAAATTAAGTAGTTACATCGCAGTTCTTAGATTTGTGTCCTGTATGATTTCCTTTTACCACCGCTAAGCAAATATTTCAACAACTTTCGAACCATTCCAAGTGGTCGAAAAATGAATATGAAAACCGTCTAGTAAGATCTTTGCCTTAACTGGTTGTTAACCATATACATTGTCTCGGATAAGCAATGTTGTTTGTGTCTCGGCTAAGTTTTGTCTGGACTAATTAAATATCAGTTTTTTGTGTCTTGGCTAAATCTAAACACTATTTGAAGTTGCCACTAATGCGAAAACATAATCTATATTTTAATTAAATTGTATTCAATTTACAATGTTTGGTAAGATTTTGAGCTGTGCCTGGAATATGACTAAGTATAGACACAATTTCGGTCTCATCTTAGCCAAGATATATCCCCCATACATCCTATTTATATCATGTATAAAACAAATATTTTCCCATTACATGCCGTGAATGGGCAGGAGCGATGAGCTTCTCAGGATCACAGAGCTGTGCGCTTTCTAGTTTCCTACTCACTGAATGGGATCTAGGCTTTTACCCCAATTATGAACGGGAGTCCGAGGAACTTTTTCTAGACCCAGTTGATGGCATAGTATACATTGATCGATAACGTCCCAGTTGTCATAAATGTTAGACATGTCTTCTGACTTCATTTGTAAGGTTTTGAACTGAGCTTACAATATGACTAAGTATATATACAATTTATGCCCCAACTAAGTCAAGACATGAACCACATTCATAATATTAATATTATGTATAAAATAAATAATTATTTTCCCATTACATCCAATGAAGGGGCAGGAGAGGAGATCTTCGTAGAATCAGTGAGCTGTGTGCTTTCTAGTTTCATACTCATTAATTGGATACCAGGGTTTTACAACAGTTTTGAACGGGAGTTCCAGGAGCTTTTTCTAGACCCAGTTGATTGATACATTGATCTATAACGTCTCAGTTTCCATAAATGTTACAAGACTTCACTAAACTAATATGTTAGGTAAGGTTTTGAGCTGTGCCTGGAATATGACTAAGTATAGACACAATTTCTGTCTCATCTTAGTCAAGACATAACCCCCATTCATCCTATTTATGTAATGTATAAAATAAATAAATTTTTCCCATTATATGCTGCGAAAGGACCGTGCAAATATTTTTCCGTTCAGTGAGCTGTGCGGTTTCTAGTTTCGTACTCGAAAATAATATTTATAGTGGTCAGAGCAGACATCGAACGAGCATTAGTTAAACTAAATTTGTATCTCAGACAAGAATCGGAGCCTCGGTTTGTGTCTTAGCTTTTACAGTATGTAAAATGAAACTAGTGTTACCCATATTGTCTCAACTTGTGTCTTTGCTATGTCATGGTAACGAGTTTTTTTTGCTATTTGGGTTTTCAATATTAGGTTTTTTAAATTTCATGCGTGATTCGTTACATGTTTCACAGTCTAAAATATTCAGGTTGCCTTGCCATTTCATTATGAATAGACTTACAAACGAACAATGCATGGAAATCATTGAGTTTTATTGTCAAAATTCGTGTTCTGTGGAAAATGTGTTGCGCAAGTAACGCCAATTTTATGGTCGTCATAATCGACACACCGAGCAGGCAATTCAGGCCAAATTTAGCAACAGTTTCACTCTATTGGACATGAATTCACCAACAATCAATTCACCAACCCCATTGCTGCTGTGGAGGACAATATTTAACATGTCATTTGTGAGATACCGGTCGAAATGTTGGGAAAAGTGTGCGTAGAAGCGTAGCCGTGGTCAACATTGGCATGAAATAACCTTTAAGAAGTAAATAGCAAGCATTGATTAATCGATCCTAATAACTATTTCATTGAGTTGTAAAAATTTTCTGGGTTTTTTCAATTTTTAAAAACCAAATAGCAAAAAAATATCCCGTTATACTCGGGTGTGTGTCCTTGCTAAACAAGAGATAAGTTTCATATATCAGACGATAGTTATTGGGTGTGTGCATCAGCTAAGTTTGGTCAAGACTGTTTGGACTGTATCATATGACCTTTTGTTAATGAAAATCTGTTTCGTTAATGCAAATTAGGCCGTCATTAACAATATATTCCCTGTTGGAAATCAGCAGTAATTGGAGAAGAATATCAACTTGTTGTGTCTTAGCTAAGTCATGCGATATATGTACATATTCAGGTGTGTGTCTTTGCTAAATGAGCGATAAGTTTGCTACATCAGACGTTAATTTGTGGGGTTGTGTCTACGCAACGTTTTGTCAAGACTATTTAAACTATGATTTTGTTCTACGGAAAAAAATATGCTGATCAACAGACATATTTTCACTGTTGATAAACCAGCATTAGTTGAAGTACATTTGTATCTCAGCCAAGACCCCGAGTTGCAGTTTGTTTCTTAGGTCTTTAGTTGTTTACCCAACAAAATAAGTCTTCCCTGAGGGAGGCGACGAATGTTTCTCATCTTCTTAAAAGTCATGGGATATAGTTAGGTGTATGCTCTGATTAGGTAAGCGAAAAGTTTCCTATATCAGACGATTTTTATTGGGTTTGTGTATCAGCTAAGTTTGATCAAGACTGTTTGGACTATATCATACTAATTTTTGTTAATGAAAAACATTTCGTTTTCAACAATTTATTCACGGTTGGAAACGAGCAGTATTTGTAGAAGAATATCAACTTCCAGTGTCTTAGCTAAGTCATGTGATATATATATTCAGGTGTGAGTCTTTGCTAAATAAGCGATAAGTTTGCTACACCAGACGTTAATTTGTGGGGTTGTGTCTTGGCTAGGTTTTCACGAAGGGCGACAAGAAATATTACTCTTCAAGCAGAACCTCGACGTCTTGTGTATTTGCTAAGTTCTGAGACTGATTTAGGTGTATGTCGTGGAAGCATGGTTTGTGGCTTAGCTCCTAAGTCGTGTTCCCGGTATACAACTGTTATATATCTTTTTAACAGAATCTCCACTTGTGTCTTTGTTAGCCATGCGATTATGTAGGTGTGTGTCCTTACTAAGTAAGCGATAATTTGAAATCCTTGTTTTTTATGTTTGATCAGTTTTGCAATTTTGCAATTCCAAATGAAGTTTCTACAAATTCTAACATTCACATCAAGACTCCGAAATTTAAAAAAAACTCGAATTATTCTCCAACTTCAAGTTGTCTAAATAACTCGCAGCTACATATTTCCAACATTTGTTTTTTGATTGTCTCAATTGATTGGCCACAATTACTAAGCGCAATTTAATGCCAGAGATTTGTAATGGAACTTCAGTTGAAGTGTATAGTAGTTTTATGGTAACAGGTTTTTGTTCACTTCAGCTCGTAAAGTTGCTCCAAAACTGTGGACCACTTTGCTGTTGCTGGTGCTGTCGCTACTTCGACCACCAAGTAGCAAAACTACAAACTGGCTTAAAAAGTAAACAGAACAAGTTTAAGTTTGTAATATCGGTTTGGTTCTCAAACAATAAAATACACAAAAAACAACAGCGAACATATTATAGCCAAGTTTTTCTAACAACGTAAATATTTTGTTAACAAAAAGTTGTTAGCTGAAAACGAAAAATTACAACCTAAAATGGCCTATGGACCTTGACTTGGTTTCTCGCTCACAGCCAGCGAACGACGACAAATATGTACATGAAATGTTCATTTAGGCAAAGATCGCGAAATTGTTAACTCGATTGATTGACATGGGACGCCAAATCAAAAAAACAACACATGTTTATTATAAAGTGGTTGGTTGACAAGTCGACGAGTAACAAGGCGACTCCATCACTGCCACTCACAACCCTCTTACAATGGTTCTACAACCAACTTGGTCGACGATAGACTGGCCGACTTTAGTTGCTCCCACAACCCCACCATGTCGCTCGCCTGTTTCATTCCTACCAACCACGTACACTTGTTTGTATTCTACGCTACTACCTATAATTACATAGCCAAGTTATGGCCATAACTGAAATTGTAATAGCCAAAGGCCTCCCCTCCCGTTCCCCGTCTCTCCGGCACAACAAAACCAGTTGCCACAATAATTTCCATTAATTATTGATCAAAAAAGGGTTATCGTAATAATATGGACATATCTCTACAAGTTTGTTGAACAAGTTAGTTACATTACATTACAGTCAAGACAAATGGTTATAATTGGCCAATAAGTAACTGCATTTGAAATTGCGTTACAGGATAACTAAGAAGTCCCAGTGGTTATCCTTATCGCGGTTCGTATACCGTTTTGTCATATTAATTTCCAAGAATTTATAGTCCCTTTATTTACACGAGTTTTTTATGATATAGACGACACGAAAACAACTGGACAAAATTAAAATTAAATATTTTCAATAAGAATTTTTGTTGGATATCGTTAGAAAATCATACAATTTTGTTTAACATGTCGAATTTTTTAAAGGAAATTTTTAATTTCCTATGACCTAACAGTCCAGCACCGGAATTTTTTAACTTTTAACGATAGAAATCGGTAGTTAATTTGACAAAATTCGAAAATTTTGTATTGAAATTTTATGAATTTTGACAATTTAACTACCGAATTTTATCGTTCAGAAGTTACAGAATTCTGGTGCAGCACCAGAATTTAACGATAAATATCGGTAGTTAAGTTGTCAAAATGCATAAAATTTTACAATCAATGTTTCCGAATTTTGTCAATTTATCTACGGATTTGCATCGTTAAAAAGTTTCAGAATTCTGGTGCAGGGGTTTTTGGCAACTACAAAAAGTTTAAACAGTAGGAACTAGGAATTGAGTTAAATTTTGTGCCTCTTAACGTTCTAGGCCAGTGACCGTCTTGTTTCCATTGTCACTAATTTCAGTTTTTTTGCTGAATGGGTCTGCTATTTTATAAAGGATGGGGAAGTTTCGAAAACCTAGACGAGTTTGTTTTAAACTGTTACTAATGTTTTTCGCAATTCTAAACAAATCTCTAATTCATCTAGCGTGATACATTGTATACTATATCTAATTTTTCGACGACTTTGTATGGGGGCCGCTTAAAATCGCTTAATATCGCTTAGCTCCCCATACAAAGTGGTCGAAAAATTAGTTTAGCAGGGAATAAAAAAACAGGCTCTATATTTGTTGGGGTCGTGTCTCCGCTAAGTGTTTTTTCAAGATTGTTTTGGACTACATCTTGAATATTGTTTTGTTTTTATAGAAATATTTTCACTGTCGAAAATCTAACAGTAGTTGGAGAACATTTGTACCTCAGTCCTCAGTCATTTGTACCTCAGTCAGAGTCGCGGTTTGTGTCTTAGCTGATACGGAGTGTCCTCAATAAAAATTAATACAGTACCTTCACTCAGGAAGATGAGAAATGTTACTAATCCTCGTAGTAGAAGCTCAACTTTTATGCCTCTGCTAGGTCAAGAGGTATGTCTATATATTCAGGTGTGTGTCCGTGCTAAATACACGAGAAGTTTGGTATTTCAGATGATAAATCAGTACCGTTCGCAGGATTTTCTTTCTGGGGGGAAGCACAACTTGAAATTGAGATTGAAAAATGGCACTAAATCAACACTTAAGGAAATAACTTCGGAAGGGGGAGGGGGGGGGGGAGGTGATCCACTGACGGCATCACAATCGAGTATTTAGCCATGAGAAAGTTTCTCAAAATTCCGTTCGGAACCGGTGGAAAACTGTAGGTCCCAATCAGTGAGTGTAAAACTAGAAAGCGCACAGGACACTGGTTATGAGAAGCTCTCCCCAATCCCTTCATGATATGTAATGGGGTAACTATATATGTACATATATAAAATATATTCAGATATGAGACACATAGTCGCGGTTTGTATCTTAGCTTTAAAATTGTGTCCACAATAAAACCTAAGTTAGTGTCCTCACTAAATGCTACTCAACTTCTTAGAGGTAGTATTCTTTAAGCCTGTTTTTTTATTCCCTGGTAAACTAATTTTTCGACGACTTTGTATGGGGAACTAAGCGATTTTAAGCAGCACTCCATACAAAGTCGTCGAAAAATTAGTTTAGCAGGGAATAAAAAAACAAGCTTTTTGTTAAATTATTGACAGGAGCTTAAAATCGCTTAGGTCCCTATTGAAAGTAGTCGAAAAATTTGTTGTGTTGCACAGAGACATTCCTACTGGATTTACTGGTAACGGATTCGAGAAAATTACTACAACTCGAACTCGTCGTACTGTTTAATTTTTTTCTTCCAGTTAGTTATGTTTGATATGTTTTTGCTGCAAAAAGCGAAGTTCGACAAGTTTTTCTTTTCATTTAAAGTTCGACGAGTTGCAAAACCTCACTAGAAGACAAATTATAAATTGTTCGACGAGTTAGATCAGCTGTGGTTTCCTATGGTGACTTCGGGCAACTTTTAAGTGTGCCAAGCGATATTAAGCGTAGGATATGTTTTTGCTGCAAAAAGCGAAGTTCGAAAAGTTTTTCTTTCATTTAAAATTCGACGAGTTAAACAAGTCACTAGAAGACCAATTACACATTTTTCGAGGAGTTTGCTCAGCTGCGTTTTCCTATGGAGACTTCGGGCAACATTAGGTGGGCTTTTTGTTCTCCGCTAAACCTTTTGGGTAGCCAAGCGATATTAAGCGGCTCCCCATACAAAGTCGAAAATTAGTTTAGCAGGAAATAAAAAAACACTTAATGTTACCCTCGTATGAGCCGACATTTAAAAAATTTTGCCATCGGCGTTTCAAAGTTTCATCACAACTATATCCTTCAGTTTGATTTTTTAGACTGTTTTATTTACCTCGCTTATTTAAAATATTCGACCAGTATATATGGATACCTAAGCGGTGTTAAGACAATTTAATCGATTCTTCATAGAAACTGGTCGACGAAGTAACAATACAACCGGTATATTTGATTATTCCCGCTTATTAAAAGTTCGACCATTTTCGTAGAGAAAATACGTGATTTTAACTGAAGCCGCTTAAATTAGTTTAGTGACCCACACAATAGGTAGAAAAATTAGCTTTGAAAGGACAAAGAACACAAGCAAAAATAAATCAATGTCAGCCTTTTTATCGCGCAACATTCTCCCCCGTGACTTGCTGACTTGCCAGAAAATTCATTCTAAGAAACGAACACAAAACCTTGAGTGGGGTAGCACTTTTTTCTCAGACGAATACAAAATGGCAATTTTAGTGCAATGGGCAGCAACAATTTTGATTATTTTCTCAGAAACGAAATTGCCATTAGTTTTGTTAAAAAACAAGTAGGTCCACTTTTTGCCGAAAACATTTATGCTTCTTGTATTGTTTTATGTAATAACATTTGTCGAAATGGTGCATTTATATTGAAATATTCTATAAAGAGAATAAGACTCATTTATGATCTTTTACTCACACTCACTACATGAGATCGGAAAAATAGTGCAATAAGTTCTCTATACTATTCAATACTGTTTGTCGTCGGTCTGTTTAGGACAAAACAAAAACAATGATTTCAGTGAGCTATATATAGCTTTATTGATGTGTTAACGGGTAGGTTATAATCTAACAAAGTCAACACTTGCAAACAACACACAGCGTTATCTACATCGAATCTATGCAGCGTTAGCATTGGAAATAATATGTGGTTGTTGTACAACTATAGTCTCTGCCTGAAAATAAGAATGATGGTATTGATGTAGCGGCAGCGAATATTTATCTTAAGAGACGAGGTCTTACTACTCGTAAGCATACGAACATACCACAATGTATGTACAAGTGGCTGTTGCTTTGCATTCTTTGTTTTTTTGTGGGAATAAAACAAAAAGTATTAAGCAAGAAAATAATGAGACATGTGTTACATTAATTCATTGTTGTTATAAATGCCTGGTAACCGAACACATTGAATATTTGTTTGCCTCTCCCACATATTATCTCTCTCAGATAAAAGTCACCCGTCTCCTTTCTGCGACCCATAGGGACAGTATTGTGAGGATTGACCCGGCCATAGATAGCAGTAAAATGACCGATCATATAAGTCAAATTTTAACTGTCTCCCACATAGATATCATGTGCATAGTAAAATAGCTTGTGTAGAAAGTAGATGCCACTTTCGGATAGAAAAGTGCCATCTGGCACAACAATAGACAGGTATGATTGGTTTTATGACTAACCCAAAGAGAATCGTACTAACAATTATGGGGTACATTGTCACTTTTAAACTGCAGGGAAGCGATATTATCCGATTTTATTAACCGATTCCTCAACCAAATTCGTCGAATAATCAGTTTAGCGGGAAATAGAAGAAACACATTAAGCCTTTTTTTTCGACGACTTTGTATGGGGAAGTAAGCGATTTTAATAGAAAAACAAGCTTTTCTATAAAGGTGTGTTTTTTTATTTCCTGTTAAACTAATATTTCGACGATTTTTTATGGGGAGCTAAGCGATATTAAGCTGATATGAAGTGGTGGAAAAATTAGTTTAGTAGGGAATAAAAAAACGGCCCTAGTGTTTCTGCCCCTGCTAAACTAATCTTTCGCTCACTTCTTATGGAAGGCGAGGCGATTTAGTTAAGTGGGGGATAAATACAAACACACCCAATGAAATATAAATTGCAACTGATAGGGGATTTAATTTTTAATTACTTTTTTAAATAATTTTTTTTTAAAATTATTTTATATAAGTTTCGCCCTTTTCTTTGCTTGGCTTGGACTTGGCGCTGTTGTGGGAGTAGAGAATTGGGGGGAGGTTCTGGGTCTGTGTTTCAACAAAGAGTTGTACGTTTTGTCGTAACGTGTCTCACTCCCCGTGGTTTCAACGCTCACTTGTAATTCAAAACAGTAGCACTTATTTATTCAAGCTCTCTGTAATGCCGGTCTACGGTCTATGAATAGACTTATAATTGTGATTTGCATAAAAAACTAATGAAACTGAATATTTGTGTGATGATTTCTAAGTGAGTGCGATGTTGATGATAATGATGATAATGAAGACGATGGTGATTATGAAGACAATACTGTTCATGATGACATTGATGATAATAACCAGCTTTAAGGCTGAATCATTCCCGCCTCTTGCGTTAACTGACCTGAGTCAATTACTTTCGATCGTATATCTGCCTCTTCTTCACTTTATATGTGGGATATAAAATTAAAATTAAATCATTACACAAAAAATTCAAAATTATTCATTCAAACTCGCGCTGCTCCCCTCCGGCAGGTAATTGAATCCAATCCAATAAAGTAGATAGTGGAATATTAAATTTTGAAATATCCCACCAGATGAGAACACTTGAATGTGTTATTCATGAGTTATGAACAGGAACTCCTCTTCTGCTCAAGTTGGACAAGGGAGCGGATGGTTAAGAGTATGAAATAGTTTAATGATATGTTGATGATTACACTTGACAAGTTTGGCATTTAAAGTGGTTGCCTGTTTTCCGTAAAGGGGGTTATTATTTTAGCATGATAGTAATAATAGTGTTTACAACAGTAGTTATTTATAAATATTTGGTGGTTTGTTGTGTGTGTGTTTGTGTAGTGGCGTCCTGAGTTTGATTCCTAAGTTTCTCTCACCGTTTTTCTTTTTTGATTTTCCTTGACTGTAATTCGAAAGCGTTGAACTGACTTTTTTCTAATTTTTGTGTTTTTTTTGTGTTTTCTTCTTTAATTTTAGTTAAAGAAATTACCAATGGACGTTCACCTTTGCTTCAGGAGCCACTCTATGGAACACGCGCTCAGCAATACAGTAAGTAGTAGAGATATTCAAAATTTTAGATATAGAACCAAAATTCCCAAAACACTAGACAGCAGCAGACCAAGACCTCTTGACTAATCATAGTTACAAAATAGTCTACAAAATGTCCTTTAAGTTGTTAAAGCCTCCTCAGTAGGTTAAAGATGTCTTTATATATAAATTTTTGCCAGCCCTCTTGGTGAAAGGAGTTGTTTGATTGCACAGATTTCATAGAAGCAGCTGTTGTTTATTTGGTTTATCCTCCTTTGTTCTTGCCCCGTTTTCTCCCTTCCCGTTTTCCAAGACTAATTTGGAACAAGTGTTCTTTTTTGCCCATTATATCTATGAGAAACTTGAAAGTTTTCCAAACGTTACTTGAGAAAGTTCTTCCTTTCGTTTCACTTACTGCCGCTGCATCAATGTTCTGCATGTGAAACAAAAATGCAATCAGTCTGCTCTTAAGTTTAGCTTTATTCTGTGTTAACTACCAATACAACTAATTAAATAGTTGAAGGGGTGGGGTGTAGGTACTTTTATATGTATGTACTGCCAGGTGTAAAAATAGTATATACTCTCGAAAGTACAGGGTGAGAGATCTTGGAAGGAAATTAGTGGAAAATTTTAAATTTAATTTTCGACAAGTTTTGTATACTTTAGACAAGCATATTAGTGCAGGAAACGAACTGAATTTAAACACTTTCAAGAAAACAATCAGGGTGTTTTCTTACTTCCCGCTAAACTAATTTTCGACGACTTTGTATTTGGAACCGCTTAAATTTGCGTAGATCCTTATACAAAGTGGTCGAAAAATTAGTGTAGTAGGTAATAGAAAACAGTCCTAACAGCAGGTCTGTTTCTTATCCACTGCATAAGTAGTACCTCGACCATTGTGTGTGTGAAGCTAAGCGATTTTAAGTAATATTAAATGATTTTTCAACAACTGATCAATAAACTCGAAGAAAATCATAAAAACATTAAAAATCATAAAAGTTGTGGTTATTAAAGTTGTGGAAAAACACAGTCGTCGAAACTGACCTTAATAAGGTTTGACGAAAATTATAAAAAATTGGCAAAAATCATCAAAATATCCAATGAACTCGTAATCTTATATACTCATCAAAAATCATTAAAAAGTATCATAAAGAAGAATTGGAGATAATTCAAAAGAAGCATTAAAGATTAAAGAAGTATTAAAGCCAATTACAATCGCTTAGTTCCCTATACAAACTTTTTTATTCCTTGCGAAACTAATTATTCGACCACTTTGTATGGGGAATTAAGCGATTTTAAGCGGCTCTCTATACAAAGTCGTCGAATAATTAGTTAGCAGGGATTAAAAAAACAAGCTTAGAGTTGGGTAAATAAAACATGCTAGTACCTTCAAACGGAACTGCAACGAGTTTATATACATTTAGAGGAGTTTATTTAAAATTCGACGAGTTTATATAAATTTTGCCGACTTTATACCAACCATTTTTATGACATAATGACCATCGACAAACTTAATGAATTATTTGTTATGAGTTTAGGCAAGTTTATATAATTTTCGACAAGATCTGTAAGCTTAAATTCGAGGAGTTTTTACCTTTTGCAAAATTTTTAAATCTCAATTTTTCTGATTTTTTAAGAGTATGCTGTTCGACAGGGTTATTGATCAGTTTGTATAATTTTTCATCAGCTTATAGGAAGTTCGACATCTTTCAGACTTAAGATAAGACCTCTTTTTATTCCCTGATAAACAAATTTTTCAATCAGTTTATATGGGGAGTTAGCAATTTTAATTCCCTCCCTATAGAAAGTGGTCAAAATTAGTTTAGTTTTTGATGAGTTCTTTAAGCTCGAATATGACAGCTTAATACAATTTTCGACGAGTTCATATACTCTCTATTTTTAATGTTTTAGATCAGTTTATTAAACTATTTTTTAAAGACTTATATTCTGCTACATTAATTTTTGATCACTTTACATGGAAAGCTAAAGGTTTCAAAGCGGCTTCCCACACAAACTGATCGCAAAGTTAGCTTAGATGAGACAAAAAGACTGGCTTAATATTTTTGGACAAGGTGTTAAGCTCAAATGCTACGTCTGGCCGATTGATGATTTAGCGTGTTCTACATTTTGCGCTAAACTAATTTTTCGACGTCTTTGTATGGGGTGCCGCTTAAAAAAGCTTAATATCGCTTAGCACGTGGTCGGAAAATTTGTTTAGCATGGAATACAAAAAACAGCCGTATTGTATTTAGAGCTGCTTGAAATAGCTTAGCGCTCGCATACAAAAAGCTTGTTTTTATTTCCCGTGAAACTAAGTTTTCGATGACTTTCGACGACGGTGTCACCTCGCTTAGTGACGGCGACACTATCGAGTACTTAGCCATGAAAAAGCTTCTCAAAATACCGTTCGGAACCGGTGTAAAACTGTAGGTCCCAATCAGTGAGTATAAAACTATAAAGAGCACAGCTCACTGGTTGTGAGAAGCTCTTCCTAATTCCTCCATGGGATGTAATGGGGAACCATTTATTTTTTATTTTTTTTAGTGTATCCCAATAAAATAATTTTTATATGACTTTGTGTGGGAAGCTGCCTAATACGGCTCAATATCATTTAGTTCTCCATTCAAAGTAGTCGAAAAATTAGTTTAGCTAGGAATAAATAAACTGAGATTTTTATTAACGTTCTTATATGATTTTCGACGAGTTTATTGAGTGTTCTTTAATAATTTTCGATGGGTTTTCAAATCCAAATTTGTATTTTACAATGCTCAAATATTTAATAGATACAATTTTGGCTCCTTCAGATTGAAAATTATATGTGAATTAAACCAAATTTTAAATAAATTCAACGAGTTAAGATCTTTGTAGGACATGAAAACATTTTGCAACCCGAGAACCAAACGGTATATGAAAATATCGATATATTTTAATTAATTGATATTCGACGAGTTTTCATAATTTTCGACTAGATGCAAGATTAAGATAATAGGGGATTGTTCCTCGCTTAACTAAACATTTTGCAACACGAGAACCTAACGGTATATGAAAATATCGATGTATTTCAATTGATTATAATTCGACGAGATTTCATAATATTCGACTATATGGAAAATCCCTCGTCGCTTAAATAATTTTTCGACCACTTTGTATGAGCAACCAATTGATTTTATGCGACTTCCAATACAAGGCCTGTGTTTTTGCTACCTGCTAAACTAATATTTCGACCACTTTGTATGGGGTGCTAAGCGATTTTTACTAGTTAAGCGGGCAGTAAAATAACACGCGTACAGATTACCTGACAAATTGGTTCAGCAGGTTATAAGAAACACTCGTGTGTCCTGTTTTTTATTCCATGCTAAACTAATGTTTGGACCACTTTGTATGGGGAGCTAAGCGATATTAAGCGATTTTAAGCGGCTGCCCATACAAAGTCGAAAATTTAGTTTAGCAGGAATAAAAAAAAACAAGCTTAATATATAAATTGAATTAACTCAAACTAACATAACGGCATATTTAATAAGAAAGTTTAGGAGTTTAAAGAACGGTAAATCTTAATTTTTGTTTGATTCAAAACGAAACTAAACGTGGTGTTAATGACTGTTTCTTGAGTTTTATGGGATGTTAACTCTTTCAATAAATTTGACCCAGTTTTTTTTAAAAAAATATCGAATTTCAATGAGTTGCCCTCCGTTCATGCTAAGTCTTCATTTATACTGGTCTTTACTCTAACTAAAAGTCTGGAGTTTTAAATTTTCGACTAGTTTATTTTTCGACGAATTGGCTAAAAGAACCACAGAAAGGCCTTTTCCAGAGTTTTATGGGACAATAAATCTACCTCTAAATTTTACTTAACCCAAACTAACAGGCGAGCTTTTCAAAAATTCGACGAGTTGGCTAAATGAAGTAGGAAAACCTTTTTCTAGATTTTTCCAGGAATTTCGATTTTCTTATAAAAGTTCTGTATCTGTAAAATTTTTTTTTTCGATCATAATTCGGTTCAAGACTTTTTTTCTGTTAAAAATATTTTTCAATGCAAAATAGGGTTTACAAGAAGCAGTGATTATTTCGGTGGATGGTTGGGAATTTAGCTATTTCGACGCCCACCAAGGGATCTCATCAGCTCCCTTCTCCTCAAGTATTTAGGTATGTCACGCCACATTGAACCTGTTGTTTTATACCCTGCTAAACTAATATTTCGACCATTTTGTATGGGGAGCTACGCGATATTAAACGGCTCCCCATACGAAGCCGTCGAAAACTTAGTTTAGCAGGAATTAAAAAAACAAGCTTATTATATCCCTATTATCCAAATAACGAGAATTTAAACTTAAATTACTCAAACGCGAGTTCTTAGAAAAGTCGACGGATTTAGAATTTTGACGAGTTGGATTAATGCAGAAGAGAATGGGGTGGTTTTATAGAGTTTTATGGAACGGGCAATCTTCTCTTAAACTTTCGAATTGAAAAATAAATAAATTACAAGTTTTGAGCAGAAGGGCATTTTGAAGAATTTTGTGTGAAAAATATTCCTTTATACTTGTCTATTCCCAAATTTGAATCCCATTTTGTTTTATTCGACCAGTTTTGAATTTCTCAAGGTTGCCGAAATGAATAATTGAGAGAATATTTATTCTTGAAGCGAAGATGATGATACTTTTTTGAGAAATTAGCCGAGCTTTTATTTTCCACGAGTGAGCTAACTAAATAAGTCTTTTGAAAGTGTTTTATGGCAAAATAGATATCTCTTTACATTTGGGTTAACTCAAACTAAACTCAAAGAATTTATAAAATATCGACGAGATTTTGGGGCATTTGAAATTCGTTTTGAATGGGGGTTGTTTTTACATATATGGATGACAAACGAGTGAATTTTGCTGCAAATTCGACAAGTAAATCGCAAGCACGTCTGTCTCCTCTGAAATCAGCCTTTAATTAAATTTCCCTGTTGTCTATTAAAGTTACTGCCGCCACTTAATTTTTGTGGGAAATTTTATGTTCATACTTCATTTTCTTTCACTGTATTCTAATTAAGTTAGTAAATTTACGTTTTAGTCGACATAAACAGAACAACATGAATTAGAGTTCATTATACTAGATATATCCTTAAACCGAAACGCCTTTCGAAATTAAATACTATATTTCTTTTTCTATTTGTTGACATCAATATATATAAATTTTCATTTTCCTTTCTTTAAATTTTCCTTCCTCTACTGGAGGTAAATGGGAATGTGGGATTGTGAATCCGAATGAATTGTCTTTGAAAGAGTTTTTGGAACACCTTTTGACATAGCAATTTCATTACATACCCATACATACAAATTCTCAAACACACACACAGAGACCAATTCTCAAATGCATTCATAACATATTAGTAGTTACACACTCGGCTTACATACATATGTATATGGAAGGATGACGACGGCACTTGCAAGTGCCACGATATATATCGGAATTGTTTTAGACGGCACAGTGGGGGATGTGAGCCACGTGATGTCATAGTTGCAATTAAAATTAAGTTGCCGGAAACCCAAATTATGGCCCTCTTAATTTATTATTCGAACAATTTGTATTGGGAGCCGATTAACATCGCAACAAATTAGTTTAGCATGTGGTACAAAAAACACATTATCTCACGTAATTCAAGCTTTCGACCAATTTTTTTATGTTAAATACTTTTTCGACGAGTTGAAAAAAAATGCAATATTAAGTTTTGCCTTATAAACATGACATGAAGAAATACTAAATACGCCTTCAACTTCACACTCTAGAGCACAATTCGATATATCTGAAATAGTTTGAAATTCGACGAGTTCAAAAATTTTGCAAACTAAATTTTAAATACTGACAGGATTTTAAATACTACTAACAACTTTTAAATATTCTGTACACCAAAATGCTTCGTTCAGTTAAATACTAAATTTGTTCTTCTATATTCCACATTTTTCGACCAGTTTGACAAACTTATACATATTGGACAAGTTTTTGAAATGTTTAAATCCAAAACAAAAATTATTGTGGATCTCCATTATGTTTCATTTACATTCATTTAGTTGTTAGAAAATTTTTAAAAATTCCTTGACTTCCCCACAGTGCATTGCTATGTGCATATTTAGTGGTATTAGTGCTAGCAATTTATGCAGACATGTACTGACGACACCAACACACCACCACCGGCATGTGGCATTTCTGAGTGTCGTCGTCGTACCATTTCATTAGAGCTGGCAAATTTCTTCTTCTTCAGTTATATGTTGGCTTAGGTTGGTTCCTGGTGCAGCTGCTGTTGGCTTTGTCGTTTCATTTCTCGGTTTGTTGCTGCTGGTGCGGAGTGGTTTTTTTTTTAGGCAATAGAAGTGGGTCAAGTATTTTACGGAAATAAATTTCTTAATTGCTTTTACATAACCTATTTTGGTAGTGAGTAAAATAATCATCAACAACAACATGTTGTTTTTATGGAGTGAGCGGAAGGAAAGTCGGGCGGAAGGTAGGCTCTGGCGGAGAGAAAAGTCTGAAGTAAAGAGTTGAAAAAAAAATGTCAACATATTGAAATAGAGGAAATACAAAGTATTGGTACGTGTTTGTTACTTGAATACCGAAGAGGGATTTACAATGCACCGGAATAAAAATATCACTTATACGCCTTCATGTGCGTTCTTCGCGGACACATTCCACAGCCTGCTGCTGCTTACACAACGGGTCAAAATTTAATGAAACCAATTGAACTACACTGTTGGAACAAGCGTGGTCGTCTTGTTGTCCTTTTCTCTTTGAGATCCTATATCTTAAGATCATTATCAATGGAAGTACATGGGTTTGCTTTCTCCTTAATCTATATTACTCATACTTACCATATAACCTATACCAATATTACTCATAGGGTATTTATATAATTAGCTTTCCACAGCTAAATAAAATTGAAATTTTACTCTTACATCCCATAACGGCACAGGGGAGATTGTCTCACAATCAAACTGGGTAGTGCGCATTTATAAAGGGTTTTCCAATTTGAGTGATATGATTTCTTTAAAAAAAACACTAATATTGTTAAGGAAATTCAAATGCTTTTTATTTAATGGGAAGTTCAATTAACTTCTGAATAAAACGTCTTTCAAACGTCAAAACGTCTTCTTTTGCAGGCACGAATTCGATGAACCCAATTTTCGAGCACTTTTTCCACTAAATCAAGTCGTATATCATGATTAATATTGACTTGTAAAGCTTGTAGAGAGTCTGGTTTATTGCTAAAGACCAATGACTTAAAATAACCCCACAAGAAATAGTCTAATGGTGTTAAATCACAACTTCTTGGGGTCCATTCAATGTCACAATTTCTTGAAACAATCAAATCTCTAAACTTTTCTCGCAATAATTCGGTTGTTGCACGTGCTTCGTGGCACGTAGCCCCGTCTTGTTGGAACCAGATGTTGTCAAGATCAACATCTTCAAATTTCTTCCATAATTCACAGTAAATAACGTATGATTACTATTAATTTGCTGTGCAAAACGTATGATTATTATTAATTATTATTATTATTATTATATATTATTATTAATTTGTGCCGAATGATTATTATTAATTTGTGCCGAACGTATGATTATTATTAATTTGTACCGAACGTATGATTATTATTAATTTGTACCGACCGTATGGTTATTAGATATTAATTTGTACCGAACGTATGATTATTATTAATTTACGTCGAACGTATGATTATTATTAATTTAAACCGAACGTATTATTATTAATTTGCACCGAACGTATGATTATTATTAATTTCTGCCGAACGGATGATTATTATTAATTTGCGCCGAATGATTATTATTAATTTGTGCCGAACGTATGATTATTAGTAATTTGTGTCGCACGTATGATTATTATTAATTTGTGCCGAACGTATGATTGTTATTAATTTGTTCAGAACGTATGATTATTATTAATTTGTGCCGCACGTATGATTATTATTAATTTGTGCCGAACGTATGATTATTATTAATTTGTGCCGAACGTATGATTATTATTAATTTGTGCAGAACGTATGATTATTATTAATTTGTGAAGAACGTATGATTATTACTAATTTGTGCGTATTGTTAATTTGTACCGAATGGTTATTATTAATTTGTGCCGAACGTATGATTATTATTAATTTGTTCATAACGTATGATTATTATTGATTTGAGCAGAGCGTATGATTATTATTAATTTGCGGTGCAGATACGTATGATTATTATTAATTTACGGTGGAAATACGTACGATGATTAGGATCTTGCAGTACATGACGTATTATTATTATTAATTTATTCTACAAACCTAACCTGACTGACGGTTTGGTGTCAAAAAGCGGGGCATAATGGGTAACAAGCTGAGTTTTTTGTTTAAAATGAAAAATTAAACAAAAATACATGAATGTAGTTCAAATGCGACTAAATATATAAAACAAATCCTTTTATTTCGGAAGTAATCATTTTGTTAATATAGACTAAAGGCGGGATGAAACGCGAAAATGCCACAAAAAGCGGGACAACCCCGCTAAAAGCTGGACGGTTGGTTAGTTTATACATGCTGCATGATTAGACTGCATAACGTATTCGTAATTATTATTAATTTTTACTACAGACAGTATGATGATTACATACTAGAGTATTGTGTTTAAACGCAAAGGTGCACTGACATCGAATCTGTGCGAATAAAACTTAATGCGTGAGTGGCAGGAAGTAGTAATTTTTAAAGTTTAAGTTAAGGTATCTCAAAAACCTGTTGTGATTCAACACAATTCAAACCTTTACAAAAGTATACTCTGGCCTCAGGGTCAACAAGATTGTTGGCCTATGTTACGATACAGAACGTAAGCTTATTATTCATTTGTAATACAGAACGTATGCTTATTATAAACTTGTGCTACAGAATATGTAAATTTTTTTATTGGTGTTTCCTACATGGCATGGCGTATGATTGTTTTTAATTCGTACTACGCAACGTATGATTGTTAGTAATTTGTCCGTATGAGTATTGAGTATTATTGATTTGCAATACGGAATGTATAATTGATTTGCAATACGGAACGTATAATTAATAATAATTTACATTGGATATCGTAGCGTATTAACGGGTACTACAGAACGTACGATTATTATTTATTTGTACTACAGATCGTGTGGTGATTAATAGTAAATTCTGCTACAGCATATATAATATTATCCTGTATGTGATGGAAATCGATCGATTTAAATCGAATACGATTTGACATAGTATTCGATTTAAATCGAATACGATTTGACAGTATTGATGTTTTTTTGTGGAAATAAAGGATATCAACTATTTTATTCCTCTTTTTATGCCATTAAGTAATGTCGATATAAAATATTTGTTACCCTACATCAGGAATTATGGCAATTAAATTCGTTGAAATATCAAATAGTACTCGATTTTGACTCGATCGATTTCCATCATATGCCCGAAATATATAATATTGTTATTAATAATTAGTGATACAGTGCTAGGGTTTATATCAATATATTATACGAAACATCATTATTATTAATTTTGACTTTTGTACGTGTGATTATGAGTTTGGACTACTGTTCCTCTGATTTGTATTAATTGGTACCGCAGTACGTATCCATCGCCTTTATTATTCATCCGCTCTCCTTACTGTCTGCCCATTTCAGGCGGGTCTTAAATACATTTGGCCTTCTCTGAGTTTGACCTTACTGGTCGTCGCTTTTTTCTGGAGTTTCTTCTTGCCTCCTCTACTTTTCTTTCTTTGCCTCCTACAAGTTCTCTCTATCTATATTGGAAACAACTTTAAGTCTTATTTGGTTCTCATAAATTTTAATGAACTCAATTTAATTGCTAAGAAGGACTTCCCTCACAGATTCTATCTGATAAACTTACCTCAAACCAAATTGGAATTCATACAACTTATTGAAAATGGAAAAAGTTCCCTAGATTCCTGCTTGTCTTCCTGCGTCTTCGTCTTCATTAGCATTTTAACATTACAATTTGCCAATCGAGTAGGAATACGACAGACAAGGCAGGACAAATTATAGATCAGCAAAAAGTTGGCAAGGAAACATATAGAAGATAACGACAAGAAAAAGTAAACGGCAAGTAATGGAAAAGTTGCTCCCAGTTGGAGGGCATGGGAGCAAAGTTTTATTACATTATTATTATGCAACGAAACATCTTATTTTTCGGTTATATTACTACCATTTCCTTCGAAGTTATGGTGATACTTGCTCGTTGGTAGCGTTAAAGATACGGCACAGCTGTCTTGAGCAGTTCAAGAGCTCAAGACGACGAAGGGACGACAGTGGAAGATCTAAGTGTAAATGTATGTTTCACGAGTGGTTGTTGGAAAGGCCATGACATGTCCTACCAGCTACTAACTGCTGGTGCGTTCATACTTTTCTCCTGTATCGTTCCATATTTGTCTCCTGTCCGTTTGCAAAGCTGGAGGGGGAAAGTAAACAAACTATCAAAAGTTTGAAGAAGTAACCACTTAAAAAGTCATTTGGTTGAGTACGAGCATGAGTGTTGCAAGTCGCCCTGTGCCGACTCATGGATGGATGGATGGTTAGGTGGTCGGTTAGCACTGGGGTTAGCGCCTCTACACTGAGTATATTTAGCGTCAACTCAGTTTTAAAATCTTACCCCCTTTAAAGCGGAAGGTAGTTAAAACTTATAAAGTTAAATAGTAAAACTAAAGAAACTTGACGTTCTGTCTATACAACAAGACGTCACAAAGTAAATAGAGACAACGAAGGCAATGCACAAGTATAATAACTAGCTGGTAACACATTTTGTAGTGCATTCCAAAAGTCCTTGCAAAGGATCATATGTAGCGACTACAGGATGTCAATATATGTTATAGCTGTTGAGATATATATCACATTTTCCAATTTGTTTTTTAACAATTTAACTTCGTCCAATAGCTGTCTAAGACTTCTGCCATTTTTACAGCAGCAACTCAATATTTCTTCGTTTGCCACCTAACACTTTTATAGTGCAAATGGACGTTTTTCCATTTTCCAAGTGTCGAGCAGCTCACAGTAACTCTGAAGTACAGCAAATGGAAACCATGAATATAAAATTAAGGATTTTATTTCGAATTTATTGACGGTATTTCAAAATTCATTTGAACACCACTCCGACTTTTAATGGCTTCGCCGAACAATGGTAATGGCAAAGCCGTCACAACTCCCCAAAGTCATCAAAACGCCTCGCTCAAGTAATCGCTGCCCAAGATAGCAGCCAATGGTGGTGGCAAAAGTAAATCCAAGACATGATAGTGGCATTTGTGAAGGTGCTGGTTTGGTGTTAGTCTTGTGTCCGTGCCAGCCATTTACCCTCCTACTACCGTGTTGTTAAGTTTTGAACCCCACCCCCAACGAAGTAACACCAAAAGCTTCTTGGTCCTCGTTCCTTCACTCATAAGGTCTTTGGGGAAATTAGCTTAAGCTCTTGCATTTCCCTGCCTTCCTTCCGCTGTGAAACAATTTTCCTTTCTTTGTTGTTCTCGTTGATGATGGTGGCATAAAGAATTCAATTTCGCCTCTAATTTGCCAGGACTCGTGGCCGTTAGTTGTTATCATAACAATATCACAAAATAAAATCATAAAAAGGATAAGGGAAGAAATGTGTTTCATGTTTTTGCTAATGTCCGTTTCGTGGCATTTGCCAGCGATAGCGAGAGAGTGCATTAATGAAAATATAAATTTTTAAGAAGGTAATAGTTATTTTTCAAAGGAATTCCTAATCAGATATTGCTGTTGTCTCTAACTATTCAACAGAACATAAAGAATTATGCTGGATGGCTTCAGTAATGCTAGGTGGACTTCAACATAAATGACTTTGTAAGGATAAGAAACAGCTATTACAACTATTCGGTTTAAATAAATAAAGGACATATATAATACATCCTGTAAAGGAGGAATTATCACAAAAAATATCACTTATACGTTCTGTAGTATGTGTATATTAAACCGGCTTTGGGTTCAGAAGTAAATTATATATTTGCTGTCATCACACGAAATGTGCTAATCCTTCGTCGTACAAGGAATGCAATCCTTCGTCGAAGGATTATTATTGTCCTATTATTGCCCTCAAAGTAGTACAAATTTAAAAAAGCATCCTAACGGGTAATAAGGATACTGACGGATATTAAGGACACTGACGAATAATTAGTATACTACGGAGAATAATCATACATACTCAGATTATTGTTAATTTGCGCTATAGTCAGATTATTAAATTGTACTACTGTACATATGATTGTTATACATTTGTAATACGGTACGTATGAGAATTATAAATATGTGGTGCTGTACGTATGATGATTATTAATTTGTATTACAGTTGTAGCACAGTTAAGTTTAAAAGTGATCAGTAGACTACAATTAAACTTACACAAACTATACGAAGCTTTTATATATGTATATCAAATATGATATCTGCAATAACTACGTACCGACGTTTGAGGAATTGTACTAGAGTACGTATGATTAATATTAATTTGCGGTATATGTAGTAATATTATGCCGCACTACTACTACGGATGATTATTATACATTTCTAACGTCGTACGTATGATCAATATAAATGAGTGGTGAAGCACGTATTATTATTATTATTATTGTTATTGATTTATGTTATAGGTCGCATGCTGGTTGTAAATTTTGCCTGTAGTACGTATAGTTATTAATATCATTACAGTACGTATGATATTAAGTTTAAAAGTTGTAGATGTATCGCATGCAAGAAAATACAATAAATATTTACAGGGGTTTAAGGAATTGTCGAAAGATTATTATTCATTTGCGCTATAGTAAAATTATTAATTTGTACTATTGACCATATGAGTACGTAAGAATAGGAATAATTTGTGTTACCGTACGTATGATTATTGTTGATTTGTATGACTATTATAATTGTGTACTATAGTAAGTACCAGTATTGCACTTCGGAGTGTGGTACGTATGATTAATTTATACTACAGTGCATATTATTATTATTATTATTCGTACGACACTACATATGATTATTCTTAATTTGTACTACGTACGTAGTACGTATTTTATTTACAATTTGTACTTGATTGCGTATGATTATTATCCTTTTGTACTGCACTCCGTAATATTAGTAATAATGTGTACTGGAATCTTGTGATGCGTATTAATTTGTAATACGTGATCCATTTGCTTTTGAAGGTACTTTTTGCAGCACGAATTTTCTGACAGATCATACTGTCATGTCATATTTTTGTTCTGTATTGTTTGATATTTCATCGTGGATGGACTTATACCGTCACAGCATCTACTAATTATTTTTGAAACACTTAAAGAAAATCCACTGTTCTGTTCAGTTTGTTAAGCATTGAGCCCCATTTCCGGCTTAATGGTTACATGAATACACCAAATTGTCGCATTTCTGCTAAAGATCAGCGCAATAGTTTCCAGAGCTGTCATTACATCCAGGCAAAGTAAGGGGTTGGTGTGCTTTAGGGTAGGGGGGAATAATCGGTACCAATTTGATCAAAAATTAGACCAGACGAAACCTAAAGGCTCATTTACACTATTGACAGATTGTCAGTATTTGTCTTCAAAATGTGTCAGTAACGTGTAAATGTCAGAATTTACTGCCAAAATACTGACGTCGTGTAAACAGTCTTCAACATTTTATGACAGAATTCTGACGACTGTCAGTATTTTGACAACATGTTGTGTAAACAGTCATCAACATTTTATGACAGAATTCTGACGACTGTCAGTATTTTGACAACATGTTGTCAAAATATGTTAGTAAATGAACAGTGATAGGAGCCGAGGCCGAGGCAGCCATGTCGGGATCCATTACCTTTAATAATAACTTTTAACTTTAGTTTTATTTTTTAAACACAATAACTTGCTATCATGTGTGGATAAAGCAAATGAAAAACATCTGAGAACAATTGTAAGAATTTGGTCAGTAAACACAAACAGAGTATGTCAGTAGTGTAAACGGCTTTCAAAATATTCTGATGAAACTTCAAAAATACTGTCAGAAAATACTGACAAGGTTTTCTGACAAAATATTTTGACATGTGTAAACACTAGTTCAAAATGTTGTGTCAAAATCTGTCAGTAGTCTAAATGAACCTTAACTGTGAATAATGTATGTTAAAGAAAATTGGTTTCCTATTTCATCCCATGAAGGGAGTTTTCTAATTTGTATACTCATTGATTGGGACCTACAGTTTTACACCGGTTCAGAACGGTATTTTAAGATGCTGTTTCATTGCTAAGTACTCGATAGTGACGCCATCACTAAGCGAGGTTACCGTCGTCGAAAGAAAAGTAAGGTGGTCAGAGCAGGCACCGAACCCCGGTTCTCATGTACAAGAGCCGCGCACGCTGGCCATTGCACCACTGACGGTCATAAAGAGGGTAAAAAAGAAAGTACCCAGAAGTGTACACATTGTACCAAAAAGTGTACACCATGTACCAAAACGCTGTACCACGCTGACCATTGTACCACCGACGGTCATAAAACGAATAAATAAAGTACCAAAAAGTGTACACAATGTACCAAAAATTGTACACCATACACCAACAAGTGTACAGAACGTACCAAACTTTGAAACAAAGTTTGTACGCAATGTACCAGAAAGTATACGCAAATGTGCCAGCAAGTGTACACAAACGTACCAAAAAGTGTACACAAACGTAACAGAGAGAAGAGTACAGCAATGCTAAAAAAGTGTCCTGAAAGTGCAAATATTATATAAAAAGTGTACACTGCAGCAAACGCCCGTTATCAAGCCCTAATTACGGACTATTTGCCGTGGTGTTTTTGTTATGTTTTGACCAACAAAGTGTCTTCCTTGAAAAGCTTAAAGAAAGCCCAATGTTCCAAAAAGTGTACACAATGTACCAAAAAGTGTACACCATGTACCAACAAGTGTACAGAACGTACCAAACAATGTACACAATGAAACAAAGTTTATACTCAAGGCAACAGAAAATGTACGCAGAGGAAAGAAACTCCTGAAAATGCGAATATTTTATAAAAAGTGTATACTGCAGCAAACGCCCGTTATCAAGCCCTAATTACGGACTATTTGCCGTGGTGTTTGACCAACAAAGTGTCTTCCTTGAAAAGCTTAAAGAAAGCCCAATGTTCTCGACCAATATTTTGTCCAGCTTAGTGGCTACGGCAATAATCAAAATGACCGTATTTGGGCCCAAGAGCTGCCCAAATGGTTTGGTGAAAATTATAGTCTGGTGGCGTAATCGACCTATATTTGTTCAAAAATGGGAACGTACCTATGAATTACCCCCATTATTGCGATATGTTGACGGACTATTTGCTGTTAGCCAGCATTTGTTTGCCCCCACACTCAGTGCAACCATAGGTTAGGTTTTGGACACATGTGGTCTGGTAAAAACCAGCTTACACTATATTCAGCGTTCCATTGATTCATTGTGATGACCCGATAAAGAAGGGAGAAGTAAAGGAAAGAATAGAAGAATATATAAGTAGTTATGGAAGGATAAAAAAGAGAGTAAACAAGATGAAGGAACAAGAGGAAGGAAAATTCCAAAAATACAGGATAAAACGGCGACAATTGAGGAAATATAAATCTCCATTACTCGCGTCATTTGCCAACCACCATTCCGAATACTGGGCTACGCCAATGAAAATTGGAACCTTAGAAAGGGCCAAATGTTAGTCGCAATTACGGGCTATATTTGAAATAAATTATCTGCAGAAAAAATTTAAGGAATAGTTCCTTTGTGAGGAAGACTTCTAGCGATTTTGTTTTTGTGAAAAAAATTAAAATATTTTGTGCCATTTGCCCTTCAAATTCCATTTTGTGTTTGTGAAAAGTTTTTAACCCTACTAAAAACTTGTCTCCTTTTCTGAGAATGTTGCCCTCAAAACGTCTATAAATGTTAAATTTTCCGCCTTGGCATAGTGTCACGTGGTAGAATGTTGCTCGATAAAACCGGGCAAATTAAGGTAAAATATTTTGTGTTTAATTTTTAAAGACTTTCTATTAAAGAACACACAATTATTCATTAGAATTACGATACTTATTAATTTGTACTCAAGTACGTACGATTAGTATTTATATGTACTACATCACGTATGATTATTTTTAATTTACACTACATGACGTATGATAGTTATTAATTTGCCCTACTTTACGTATAATTTCGAAAGCATTGGATGTATAACAATTGAACGATAATCAGCGGAACATCTAACGGTTATGGTCTTAACGATGATATAAATGTTCCTGTAAATGTCCTTACATTTATATTTAACAAAGTTGTCCTGATAATCATCGGGCAATTGTTCGTTCCAGACGTTTCCAAGTAGTCTTGCAGACATTATTGTTAGTTCTCTCTCTCAATCTTTACCAATAATTCCTTTTCTTTACATTGTTTATCATCAAAAAAATTTGTATTATATCTTTCCACGATGCCATTTCGTTTGTCGTATTGTTTAAAAACAAACAAACATAAAAACCGCTAAGAGTTTTAAAGATTTTTGTGTTGGCGTTTTTCCGTAGTGTGTTGAAGTGCTCATTAAAAGTCGCATATGAAATGAGCAAAGCTGTGGCAAGCTGTTGCTACCACCGCGGCGACTGTCACTGTTGCTGCTGCTCGTATTTATTGCATCCTGGTGAGGATAATGATGACGACGATGTCGTTGATGCTGCCGATGCCGCCACACATTTACGAGAAACCGCTGGTTGACAACAGTTTGTGTAAAGAATATTTTAATTTTAATTTAAACCTTAAAAAGTTATGCCTTTTTTGAATCGCGGTATTTTTTTTGTTGTTGTCTCTCGTCGGTGGTAGCGAAATGAAAAGACCAACAAATTTTGTTTTGGTAACAAACCAGAATTCAATTAAAAGTTTTGTTACCCCGTTTGCTGCGATGTTGATGAAAAATTGATGCTTGCACTTAAATAACAGCTACGAAAAGCAAATAATGTTGAAGCTATTAGATGTTGCAACATCTTAATGCAAGTGCTTAGAATTTATGATTCCACCCATTGGATGAATGAACAGAGGAGATAATGGATCTTAATGAAATTAGGGAAATTCGGCTTAAATTGTTGGGTTAAAAGTGGCAGAATTTGAATGTGTTTCAGAAGATGAGATGGGGAGTATTGACTTTTTGTATTGTATGTAAACAGCAGTGCGTATTATTGATTTTAATTTATTTAAATAATGGATATAT
The DNA here is from genome assembly GCA_963931995.1 of Phaonia tiefii. Classification (NCBI taxonomy): domain Eukaryota; kingdom Metazoa; phylum Arthropoda; class Insecta; order Diptera; family Muscidae; genus Phaonia; species Phaonia tiefii. Next base: position 10,850,129 of record OZ008371.1, on the reverse strand, counting down.
ACTGGTATTTGTAGAAATATTGTTATTTTGCCCTACAGAACGTATAATTAATTTTAATTTCCACGACGTAATCTATGTTTATTAATTTATGCTAGGGATCGTATGATTATTATTAATCTATGCTTATGAATTTATACTAGGCGTCGTATGATTATTATTAATTTCTACTTTTGTCTGTATAACTATTATCCATACTAAACAGCATGTATAATTTGTAGTCCAGTATGCATTCGAATGCTGAAGCGTGTGATTGATATTAATATCATTAAAAGTATAACATTATGTATAGTATGTAGCCCATGGTGCGTATGAATGACGTGGCGTATGTTTGATTTTAATATCAATAAATATTTAGCTAACATTTTGCTAAATGATATTTCTGTCAAAACTCGTCCCTTAAGTTGTATAATGTAAATAAAATTTATTTAAATAATGTCTATTTACTACTGACTACAAATATAGATAATTTTCCCTACATAACGTATGAATAATTTTAATTGTCATCGGAAAAATCTGTATGTATTTACTACGGATCGTATTAGTACCATTAGTTTGTACTAGATAATGTATAATTATTATTCATAAGGTGTGACTGGTATTTTTGCGGTAGAAAGGAAATAAATTATTAAAATCAATTATAGGTTCTAATTGATTTATACTGCACAGCATGTATAACTTGTAGCCCATCATGCGTACTAATGCTGAAGTGTATGATTGATATTAATATCAATAAAAATATAATATTCCGTATAGTTTGTAGCATCTTGTGTGTAAGAATGATTTATGATTGATATTAATATCAATAACAATTTTGCTAAAGAAAATTCGTTTTAAAACTCACTCCACAAGTTTTATATTGTAAATAAACGCCAGTACGGATTATTGATTCGAATTTAGTTAAATTATGAATATAAAGTATACTGGTAAAAATATTGATAATTCGTCCTACAGAACGTATGATTAATATTAATTTACACCACAAATTTTATTTTCTACGGATGTTATGATTGTTACTAATTTGTACTAGAGAATGTATTATTATTATCCACAAGGTGTAGACAGGTATTTTTGCGGTAAAAAGGGAATAAATGTTTAAAATAAATTCTAGATTTTAATTAATTTATATTGCACTGCATGCATAATTTGTAGCCCACCATGCGTAAGAACGATGAAGCGTATGTTTGATATTAATATCAATAAAAGTATAATATTATCTATAATTAGTAGCCCATGGTGCGTAAGAATCACGTAGCGTATGATTGATATGAATACCAATAAGAGTATAATTACGTATACTTTGTAGGCTATGGTGCGTATGTATGTCGTAGCGTATGATTAATATTAATATCAATAAAACGAAATTTATTTTGCTAAAACAATTTCTTGTAAAACTCTTCCCCCGCTTTTAAAGCCAACTCTTAGGGTTGTCTTTAAAAATAATGTTTTATCAAATTGCAAAAATTATTTTGTATTAATGAGAGTTAATTAAAATTAACCACAAAGAGGCATTGAAAGCAACAAATCCTTTCTGTCTACCCATCTCTTTTCCTTGGCCTTTCTCTGTACTTTTTCTCTCTGTGTGTTGCCTCAAAGTAGAAATGGATAGGAAAAAAGATACTCATTTGTGCAAAACAGAAATAATTAAAAAAAAACACTAATTTGAAATATTATTATACGATTTCGAGGAAAACTAAGTATTCGTTGATGCATTTGAAAAAGCTGCTTAAAAATGCATTAATATATTTAGAATGTCGAAACTAAAACATCCGTGATTTTTATTTCTCTCAACACAGAACAGATTTCATCTAATATTAAACAAGTGTAAAGGAAAAAATGTATTAGGAGGGGGTATGTATGGAAATTGTATGCTGAGAATTCGAATGTATGTGCCCTTCCATTCCTGGCTTTAAAATCTCTCTCCAGAGCTTTTGTAATAACATTCGCAATGTTCCATTCTGTTTTTTTTTTTTATCCCGCTGACAATAAGTTAATGCTCTAACTTCCGTTTGGGTATTGTCCTTTGCTGCTAATTCCGGTACTTGCAGTTATTGTGTTGCCATCATTTTTTTCCGCTCTTGCCGTTATTGTTATTGTTGCTGATGCACCAGCACCATCACCCAGCTTACTGCCATGTGAAATGAAACAATAACAATGGCCATAAAGATGGCTTGAACAAAGAATGAAAAAAGGTCCCGGTATGGACAAAAAAAGCGGGCAACAATGGCGAGATACGTGATGCTGATAGCGACGATGCAGTTAAAGCTGGATCAATTTTCTGTCGGAAAATTTGTTGCTGGAGCTTTTCGTGAATTTAGGAATTTAAGGTGTCCGAATATTTTTCAAAATTATTAAGAAATTTAGAAAATACCCAGCATTAGTTATTGGCAAAGCAAATATATAGTTGTAATGGAATTAAAATAGCCTGTTCACAAAAAATACACAAAACTTTTGATTTGTAAACCAATAGGAATAGTTGTTACTGATTTGTGATAACGATATGTATAATTATTTTTAATTTGTGAAATAAAATAAATAAATAGTTTCCTATTTAATTGGGGGGAGAGCTTCTCACAGACAGAGAGCTGTGGGTTTTCAAGTTGTACACTCACTGATGGGAACGTATAATTTTTCACCGAGTCGGTGTGGGTTTTTTGGAAGCATTTTTGAATTAATACTACAGTATTTTTAATTCAAGAATTTCTGCTACGAAACGTATAATTGGCATTAATTAATACTACGTCACGAAACCGTTTCATAACAACAGTTTAAAAATTTTCTGCAAAAAGTTGCAAATATTGATTAGGTCGAATAATTGTTATTGATTTGTGATACAATACGTATGATTATTATTAATTTCTACTACAAGAGTATGTAAGATTTATTAACAATTTCTGCTGCAACGACATATAATTCGTATTAATTTACTATACTGGACGCATGATCGTTATCAATATGTACTACAGAACGTAGAGTTAAGATGAAACTGTACTGCAGAAATATTATTTTCAATAATATGAACAAATGTATTTAGCTTACGCTGCTGTTTTACATATTAGTTATATATGTATATGATTGAACAACTTAATGTATAATTATGGAAAATTTGTCCAATAGAACGTATGATTAATATTAATATCCACTACATAGTTAAGCTTATTAATTTATACAACAGATCGTATGATTATTATTAATTTGTACTACAAAATGTATAAATTAAGGGTTTTTCAATAAGAGCGCTACAAAAGTATTTTTAAATAAAACAAAACCGGTTTTAAATACCAATGAAATTCTGTATTCCTGTGAAAGTACGTTCGATGCCATTATGTATGCAACTCGATTTCTTTTGCATGGCCACCACGGGCACGCTGTACCCAATTTTCGACGGTTTTCAAGCATAAATCGGCCGATACTGCTGCAGTTTCACGTTCGGTATTCGTACGAAGTTCATCAATCGTCGCTGGCTTGTTGGCATAGACCATAGACTTGACGTAGCCCCACAGGAAATAATCTAACGGCGTCAAATCGCACGACCGAGGCGGCCAATCGACTGGGCCATTTCGTGAGATAACACGTTCACCAAACTTGGTTTCCAATAAACTGATTGTGGTATTCGCTGTGTGGCTTGTGGCGCCGTCCTGTTGGAACCACATGTCCTCCAAGTCCATATTATCCAATTGGGGCCAAAAATATTCAGTTATCGTTGAACGGTAGCGATTCGCATTCACAGTAATGTGCCGGTCTTGATCATCGCGGAAGAAGTGCGGCCCAATGACGCCGCCGGCCCATAAACCGCACCAAACCGTAATTTTTTCGGGATGCAATGATGACTCATGGCTTACGTGTGGATTGCTGTCCGACCAATAACGCATATTTTGCTTATTGACGAAGCCATTCAGCCAGAAATGAGCCTCATCGCTGAAGATGATTTTCCGATGCAAATCCGAATCATTTTCAAGTTGTTGCTCAGCCCAATTCACAAACATACGACGCTTATGGTGGTCAAGCGGCTTCAGTTCTTGCGTCAATTTGATCTTGTAAGCATGTAGGCCAAGATCTTTTCGCAAAATTCGCCACAACGACGTCACAGAGATGCCCAACACTTGAGAACGACGTGTGAGAGACACATTTGGGCTTTCTTGAACTGAAGCCTCAGTGGCAGCAATATTCTCGACACTACGGGCACTTCTTTGCTTCACTGGCACGGGAACATTTTGTACTGTGCCTGTGGATTCAAATTTTTCCACTAGACGCTCAATTGTTGATCTGGTAGGACGATTATGACGACCATAAATTGGACGTAGCGCTCTTAAAGTTGAGGCCACTGACTCCAAATTTCGGTAGTAAATTTTAATAATTTCGACACGTTGTTGGATCGTATATCTTTCCATGATGAAATGGCAAACCTTACTGAAGAGAAATGTCAAAAGAGCGGGATAAAATATGGCGTCGTTTGCTGTCCCTATCGATTTACTTTTGTAGCGTCTCTGTTGAAAACCCCGTTAGTACTGACCTGTACAACAGATCGTATGATTATTATTAATATGTGCTACATAGCGTATGATTATTCTTCTTTAGAATAACGTGCAATTGTTATCAACAACATAATCGTTTCCACTAAAAAGTAATACAATCGATTTAAAATTCAAGTGATATATAAATATGTAACATGTAATTATTAATTAATATTATTAGTTTATACTACGATAGGAATTATTATTATTAATTTATGCTACAATACGAATAATTACTATCAATTTATACTACCGAATGCAGTTTCTGCTATAGACAATACAATTGATCTAAAATTTCTCCACACAGCGCATGATCGGTGCTAATTTGTACCACACCACAACGTACAATTGTCCTAGATTTGTGTTCTACAGACCGTCTGATTAAATTTAATTACTTGACATATAATTTAGGACAATATATACAACTGAAAATATGATTTCTATTAATTTGCAATGATTATTATTTTGAACTTCAGAACTTATAATTATTAATAATTTATACTACAGAACTTCGTGATAAAAGACAAAAAAAAAAAGACCCGTGTCACCCATTTTTGCACTTTTTTTTATGGCCCCCCCAAAGATTTGGCGCCTCGGTGACATTTATTGATTTACCCTCTGAGGGAAAGTTGTAGCTCTTGTCATAAAGAACATATAAAATCATAGACATGTGAACATATAAAATAAAAAACAAACTTAATCTTCAAGGCCAAAATCGCAAAAGACTTTAAAAAATTCAATTTTTTGATGTGTTAACATCTATAGGCGCGGGTAGGGACTAAACTCACAAAGTGAACACATCCAAACACAGTTTGCCTGACTGCGATCACAGATGGTTTGGCATTAAACTCCTCCGAAACGGCGGGACCGATCTGTATGAAATTTTGTGCGCATATCGGTTAGGTCTCAGAATTGGCCAACATCTATTTTCTATACCCCTAAATGATAAGGGTGACCCACCCCTATATAGAACACAGATTTGTCCGACTGCGAAACACAGATTGTCAGACTGAGAAAAAACACACTGATGTAGCGGCAGCGAATAGTTGTCTTGTGCGGAGCACTCTCAGAGCAAAAAGAATAATGACGTATATAAAAATGAGATAGCAAGAGAGCAACGAAAATTGTGTGAACTTGTGTAGCGTATGTACGAACATAACAATGTATGTATTTACATATGTCTGTTGCTTTGCAATCTCTTTGCTTTTTGTGGGTATAAAATAAAAAGTATTACGCAAGAAAATAATGGCATATGTACTTGCACTGGTCTTTAAATAATTTTAAGTATTAATATTATTTAAATATTATTAATATTATTTAAATCATCATATGATTGAACGCTGTTTTTTATTTTCCAATGTAACATTTACTAATGTGCTCATAGAAATCGAACAGGTACCGTGTAACAAAAAGGTGTTAACACATCGCCCGAGAGTTCGAACACTCATTGGATTTTTTTAACCTTTTTCCCCCTGTTCAGGTCCATAGGTAGCAAACCGTTCAAAATTCAATTAAACAATCAACTACAAAAATGTACCTAAGATCTCAATAAACAATTTTCTACAACATATGAACTTCCTAGGAATGATTCTTACCACCGTTTAGGTAGCGTTTAGGTAGCCATCATCAGCTTTTTGGTATTGATACAGAGGTGAGCGCGAATCCCAACTACAAAAAAAAAACAAAAGAATTTCCTTCATTCCTAGGAAGTTCATATGTTCCAGATAGTTGTTAATTGAGGTCTTAGGTACATTTTTGTAGCTGAGCCTGACAAAATAATCACTTGTTTGAAAGAATGACACCGAGACCCCAAATTTTTGGGGTCCATAAAAAAGTCTATGAATTTGGTCAAAACTGGGAGACACGGGTCTTTTGTTTGTCTTTTATCACGTATTGGTGTCCGTATATAGTTATATTTTTTCGTGTTGCACTGTGTTATTAATGTATACTCCAGAACGTAAGATTATGGGAAATTTGTACTGAAGAGTGAGTGATTGCTATTAAATTTGTGTGATTATTATTCGTGTGTACTACAGAACATATGACTATTGTTAATTTATTTTATGGAATATGCGAATATTATTAAGTTTTACTACAGAACGTAATGGTTATTAATAATTTGTTCAACCAAACCTGGGTTAATTATTAATATATACAGCAGAACGTATGATTATTATTAATTTGTACTGTAGAACGAATGATTGCTTTTAAACTGTCTAACCCTACATGATTGTTAGTAATTTGTACTGCATATAGTTTCGGACGAAACTATTTTGTATTTTTGTTTATTTTTGTGATCTATGATCAATGAATATCTATGGCACAAACAAATTTAGTAAATTTTTTGGTACATTCTAGTCCCTTTTAAGCCAAAGGCAAACAAACTTGCCAAACTTATATTCTGGCCATGTAGGCGGATTGAAATCCGGTCTTGCATTTTTTTTTTTGGTTTATCTTTGTCTTCTTTATCTCAGATTTGGTACCTTAAAGACCATCTCAACTTTCTCGTCCTTAAAAGCCCTACAAATTGTTTGTATGGATGATGATTTACTCTTCATGGTGGCGTTTTAATGCTTATTTTATTTCCGTTTATGGAAGGCGCGTAAACAAATGTTTTTGTAAATCAACAAAGAGTAATGTAGTGAGACGTATGATTGATATTATTTAAAAATATTTTTGACTTTAATGCCTTAATGGCTTCCCTTTTCAATATCCATCTTAACAAATAAATCATGTGAACAGTAAATAAAGGAATGTTCTTTCCTCCAACAATATTAAATCATCTTCAATATTATTTAATAATTGTTCAAGCATATGAAGCGTGTATGTGTGTGTGCTGTTGTTGTCTTTTAATATAATTCATATGAAAAGGATTCTGGTTTTTTTTTATTACAATCCTTCAAGTGTGTGTGAGAGCCTACAGAAGAAACCATAAAGAAAAGACGCAAGATGATGTTGTTTACACACACACAGCCTTTCTGTGCATGAATGGAATCAACACAAAAAACACTAAAGCAACACTAACATATGTATGCCCGTCCTTCAGGTTGTAAAATGAAACAACAGCCAGATATTATATTCACATGTCCGTGTGTGTATTCTTGCAAGGATAAGGAAGTAGCATTCATGTGGAGGAAGTCGGCGGTATTTGCTTTTATGATTTCTTATATAGAAATTAAAATCACTTGTATTTTGTATTTTTTTTTTGCGTAGCATTTTAAGACATTTAACTTTTATTGTAAGATCTTAAAAATATTTTCAACACGAATTTCACCACAATCTCTAATAACTTTTGAGTTAAGTTTATTTTTGGTCCTTAAATTCCTTACGCCCGCAAATTCCAAGAGTCTTCTCCTGACAATAATTTCGTTTGCCAGCATTTTTCTCTTTGAACTGTCTCTGTCTGTTTCTCAGGGAATTGCCATTGGAGTTCGGGAAAAGTTTAATTGAATAAGTTTCCTTTCATTTTGTTTCCGTCGTCCCCAAAGGGCCGTGGTGGTGGACGTGGTGATTCGGATGATGGCAATTCTTTGAAGTAATTAATTTTTATCTTTTAGTGGGCTGTCATTAAGTTTTTTAATGTGTTGAAGAGACGAAAGACCACAAAAAATTAAAGCAAATTATCATAACAATTTGTATAAGATTCCATTAGTTTATGCATAATTAAAGAATTTGGGCAAATGGAGAATTTTGTGTAGGAGTTTGAAATTTTTGCTGTGGTACCTTAATAATAACTTAATTGCTCAACTGTGTACGTATGATTACTATTAATGTTAGTCGGTGTGTCTCTCCTCAATGACTATAAGGACGGCGTATGATTGATATTGATTGAGGAGTTTAAAATTTTCGGTGATAATTTTAATCTAATTACACTTAATTGCTCATCTGTACATATGATAATGAATAATAATGCTCTGGCCATGGTAATGGTTGTGGCTGAGTGTTTCTATTTGAGTAAGGCAGGCGTATGATTTATACAAGTGTTTCATTGTACTACGGTGCCTCTGATTGCTTTTAATGATGTCTAAAATGATGATATCTAGGAATTACTTTTTGGTTGAGGAGAGCGTGTGATTAACACTGCTTAACTATAATTATTTCTGCGGAACATTTGTTAGTGAATAATAAGCATTTCATGTAAATCAACATAGGACAAGCATTTCTATGTTATTTCTATGTAAACTTCAAGCAATGGACTCAAATTTCCAAATTTTATGTGTAATTCCCATGGTGAGTGAGATATGAGACTTGATTTGCTGTTTTCAGCTTGTTTCCTTTAGATAAATCATGGAAGACGCAGGAACAATATTTACTAAGAACATGGAGCGTATGATTGATAATAATAAAACTTCTTTAGATTTCTACAGCAACGAGTTTTTTTTAAATAGAATCAGATTTCCAAATTCCACGTTGTTTTTAAATTAAACTGTCAAGAAGGGATACGTGTATGATTGATATTGATACATGTTTAATTGCACAACAGTACGTATGATTACTTTTAATGATTTTCATAAAGACGGAAACGGTGATATGACGAAAGCGTATGATTAATGGTAATCAATTATAACCGTTTGTGCGGAATGTTTGCATTGAAATAACTATATTCGCAACCATCCACCATAATAGTAAATTCCACATTAAATTTTTCTGAAATAATATCTTTATAGAAATTGATCTTGAACCGGAAAAGTTAATAAAGAATTTTAATTTATTTCAGTTTTTAGCTCTTTTACTTAGTTCCTTCAGCACCGGAATTGTGTAATATTTTAACGACAAGATTCGGTAGATAAATAGTCAAAATTCATAAAATTCCTATACAAAATTTCCCAATTTTTGTCAATTTAAATACGTCAGGAATTTTGCAATATTTCAGTTGTGATATAAACTTTTGCCGGAGTACAAAGGTTACCGTATAATATCTCATTTTTTAAGACTACATAAAACGCGTTATGGCCACCACGCCAATGCTAAACATAAATTGTCATAAATTGACAATTTTACCAAATAAATTTTAACAAAAAGTCTTCTAAAGCATAAAACTTCAAGCTTTTAAAATCCCATAAAGCTTTCAAAATCCCATAAATTTGAAATTAGTAGCACATAAAGAAACACTTCAAATGAGTCCTAAAATTATTATATTTCCTTAAAAGGAAACATTAAGGAAAACAAAACGGACGTGGTAATAAGGAACAATTCTTTACGATTTAAACAAACGAATTGGCTTTTTGTGTTCTACTGTTGCCAAACAATTTTCACTTTGACATTTGAAACAAAAAGGAAAAAAAATTGAACCCTCCTATCCTAATCAGTTCAAATGATTAATCTTCAGTTTTGTTTAAACACCATTTCTGTGATTAATCGTTTCCATATCCGTTCCATTATTTGCAGCGGAAATTAAACTCATTTCCGTTCCATTATTAAAAAAAAGGACGAAAAACTAGGGTTACTACACTATCAGATATAAAATGACAGTTTTTTAAGGCCACCAGAAAAAGGATCCCTTTTTTTCTCAGATTTTCTTTCACTGGGAATCTTATAAGGCATTAATATCACTTGCAGCTGGAGTTAAGTAACTTGGGAGAATCAACTATACAATGGCCATCATTATAATACAACATGTCCTTGTGTCATCAACGCTATTCATGTTCACACAGCTGTTGCCAAATTTGCTATAAAACTCTATATAAAACATCCAGCATCAATACACAAAGTGTTTCCAACAATAGCTGCTGCTTTAGTCAAGGGATAGCAATCATAAAAAGGACGAAGGCACGACACAGACAGAGGGAGAGAGAGAGAGAGAGAAGGAAACGAAATGAATGATGGGATATGTAATTCCTTAAGATGCATCTCTTGCACATTGCAAATGCAACTGCAGTTGATGCTACTCGAGCAAATTGCAATAATATCGAGTTATATTGCGAGCAGGAAAGGGGGAACGAAAACTTCAATACCGAATTTATTAATAATAATCATTCTTACAAGACAACAAAAGGACTTTTCTTGCTGGTGGTTTTTTTTTTCTCAACGAAACTCAATGAATAAGGATAAGCGTACACATATACATATATATATATATATGTATGTGTGTGGTTGCCATTTAATATACATTTTCTATTCATTGTTTGACAATACTTGCAAATGTGTACAATCTTCGTCAGTAACAAATATTGGCACACATGGCTTAAGCTGTGTTTCTCCTTCCCCAAATTTCCACACAGATTCAGTTCCAAAATCAATATTAAATATCATCATACTTTTGTATGATTGACCCAAAATAAAAACCAAATCTTCATATCCTTAGTATTTGTTGTGGCTTGTACTGTTGTTCAGGTAGCCAAAAATCCACAATTGATTGGATTCTTTGACAGTATCAGGATTTTGGGAATTCCATTGTTAAACGTATTCAGCGACAACGTCTCTAGTTGGAATCTTTAAGATTAAGTTGTAAAACTATCATCATAAGAGTTTGTTGTCATTTTCAGTTTCTAAAATGTGTTAGAACGCCCAATATTCCTTTAAAACCACCCCGTAGTATGATTGATATTAATCCTGCCGGCACAATCAACCAATGTTGCGTATGGGTAATATTGTTTGCAGATAAGAGTCAGATTTGGGAAAAAAAATTATAACTTGACCAGCCAAATCTTAGGTGATTGATTATAGGACTGTTTTGTGATTCCCTGCTAAACTAATTTTACAGCCACTTTGTATTTGGAGCTAAGCGATATTAAGCGGCTCCCCATACAAAGTCGTTGAAAAAGTGGTTAGCGGGATATAAAAATCCAGCTTATTATTTGTAGTACAACAATGAAATGTGTATTACTCATATGCCACCTTCCATTTCAGAGTAATTAAATTATAAAATCATACTACTTCACAAATTTTTTACATATATTGAATTTCAAAAACCCAGAATCGAAATTGCTTTAGCTGTGAGTGTGTTGAACATCAGTTTAATTTATGTATCAGGCATTAGGGTGTGTACGGGTACTAAATTTAATTTTCCCTGCGACATAAACAAAATCAATCTAGTGTATATTACTCATACCCAACCGTAACCTTCTAAGTAAATTAAGTGTACCTTGGCTTGATTGATGCCAGGTTATACTATGCATCCAGTATAAGGATGCGTATGAATGATGATGTTTGCTTTTCTGCAAAATTAAAACTTCCTTGCTATACATTTTCGTTAACATTATTCACAATTTATTAAATAGCATAAAATCGATAAAAACTATAAATTTTCCTTTAATACCTCTCAGTAGTGTGATTGATTGTAGTTCTGACAATACAAGAAACAAGTGTTACGTATGAGTTATATTGATTGCAGACAGGAGTCAAATTCGAGTAACAAATTTATCATAAGTTCAATCTCTTCCGAGTAGATTGATATTATTTTTTAAACAACAAAACATATTAGAGGTTTATTACGCATACGCTTCCTTTCACCTACGCTGAATTTAAACAAGTCTGGGTCGAAATTGGTTTCACTGTGCGTATGATTAATATTAGTTTATTTTAGGCATCACACAGTGGAGAGCGTATGAGTGACTATTATTTATATTTTCCTTATCACGAATACGCCACCTTTTCCTCTTTTTATTATTTATATTTTCATATTTGTTTATTTTCAAGTAATATGCATAATAGCGTATGAGTGACTATTATTTATATTTTCCTTCTACACCAACCCAACAAAGTCAAGGTTTATCACGAATACGCCACCTTTTCCTCTTTTTATTACTTATATTTTCATATTTGTATATTTTCAAGTAATATGCATAACCAGTAGGAAAAAGTTGAACACCACCCTGTGGTATGATTGATTTTAATTCTTTCAGTACAAATAACCCAATGTTGCGTATGAATTATATTGACTCCGAGTTAAGAACAACATTGATCATAAGTGCCTCCACAGAATCTTTTGCGAATAGATTGATATTATAGTTCGTACAACAACGTTAATTCATTTTTTATTACTTTATTTTTATTTTTTATATCCTCCCTTGCATTTAATCATATGGACTTTTTCACAGATTTACATATGGGTATTTCCACAGAAAAGTTAACTTTTTTTCGCGTTACGTGACCCTCGTTAATTGCTTATATTTTAGGACTGGGGCTGGATGTCTTTGGTAGCTTCTGAAATATAACAATTGGAAAATGTATCAGTACTATCTGGTCAACGTTTTTGATGAAGTATCGTAGGAAAAAAACTAACAAATTTCAGGATTGAATTTTGTTTAACTGTGCGCATAATTAATCTCGGTTTATTTTCTGCATCAAACATTTGGGTGCGTATGAGTTATTAATATTAGTTTTTAGCAATTAACAGTAATTAGTATCATTACTATCTCCGGTCACCGTTTATGTTGAAGTATTATAGAAATAAACTAACAAATGCCACGATCAATTTGGTTTGAGTGCGCGTATTTATTTCTTCCTTTTTCCAATTAAGTCTTTATTACTCATACTCATGGGTTCCTTTTTAAAGGAATTTAATAATATTAATCATACTCACTGTTTTACTTAGTTTTATATAGTCAAATAACCAGTATGAAATTACAAAGGACCAACGGTTTAAACTGTTTAACGGAGCGTATTAGTGATATCATATCGAAGAGTCTAAAAAGAGAACGATCGCATATCACTGATTCAGGGAAAGGTCTTCGCTATCTCTTCATTCTGTTAGTATAATTGATATTAGTTTAGGGTACGTATGATTAATATCGATTTTGTTTTATTTATTGCACAAAACCAAAATTCCATTTCTATAAATTCTCATTAAACATTTCCCACAATTTAAGAAATCACATGTTCAGTTCCTCAAGCATGCAATCATATTTTAATTGGTAACAATTGCTGATTTCAGTGGGTACACATTATTTATGGTCTTAGCCGCTACCAGTCATTAATCTTGGCCACCTTTTAAGTCTGAGGCATTAAGTAATTCCATATTTTCTTAAGCAAAAAGAAAAATTTATGCAAAATTAATAAAAATAAATGATTTATAAATCATGAAGTCCAAAAATGAACACAATCCCAAAGAAATCAAAAACATGATATTAAAGATGCAACAGCGGCATCATCGTCAGCAGCATCATCGTCACCATCATCACCAGCATCATGGTCGTCATCGGCTGCTGTAGGTTGAGAATGTCATAAGACTATCTTGCCAGCCAGCCAACAAACTAGCCACATCCTTCTGTCGTCGAGCATCGCTGAGCTAACGAACGAGCTGGTGCCTGGCCCCCGTGATTAATTATAAATTCATACTCTGTCAAATGAAAGGTGTGAATCTGAGTGAAAGGCCGACCCCTTCTTTTAACGTGTGATAGTATGCAAATAAATCGCATGTATTTTGTGTCTGCCTGTGTTTTACAAATACTTTGATAAATTTATTGAAATATTTGTAAAAAAAAAATCAGTCGCAATCAAACTACTAGTACCACCACCACCACCACCACTACCACTACAACTTCAACTGCTAACAAATAGCTTAATATACTCGTACATATAAACATTAATTAATTAATTGAGTGCGTCAAGTGTAAATGGTAGAGAATGATGTTTCATTGCTTAGAAATGTGCTGATATTGCTGCTGCTGTCATTTCAGTGCTGTTGCTGCTTTCATTGTAATGGCGTTGCACTTCCCTAAACACTCGACGCCGGTTCATTTCACTAGTTTCCCTGTGAGCATTTTTTTCTGCTAGGAGGTACGATATTTTAGAGATGGAAAACAGTTTCAGTACAACAAGTGCAGTTTTTATTTTAAAAATTTGAACATAATATGTTTTCCTAATTATTTTCGTTGCCATTAATATTAATCATACGTCAGCATAACTATAGACCGAGAGGTTGAAATTATGTTAATTATACGTAGGGTAGGGTAAAGTTATGTTGGGCGTTACTATGAGCTTTAACCTAAAGTGATCACTATTTTTTGAGACTGTATAGAGTTACGGAATTTGGAAATATTTCAAACATGATGTCTTTTTTCTTGTACACTAGTACGTCTCCATTTGTCTTTAGGAAAGTTTCAAGTGAATCTCAAAAGACACGACCTTTTCAGATACATACCCAATTTAGCACTGAAAATGGACACAATACTGTTTCTCTTCGATATACTATCCCTATCCCGGTAAAATTGGGCGTATCATTTTTAATGTGTACCCATTGCTGAAGCTTTCGGTCCTTGTTGCCAGGAAAGGATTCGCGTATTTTAAATTCACAGTCCGCTGGCTGGAGCCCATTGTTACCAGCTCATCTGCCCCGCCTACCTTTCGCAACCAGCCACGGTGCCATGAAGTCCTTACAATCTCCAAGCAGCCAGTGGTGGATAATTTGTTTATCTCCTTGCACTGAAGTACCGTTAGCGATCTTGAATTTGATTATTATTTGATTTTATATGTCCTGACTTGACTTTGATTTCGGCACTTTTGGCCGCTAGATTGTGTACAATCTACACTGTCTTCCACAGTCATTTCGTCCTGATCTTCAGTGGAAGAATCTGTGTGGAGTAGTGATGAAAAGTGGTCTCTCCACATGTTAAGCACACACTGCTTATCTGTTAACAAATTCCTATTATCGTCCTTGCAGGAGGACAGCCCATTATTCGGGCCGTTATTCAATCTCCTTACTAGCTGGAAAATTTTTCGGGATTCAATATTCATTCTGCACATTACGTTCGTTTCACTGTCACTCTGCTCCCACTGCCATTTTCTCCGCCTACATTTGTCCCTTCTCAGCCTCTTGTACCGCTCATTCGCAGCACGCGTTGTAACTGACTGTATCGTTGCCATACGTGCAGCGTCTCATCGTTATATTGAAGTGTTGCCCCACAGAACGTATGATTATTTTAAATAAATTTTCTCATCTCAAATAGGGTAGAACCCGGGGGGGTTTCAATGAAACAGCTGGTCCACCTCCTAGTAACAAATTTGATACAGAATGGAATGTGAAAGAGAATGAGCTATAGGCGAATTGAAAAACACTGACTAAGTTTGATAATATTGGAACTTATGACATTTAAAATAACTTGATATACAATAAATTATTTTCGATTTGAAGAACACAACTATTTTCTTTAATTTTTATTTATATTACAAATATTTAATTATTTTTTCATAATCATACGTTCTGTGGCCCCTGAATGTTATAGAAACGATTGTTTTTTATAATCATATGTTCTGTAGCTCAAATCTTCAACATACGTGTCCACAACAAAGTGACTGCAGACAAGTGCAGAGAAGTTTCACTATTAAATTATTTTTGAAAAATATATGTACCCATAGAGTAAGATATAAAGAGTGTGCATGTGTGTTTCAGTTCCACCAAATTTTCGTTGAAAGTAACTGAGCTAACGACAGTTTTGATACTGTTTTTTTATGCCTGTTTCTTCTGACAAAAATTGGATTTAATACAAAAAAAATTAAAGAAAAATGTGAGTTTCGTTGAAACCATAACTAATTTATTGCATATAAAGTTAATTTAAAAGTCAGAAGAGTCAATACAATCAAACATTAAATGTTCTTCTTTTCGACTATCGCCAATTCTCTTTCACATTCTATGTGTATCAAATTTGCAGCTAGGAGGCCGATAAATGGGTCATCGCAACCGTCTGCATAAAACACTATAAAAAAGTCGATAGAACAGAGACTTTCGGCGAGAATTTAGTGAAACTGAAAGACATATGCACACCCTGTATATCTTACTCTCTAGGGTAACTGAACTTGTACTTGTCTGCAGTTACTTTATTGTGGAAATGTATATTGAAGTTTTGACCCACAGAACGTATGATTATTAAAAACACAATTGTTCCTATAACATGCAGGGGCCACAGAACGTATGATTATTATAAAATATGTGTCCCTCTCCCATATACGGGGTGGCGTATGAGTAATTTGGAGTCAGTAAAATAAATTTTAATTGGAAAACGAAGCGTATAAAGAATACTACTAAATTAGGGATATTGAATTACAAAAAGTACCACAAATTGTACAGATGTAACAAAACACAAAACACCCATATCAACCTCACAACTAACAGGAACTGCTGGTGGCGGTCTCTGCATTTTCATATTGTACCATTGCACTATTTCAACAAATATATCACACAGCCACCCCAGAACTCTTCTGTTCATGTTTTTCTAAATGATACGCTTAATTAACTCGACTGCAATTAGCATAATAATAATAATCATTCGAGATCTATGAAAACACACACAATTTCAATAAAAACTATTTTCCAAGTTTCAATTTAAATACTGGGGCTTTTTCTGCCTCGCAATTAGTTATATTTTTGGTTATAAAATTTTTTCAATTCCTCTCTCTCTCTCTCTCTCTCAACAATTGCTCGTAACAAAAATACTAGAAAAAATTAAAAACTTTTTAATAATTATTATTACGAGAAGTTGTTGGGATGTTGAAATGTGGCCTGTTAAAGGTATTCAAGTGGAAACTTGGCCTGACTGTGGCCATAAACACTCAGATACATACAGTATTTTTTGTTCACATTCAATTTGGTAATTCAACATTCAGTTTGTGTGTTTGGGCGTTGAGATGGAAAAGCACTTGTGTGGAAATATGTGATGATAGGTCTATGCCCATAATCTGTACATATGCTGCAGCAGCAGACACATGTTGGCCCAATCAATTGGAATATCAAATAGTGGCCAACGAACGACATTAAAATCTACGCAAATATTATTAGAGAAAATATGTATCATGGGAGGAGGATGATCTGCAGCCAGCACCATTGGCTTTTAACAGTCATGTTTTTGGTACTTTAATTGATATAAATATAGATTTGCGTACCCCCTTATGTTTTTATATTTGTCAAAATGAGCCATCATCAAACAGCAGACAAAACGTTTGGATGCATTACGCCAGCAGACTACAAATATTTGACTGAAATAAATTGAACAGAGTTTTTATGTGAGAGAAAAGATAAGTTTAATAATTTTGTTTCATCTGGGGAATTTTGCAAACATTTTCATTGATTATTCAATGTTTCGCTGGCTCTTTCCGCTATATGACGTATGATTAATATTAATTTGTATTCTCTAGTGGCGTGTGAGTAATATTTTAGCTGTAAAGCAGTTGATCACTCTTTTTCTGGTGTATTTTCTTTTTATTGGGAATGTTATATTTTATTGATTCTATTATTTCCTTTGAACCTCAAATAAATTGAAATTCTGTTTTAGCCTGGGAATTGTACAAAGTTTTTCATTGAGTATTTAATATTTTATTAACTTTGTGCCCTCTGGTACGTATGATTAACACCAATTTGTATTCTGTTCTAGAGTATGAGCAATATTTGTGCTACCAACCATTTGGAATACTCTGTATCTGGAGGGTTTCTTAAAATGTTTGTTAAGAATTTAATATTTTGTTGATTAATAACTAATAAGTGCAGTGGGTTTTGATTAATACTAATTAAGTTACAGTGGGTGCCTAAGAATGAGGATATGTTGTAGTACAATATAAATACCACGCATTATCTGGAGAGTTTTTCTCTTTGAACCTCTTAGAAAGTGGACAGAGTTTGTGTGGTAGATAAATTGGGTATTTATTAATGGATTAGTTCTATTCTGGGAATAGTGTTAGGCTTGATTTTGAGTATTTACCAATTTATTGGCTTTTTGTGCTATTGTACGTATGATTAATATTAGTTTGTGTCCTCTAATGGCGTATTCCGGACACGCTGAATTACTACACCGGATCAACCCTATTCCCGTAAAAACGGACTACTGTATCCCCTACCTTCCACCAGCGACAAATCTAAGGACTTCTATTCCGACAGGAATACCTGGGAAAAGTCACTGGAAGGGGATATCAGTTGTATCAGATTTTTCACGGATGGATCAAAGTTGGACGAGCAAGTAGGCTATGGGGTCCATTCACCTGACCTAAATGTATATATCTCCTTCAAGGTGCCTCATCACTGTAGTGTATTTCAGACGGAAATTACCGCCATACTGGAGGTTGCTGAACTACTGAAAAGTAGTGCCACAACCCTCCGGAGAATATGTATCTATACAGACAGCCCTCCGGAGAATATGTATCTATACAGACAGCCAGGCTGCCATAAAATCCCTGGAAGCCATGTTTGCTACGTCCTTGACGGTGAAAGAATGCCACTCACCACTTAGGGTGATGATAGAGTATTTTGACATCAGGCTCATCTGGGTACAGGGACACAGCGACATCCCACGCAATTGCGTAGCGGATGCGTTAGCTAGGCAGGGCACTACGGCACAGGTTCTTCCAGCAAAAGAAGGTGTTAGTATGCCAATATCTACCTGTCGTTTGTAGATCAGGCAGTGGGCCGATAATATGTTCAAGGACAAGTGGAGACTTACTTGAACTTGAAAACAAGCCTGGGTCCTCTGGCAACTGGTGGACAGGAAGATGACAAGCCAACTACTTAACTTGCCGAGAGGCAGATTATCCACAATGATAGGAACACTTACGGAACATTTTCTTGTAGGAAAACACGCCCTAAGATTGGGACATAGAAACTCCACTCTATGTAGATGCTGCATGGAAGACGACGAAGAAACTACGAAACACCTTCTCGTGGATTGCCCTGCTGTGGCAGGACTGAGAAGTAGGATATTCGAAAAACATCTAGTTAGTATCGTAGACCTACAGGATATTCCTGGATATTCTTATAGACAAATTTATTGAAAGGGCAAATTGACTGGACGACTAGTCAATAGTTGCTATGGAGGAAACTGCAGGTATCACAATGGGCTTCTTTAGCCTAAGTGTGCTAGACAGCGTGCTGTCTTGCAGCCTTTTCAACCAACCAACCAACCAATGGCGTATGAGTGACCAACCTGACCAACCACCCCGATTTTGGCGTAATTGTCCCGCTTTTTGTTGGCAAAATTCTTAAATAACAAAATGGTTATATATTATTTTATAATTTGGTCTTATTTTAACCGAATTCATGAATTTGTATTAAATAATTTATTTAAAATCAAAATTTTCTGATTTTTTACCCATTGTGTCCCACATTTTGGTCACACCCAGTGGGCCAGGTTACGTATGAGTAACCAAAAAGTTAAACGGCGGCGTAAAGGTTTATACAGTACGTATGATTAATATTAATATTAATTAAATTCAATTGGATTCATATGGGCGAGTATTTGTTCCTCTACAATAAAAGTACAACACTTTATTTAGAGGTTTGATTTGTAGTGTTTGCCGAAAATTTAAACCATTTATATACATTTTTATCTGGAGAGTTATTTGATTGGAAAATTAATATTCTATTGATTTTTATTCTACTTCCTCATATTCGGTTGAACCTCATCAAATAAATTGAACATTAAATGTTATATAAAGCATATGTTTAATCAACAAATTTAGGTTTATCCCGGAAACAGTTTCAAATTTTATTGAATATTTAATATTTTATTGACTTTGCGCTATGATGCGTATGATTACTACTAATTTGTATTCTCTGGTTTTGTAATATTAATGTTTGAGTTGTAACATATTTAGTAAGTACGATTAAGACAAATGAATATACCATAATGAAATATGTGGAATATTGTGTTGAACAACATTAATATCATTATCTTCAACAGAGTTTTGTAAATTGTTCTTAAGAATATAATATTTTGTATGTAGGCTTTCCTTAACTACATTACGTATGATTAATATTAATTATGTTTCATACTGTTATTGAATAATACAAAGGCAAAACTTTATAGAGTTTTTGAAATTTTCAAAACATTTATTCAACATTTCATTCAAGTTGTGTGCTATGGTATGGTACGTATTATTAATATTAATTTATATTTACAGAGTAAAAATATGTATACATGCCTATTTTCATTTGAGCCTGAATTAAATCGAAGAGAGTTTGTGTGTTTAGGGGAAGATAAGTTTATTAATGAAATGTAATTGTATCCTGGGAATCGTGCAATGTTTTATTGAGTATTTACTATTATGTTAATTGTTTGTTTTATGGTAACGTATGATTAATATGAATTTGTATTATCTGCTGGCGTATAAGTTATATGTATAATACAATAACCAATCAGTTCATCAGCACATAATACAAAAGCTAACGCGATTCTCAGTAGCGGAGCAGAGAACCGGCTGCATTGCTGATGAAATGGTGACAGCAAACTTTTACGCAATTGGGGCACAGGGAAAGTCATGAGCGGAAGTTGCCGAGCGAACGAGGAATGCATAGCATTACTGACGGATGTAAGATGGATGGAATAATGGCAGTAACTCTTTAACGAGGACTTAAATATTGAACGACACTTTCGCCTTCCTGATTACAATACTGTTTTTCAAGCACGGATAAGACAGTCTCAGAATGTGTGAAGTGACTGATCAACGGAGATGCAGACACAAATGGGAATACATGGACTGGTAGTCAAGCGGCCAGCAGTGGGATATCACCACTTACGTGTGAAATTCGTCGCGGTACTCGAGTGGAAACAAAGGTTTTCCACCACTGGCAGCCGCAGAATTATATAAACTACTGCGGGACTTCGCAACATCAGGCAAAGGACTGTGTATGTGGCAAACTAAAATCCTTCCAGGCTATAATATTCGATCTTCAACACTAGCTAAGAATATCCGACTGGAAATTATGGAAAGCAACACACGATAGCAGAAGTGCAACGATCCTGTGGTAAAGGCTGGATAGGAAATCCAGAGGGTAGTTGAGGTTAGATAAAGGCGAACTGAGCCATTTAATTAAACGGTATAACTGGGCACGCCACTTTGAGGGCTTGTCTACATAATACCACACAGACGGAGACGGATGCAGAACGCAGAGATCCTGTGTGGCCACCAGGATGGGATCAATACCAGTTAAACCCAGGCGAATTCAAAGGGCGTATAAACAATGGAATACTTTCTTTGAAATCTTTCGTTAGTGTTCTAGTCGAAAGAAAGTCGATTTGGGTTCCACAGTCTTCAAGTCGAATGAAACGTACAATTTATCAAAACTTTTCAGTACAAATTTGGGTTCCTATATTTTCTTAGATGTCTTAGATGTATGCTGAGTAATTGAACATGAGCCGAAGCACCAAAGCTTTAAATTCATGGCATTACCTAGACTTATATTTAGTGAAACTTGAACTCCAGTACATAAAATTATTATAAATTAATTTTCATTGGAGGCATGGGAGTATTTTTTTGTCTAGTAAAATTAAATAATGTGAAGAATTCTGTAATTTTTTATTGTGGATTTCATTGAGATTTTCAGTAAAATAATTTGAAGAATTGTACAGTCTTTTAACGTCAATTGATTGTTGGAATACAGTACATACGATTATTATAAATTAATTCTCATTGTTACACACTATCGTGCGTATGAGTAATAATGATTTATTGTCAGTGACTCCTTATGATTCATTGAGGCTTAATCTATGGAAATTTTATTAATATTCATAGATATCTTATATTTGCCAACAGTACGTATGACTATTTTTAATTATAGTTGAAAGGTTGCGTATGAGTAATTATTTGAATTATTGAATATACATTTGAATTCTAAGCACGGAAATTTAAATTTTTTGTCTGTAAAGGAATTTTAAGTAACGAATGGGATGGGTGAATTTCATCGCTGTCTTCTACTAAAAAGACTCTTCTTTTACAAACACGACACCAAATCTATGCTTAGACAAATAGCTTACAGAAATGTTCTATATTACTTGTATAGATAATTTTGTTTAGTGTTTTGAATGCAACCGATTGTCCATCTTAGCTTTCCATTACTTTTTCTACCTTAACATCCCGAATTTTGATATATTCCTGAGATGTGTCCAACTATACGTATACTTCATTTTAATTTGAATCGTAACACCAATAGTGTGTGTACGTATGAGTAATATTTATTTTGTGTGATTAAAAAAATCTTATTTGCAATTAAATCAGCTCATTTAGTATTCAATTAAATAATTGATATATTTTTCTTGCAAAATTCTTGTAATATTTTTTATTATGATTAATTGATGGGATTTTTAAAATAATTTTCTTAACAACTTCAAAGCAAATCATGTTCATATTTATTTAAATGATTTCAGATTTCACTATAAATGACTGCGATGTCTGCCTATGTGATGTGTCCCTGCCCCGCATTTTCAAGAAAATTCTTTGCGCAATTTCCACCAATAATAATTATAACATTCATATCAAAATCGTTTGTATTTATAGATTTGTGTATATTTTTGGGCGAGATTTCCTTTAGAAAATCATCAAATAGAATTTTAGACGATAGAAAACAAATTCACAAGTCACTCAAGCCAAACACAAACCACTCTAGAAGATATGAAACATCATCAATTAGTCCCACATCTCATCGTTGTTCAATGTGATTTTGAAATATTTTCAAATTTAAAAATGAAATTATTTATGAATTTACATCCGATCGATTCATAATTTCAAGCTCATGGCAAAAATAAAGTTTTCAATTTTTCTTTTTCATTTAATTAAATTTTTTTTTGCAGTGAAAATAGAAAATTAATTTGAAAAAAAAAACACACAAATGGAAATATTTTCTTTAGTTTTTAATTTGTTTATTTCAAGTTGTATTGGTTTTTGTTGTTGCAAATTATTCTCTGCAGTCAATATGCATTTTTTGATTGCCAACAAAGGTCAATGTTATTGTGGCGGCGGCGGCGTGTACGCAATGTAAAGCGACGCTATGTCGGCCGGTCTGTTCACATTTGCACATGTGTGTAGATATGTTCTATACAAATATTTGTGATTAAAAACATATGTTCGAGATTTTAATTAATTAATTTGAAGGTGGTTTGTGTTAAGCAACCTGTCAGCATCATCACATGTTAGTTTTAAGTTAAATCGTTTCAAAAATCTCAACTGAAACATAAGGAAAATGTTGAGAATGATGGGTGGTGCATTTTAATTCACCATACCTTTCTATAACACGTTTTTTGTAAACTAAAATTTTTAAATTTTTCAAATAGTCAAGAAATTTCATATGTTATACATTTGTTATATATGTATGTACATATGATTAATATAAGTTATCTTCTTTGATGAGCATGAGGAACATTGCAACTAATAACAATGTGAACAAGACGATCACTGTCCTGGCACGCTAAAGCCTTAATGAGAAGATTCACAAACTTCGAAACGATCGTCCGCCAACGTGAGTTCAAATCCTGGTTCCAACTATTTAAATGTTTTCTAATTGCAGTATACAACCCCTGACCTGTATAGCTCAAAGGAAATCGAAAAATATTCTTCTAAGAAATAATTTCAGACCGAATCATAGATCAAGTTATATACATTTTTTAATAATATCTTATTTTATTAATTATTATAGTACTCTACGTATGATTATTATTCATTTATTTGCAATGAGTATGTATTTATTTCACCCTGCTACTACTAGTTTATCTGCAACATCCTAAGTTTTTCCGAGATTAGAGTAATAGTTTTCTACTTGGCTTAAATAACTTGGCCTTATTCTCTGATCGCAATTAAATGTAATTGACGCTTGAAAACTAAGTTCGTACTCTGTGGGTATGATTAATATTATTTTCGTTAAGTTTTGGGGCGTATGAGTAACTGCGGTCTTTTAAATTGTGTTTTTTAAACTTTTTTAAGAGTTTTATATTTTGGTAATTGTTTCAGTTGTACTACAGTAGGTATGATTATTATTAATTTGTTTCCGCTAGTTGCTTGAAGTATATTGTTTCTTCTGCTACCAGTAGTTTCTCTAAATTATCTTCAGTCTTTTGAATTTATAGTAATAGTTTTCTACTTGGTCGCAATGATGTGTCAGCAGCAGCCTTATTTTATAATCCCAGCCAAATGCGATTGACCCGTGAAATTTAACTTCGCACTCTGTGGGTATGATTAATATTATTTTATCGTCATTGATGCGTATGAATAACGTTTTCCTATTGTCTTGTAAAGAGTTTTGTTACTTTTAATACAGTTTTTAATTTGATTAATTTTTTCAATTGTTTATTTTTTATTAATGAATTATTATTTTATTATCTGTTGTACTACCGTGCGTATGATAATTATTAATTTATTTACATTAGGTGTGATGAGTATGTTTTACCTCCTACTACTAGTTTTCCGAGCTTGTATAGACCGTTTTATATTTGGCCTCAATTATAGTTAGGTGGTGGCTTATTCTCTAATCCCCATTAAATGTGATTCACCCCTTGCAAATTAACTTTGTGCTCTGGGTATGATTAATATTAATTTGGCTTCATTGTGGCGTATGAGTAACTGCGGTATTTTAACTAGTTTTTTTTTTAATGTTTATAAAGAGTTATATTTTATTAATTGTTTCAATTGTTTTTTATTTAGTAATAAATTCATATTTTATTAATTCTTGAACTACAGTATGTATGATTATTATTATTATCTGAACAAGTTATATTTGCCGAAGATTGTACTGTTCTGTATTTTATTTTGGGGAAGTGGGTTATAAATTGTTAAACTACACACAGTGACTATTATTTTTTGTTGTCCTCATTAATGCAACCCATTCCATATGGCCATCATGGAGCACTTAGTCCGTCCTCCATACGAAAATGTAGTATTTGTCAACAAATATGTTATTCTTAGAATTTTGTGAAAAACTTTTTAAATAGTTAAGACACCAATAGCTTTATTTGCCGTTGTTCCTATTGACGCAATTCTATCCATATGGTCGCCATGGACGCACTTCGTTCATCGTCGTTATGAAAATGTTATTTATATTCGTCGAAGAACAAAATATTCTGAAAATTGTTTGGGTAATGTGGATTTTAAATTGTTAAACTAGACATTAGTAGGTATTGTTGTTTGTTGGTCCCATTGATGGAACCCTCTCCATATGGCAACCATTGAGGTACTTCGTTCGTCCTCTATGCGACGAAGTTATATTTGCCGAAGAATATGATATTCTAGAAGGTGTTTGGGGACAGAGGGTTTTAGATTATTAAAATAGGCATTAATAGCTATTATGTGCCATTAGTTCCATTGATGAAACCTTCTTCATATGGCCACCATGGAGGCACTTCGTTCAACCTCTATGCCAAGAATATTTGCCGAAGAATCTGATATTCCGGAAGGTGTTTGGGGGCAGTGGGTTTTAGATTATTAAAATAGGCATTAATAAATATTATTATTTGCCGTTAGCCCCATTGATGGAACCTTCTCCATATGGTCATCATGGATGCACTTCGTTCAACCTCTATGCGAAGAATATTTGCCAAAGAATATGATATTCTGGAAGGTGGATAATGTGGATTTTAAATTGTTAAACAAGACATTAGTAGGTATTGTTGTTTGTTGGTCCCATTGATGAAACCTTATTCATATGGCCACGATGGAGGCACTTTGTTCATTCTCTATGTGAAGAAGTTGTATTTGCCGAAGAATTTGACATTCTGGAAATTGTTTGGGGAGAGATGGTTCTAAATTGTTAAACTAGACATAAATAACTATTGTTTGCCGTTGGTCTCGTTGCTGGAACCTTCTCCATATGGCCACCATGGGGGCACTTCGTTCATCCTACATTTGAATAACTTACATTTGCCGAAGAATAAGATATTCTCAAAATTGTTTGGGGAATGTGGATTCTAAATTATTAAACTAGGCACCAATAGCTATCATTTGACGTCGGTCCTATTGATGAAGCCTCCTCCATATAGCCACCATGGAGACACTTAGGCCGTCCTACATATGAAAAAGTTATATTAGTCGAGGTATATGACATTCTGAAAATTGTTTGGGGACAGTGGTTTGTAAATTATTAAACTAGACATTAACAGCTATTATTTTCCGTTGGTCTTATTGATGGAACCTTCCCAATACAGCCACCATGTAGGCACTTCGTTCATCCTCAATATGAAAATTGTATATTCGTCGTAGAGTATGGTATTATGAAAATTGTTTGGGTACAGTGGGTTCTAAATTGTTAAACTAGACACCAATAGCTATTATTTCCCGTTAGTCCCATTGTTGGAACCTTCTGCATACGGCCACCATGGAGGCACTTACTCCATATTTTATGTGAAAAAGGTATAATCGTCAAGATATATGATATTCTAAACATTGTTTGGGGACAGTAGGTTTTGGATTTTTAAATTACACACTAATATCTATTTTTTTGTCGTTGGTCCCATTGATGGAACCTACTCTATACATCCACCATGGATGCACTTTGGCCGTCCTTCGTTTGAACCAATTATAGTTGTCGAAGATTATGCTAGTCTGTATTTTGTTTGGGGACAGTGGGTTCTAACTTGTTAATCTACACATCAATATCTACTATTTGCCGTGGGTCCCATTGATGAAACCTTCTCTATACACCACCATGATCCAGTCTTTTAGTCCGTCTTCCAAGTTATATTTGATGAAGAATATGATATTTTGAAATTTTTCATTACACGTGTGATATTCACGAGTTATTTTTTTCATTTATTATTGTCTGCATTTAATATTTACCAACCCATAAACATTTTGCCAACATACAAAATCTAAAAACAATTTTGAAATTAATATAATTACAAAAGCCTCAGAGGCTGGCTGGTTGGCGGGCTGGCAGGCGAGAATTTTCATCTTACTCATTGCAATGAAATTCGTTGTCACAAGATTTGTCATCATCTTTGTTGGCTGTGGCGCGATTTTAGAGGTGAAAAAGTTTTTCATTCATATATTAAAATTGCGCTCTTCA
Organism: Phaonia tiefii; assembly: GCA_963931995.1. NCBI lineage: Eukaryota > Metazoa > Arthropoda > Insecta > Diptera > Muscidae > Phaonia > Phaonia tiefii. Next base: position 10,822,931 of record OZ008371.1, on the reverse strand, counting down.
AAAGGCACGGACGGCATTATGGGTTTGTTTATAGAAAATTGAAAAAGAAAAATTTGAAATTTTTGTAAATAAATATTTTGATTTGAATGGCCACAACAGCAAATCACAATTTTTGGTAGCATAACAAATTACGAGGGGCAAAACACACGGAGAAGACACCAAGGAAATTGTGTAATTTGCAGCAGATTTCTTAAATAATAAAATTTAAATTATTTTCTGCTGCAATTTAAATTTCTTGTCAGTAAAAGTTAGGTTAAATACTATTGGAATTTTAAATATTTACTGCAATTATGTCAATTGCCAACATGTTGTTATAATAAATATTCCATATCCTGATCTGTTAATTTCCTTAAATGCATTAACAACTGAAATTGTGGAAAAACTTTAATAGGCTCAACTTGATGGACTGGAAAACTGGAGTTTGCCTTTTTTTTCTGAAACTCAGCATTTAGACGCTAAAGTGCGTGAGTTGTGTTGTTATTTAACTCTGAAATGGTTTCAAAATAGAAAAAATATTGTAATAAAAAAAATACGTTGGTTTCCTGTTTTACCTTGCGATTTGAAACAGCGTAACTGTTTCCAAAGTGGTTTTATTAATGACACAAGAGTTGGCATGAAATTATGTTACGATTTTCAATTTGAATTCGATTTCAATCCCTGCTGCCTCTTGTTCCAAAAACAACTTCACTTTCTAACTTGTTTTTCTAATTTTTTTCTTTATATTTGATTTTTTATTTGTATTTTTTTTTGTTAACAAAGTTGTTGTTATTGTTCATTATTAACTGGTAGTGGAAATTGAAATTAAAACGTTGCCTCCTGGCCCCCACACTCGTTTTTGTGGATGTTTTTTTCTCCATCGTGTTGAATAAATGTGGTGGCTTGTTGTTACTTGTTGTCGTCGTCGTACGCGTGCGCCATGTGCCTGCCGCCTTTGTGTGGTTAGTTTTGTAGTTGCAACATCAGCAGCAGCCAATGCAATCGAATGTGTGTTATGTTGCAAAATCCTCAGCAAGTCATTGAACTGAAGGAGCAACATCGTACAAACAAACAATCGAAAGTACAAGCAGTTGTTAGTGTTTTGATTTCCCCTTCGCAGAAGTTTTGTTTTTAATTTCCTTTTGTTTCCTTTAAAACGGTGGTTCTTAATTGGGAGAGCATAACATTTTCAAAAGTCTACAATATTTTCTAACACTGGAAATACGAAATTAAAAATATATTTTAAAAAAAAATATTAAACAGGAAACTAAAATTTTTTAAAAAAATATGTTTATAACATTTTTTTAAACCAATTTTTTTAAATTTGTTTTTCAAAAACTTTAAAAAAAAGTAGTAATAAAATTAAATTAAATTAATTAAACTTAAAACAGTTTCTTTTTTGAAATTTCTTTAAAAAAAATAATTATATAAAAAAGTTTTTAAAAAAAAATCTCAATAAAAAATAAGAAAAAGTTTCAAACAAACTTTTTTTTCATATTAAGTAATATGTCTTATCGCCGATCTTTCATGTTTTCTGCTAAACAATCCTAGGCAGCACCATCTGTAACACATGCCCTGCTATTTTTATTGGTAGTAGGAATTTTAGATGTATACCAACCCTAATATATTTTTATACTGTAATATCTCTCAATGAGACTTTAAAGCTGTGATTAGTACGAAACAAACCGCAGTAGTACCAACTGCAACACATGACATCATATGTTCTTAGGTAGTACAGACGCCAGGTTTATTATCCCACTAAAAAGTCCACATTATGTATAACGTCTCATCGACGCTCTTCAATGCGTTCAGGAGTACAAATTAAACAATAGCAGACACTACCATCTGCAACACATTCTGTATTATTTTTATTGGTAGTATGATTTTTAGATTTCTACCACCCGTAATATATTTTTATAATAAAATGGCTCGCAATGACACACTTTAAAGCAGTGATTGGTATGAAATAAACAACCGCGGGAATACCATCTGCAACACATGACGTCATATTGTCTTAAGTACTACAAACTCCAGATTTACAACCCCTCTTAAATAGCCGTATTAAGTAATATGTCTCATCGACGATCTTTAATGCTTTGTTCTAAACAATCCCAGGCAGTTGTGTCTCTGTCCCTCACTTTAAAGCTGTGATTTGTATGAAGTAAACAACCGCAAGAGTACCATCTGCAACACATGACGTCCTGTTTTATAAGGTTGTACAAATTCCAGCTTTATAACATCACTAAAATAACGATATTAAGTAATATGTCTCATCACCGATCTTTAATGTTTTGTGCAAAAAAATCCCATTCAGCACCATCTGCAACACATTCCATTCTATTTTAAATGGTAGTAGGAATTTTAGATTTGTAAAACCCCTAATATTTTGTTATAATGTAATGCCTCTCAATGACACACTTTAAAGCAGTGATTGGTATGAAATAATCAACCGCGGGAGTACCATCTGCAACATGACATGACGTCATATTTTATTAGGTAGTATAGAGTCCAGATTTCTAACCCCACTAAAATAACCATATTAAGTAATATGCCTCATTGCCAATCTATAATGTTTTGTGTTAAACAATCCCAGGCACTACTATCTGTAACACATGCTGTTCTATTTTTATTGGTAGTAAGAATTTTAGATTTCTACCACCACTAATATATTTTTATAATGTAATGTCTCGCAATGACACATTTTAATGCTGTGATTGGTATGAAATAAACAACCGCGGGAGTACCATCTGCAACACATGACGTTCAATTTTCTTAGGTAGTACAGTCTTCAGATTTATACGACCAGCCGTATTAAGTAATGTCGATCTTTAACGTTTTGTGCTAAAAAAAAATCACAGGCAGCACAGGTACTAAACAATTCTGGGCAACACCATCTGTAGCACATGCCGTTCTATTTTTATTGGTGGTAGGAATTTTAGATATATACCACCCCTAAATATATTTTTATAATGTAATGCCTCACAATGACACACTTAAAAGCTGTGATTGGTATGAAAGTAACAAGCGCACGAGTACCATCTGCAACACATGATGTCATATTTTCTTAGGTACTGCAAACTCCAGATTATTTTTATTGGTAGTAGGAATTTTAGATTTTATTGTCCTTATGTTTTATAATTACGCTCTTGTTCAAAATTGATATTTTCGTGATCCCAAGGTTTGTTTAATTTATAGCCATCACAACTTTAAAGTGCGGCATTGGAGACTTTATGCGATTGTGTTAGGTATGGTATAAATTTAAAATTGCTTCTGACCATGACAACAGGACGCCATGTGTTGCAGATGGTGCTGCTGGCGTTAGTTGTTTGGTCTTATAAATGTTTTATCTGTCGGAAGAAGTAAACCACCAAAAGCTGTTTCAAGTGATTCAATATTTTAAAATCCTAAGAAAACATGGAATCATGTGTTGCAGATGGTATGTGCTATGGTTGTTAAATTTCTACCAATCTCAACATTAAAGTGAGACATTAAGAATAAGTCGGTGGTGGTATAAATCTTCAAGTACTATTTTCCATGAAATCACGACGCCGCCAAGTGTTACTAAACTCCTGTGCAACTGTCATGATGTGTTGCAGATGGTGTTCCTGCAGGTTTTTATTTTGTAGTAATCATATGTTTAAAGTGCAAAGTTTAGGGGCATTACTGTATGAACATATATTAGTGGTGGTTTAAACCTGGAGCCTGGACTACCCAGTAAAATAAGACGACATGTGTTGCAGATGGTGATGTTTTTGTTGTTTGATATACCTTATACCCAGTGTTAAAAAGTTTTATCTGGCCGATGAATAAAAAAGCAAAAAGCGACTTACCTGCTTAGGTAAATACGTAAATACGTCTGCAAATATGACATCATGTGTTGCAGATGGTATTTCTGCTGTTTGTTAATTTGAGGCTTTCGTGTATTTAAAGTGTGAAGTTGACGAACATTAGTTTATAGGAATATGTTAGTGGTGCGATAAATCTGCAGATGAAACTATGCAAATAAAATGTCATGTGTTGCAGATTTTACTGCTACGATTGTTTAATTTGTAGCCTACTGAAAACTACATTGCAACGTAGGAAACGTTACTTTATGAGAATATATTAGTAATAGGTTTAAATAAGAGTTTAAACTTAATTGTTGCGTCGAAAATGGCAGCATGTGTTGCTGTCGGTGTTCCAGGAGTTGTTTAGTTTGTACTGTTAACAACAGTGTAGAGATAGGACTGAAGATTGTAGTTACAGTCTGTAAGGATTATTGATTGTCCATAGACTGACTTAAATATAGAAATAAAACGTTGCGAACCCCTATTACTTTCCAAGGAAAATTCCACCAACTTTTTGTAACTTGTACCATAATTGAAATCGAGTGAGGGGAGAGATATCAAACGTGTGTGTTGTTAAAAATTTACACAAAATATTGAGGCCAAATGAAAGCAAAAAAGGAAAACAAACTAACGATTAATGAGAACGGATGTCCAATAAAAAGGACACATAATAAGGATGGCAGGGTAAAGTGTAGTAGTAAGGATACTGGACTACATATATTTCTGGAAGCCAAAAATGAAAAAGATTAATTATCTTGTGTTTAACAGCAAATGTCCTGGGCAAAGTTTTGCAATATATTGTTCATTGTTACAATTTCACTTTCACAGTGAAAAAGCCTGGAGTGAAAATTATCCTTTTTCTGTTGTGTTCAAAACTTTGGATTATTCCTCGAATTTGGGGATAGGATAGAACAGAATGTAGTTGGAATTAAAAAAGTTTGAAAAAATATTTGTTTACTCAATTGTTATTTAGTTTTAAACTAACCTCAACTATGTAGCCTATATATGCTCGAGGTATTTTTGTTTTTGCTCTTCAAGTACATACAATTTATTTGGTTTCTTCTGCAAAAGATATATCAGTTTGGTGAATGTTGAAATGCTGCATATTTTAAATATTAATTTAAATTAATTAATTAAATTGTTGCTGTTGCTGTTGTTGGTTGGCCAACAAGACGAAATACTATATAACTATATTTTTAAATTTTAAAGCAAACATAGCAAACTACTACTTGGCATCCTTTGTCTGCATCGGCTGCTGCACCAACAACACCTATTATGAATTAGACATCCATTTTGCCATTTGATTTGCACGATATTATGTGACTCGGTGTGTAAGTTTATATCATTTGACACCTGCAGGTGTTGGGGGATTTTTTTTTGTTGGGCAAAATATCAAAATTTCTTTGTTGCCCTACGAGCTGTCACAAAAATACCACCACCACTACCCTGATGAAAATATATGAATTGCTTTATTCTCGACAAAGAAACTTCAAACACTTTCCTCGCACTCTCGACCCCTTTCGAGTCTTAAGCTAAAGAAATTTCATTAAATCTGACATCTAAAAAAAGTAAGTGATGTTGAAAAATGTTGTGAAATTTCAAAACCATCACACTGTTGAAGGTGGAAAAAGTAATATTTCAGATTGGGGGAAAATTCCGATTCTTTTTTTTCCATACATTTCTCATATTGTTATTTTGTTGAAAACCAACCCAATTTGTTCATTTGATACTCGTACAAAATTTAAAACTTGAATACAAATAAATACAACTCACCTAAATGTAGACGACGTTTTGTAGATGCCACCTATTTACATTAATCTGGTGTAGTTTTCTTGGAAGTACAGGGTGCGTCAAAAGTAACTGACTGGCTTGTGTTCATTTTAGAACTAGAGGATACAAATCATACGTTTGAATGATAAGTTCAAGCTCATTATTCGTTATTTAACCTAATAATGTTTGTTTAATGCCTTCAATATGCCACTGATAGCATCATGCCCATCATCATTTCTAACTATTTTGTTAGTTACTGAAATCTAAATTCACTTGTTGTATAGACGAATTTTCTGCGTTTCGATTGGAGATGATTGGAATAATGCTACCTATTTTAAATCAGAATTTTTAAAAGGTGTCATTAGTGATGAAAACTCGCAAAATCCTATGGAAATATGACATCATGTGCTGCAGATGGTACTCTAGCGGTTGTTTACCTCTGTGTTTTAACAACATTAAAATGCGACTTTTGGGTAATACTTCTGTGTACAAATTTGTTGGCAGTGTTATAAATCCAAAATTTGTACTATCCATAAAAATAGTACGAAATGTGTTGCAGATGGTGCTTCTTGGAATTGTTTAAATATCACCCATCAAATCTTTAAAGTGCGATGGTTAGTTATTGCTTAATAAAATTTTTTTAGTAGTAAATCGAAAATGACAAGCTCCCATGACAATAGGATGGCATGTGTTGCAGATGGCAGTCATTCGATTTTTTAATTTGTACTTATCACAGCTTTAAAGTGTGATATTAAGAGACACTACTTTATAAATATATGTAAGAATGGTAGAAGTCTAAAATTCCTACCATCAATACAAATTGGATGGCATGTGTTGCAGATGGTACTGCCGGGGTTTATTTAATTTGAACCCATTACAATAGACGGTGAAACACATTATAAACAGTGCTATAAATATGGAGTTTGCACTACCTAAGAAAATAGGATGGCATGTGTTGCAGATGGTACTCATTCGATTTTTTAATTTGTTGTTATCAACAGATTTAAAGTTCGATGTTGAGAGACACTACTTTAAAATCATGTTAGAGGTTAGGTTATAAGGGTAAAATGCATACTACCAATAAAAATTGGACGCCATGTGTTGCAGATGGTACTGAGGGCGATTATTTCAGTTGTACCCAATAAAGTTTAATGAAAAAAGGTGAGACACATTACTTAATGAGGTTGTTTTAGTACTGCTATCAATTTGGAGTTTCTAGTGTCAAAGAAGATAAGATGGCATACATTTTTATTTTGTACTAAGGAAATAGGATGGCATGTGTTGCAGATGGTACACATGCGATTTTTTAAATTGTAGTTATCAACAGATTTAAAGTGCGATGTTGAGAACTATGTAAGGGTGGTCTAAGTCTAAAATCCATTTTACCAATAAAAACTGGACGCCATGTGTTACAGATGGTACTGCTGGGGATTATTTCATTTGTACCTATTAAAGCTTTAAAGTGAGGCGGCGAAAAACATCATGTAATAGGGATGTTTTAGTAGTGCTATAAATTTTTAGCTTGTACTACCTACGAAAATAGGGTGGCATGTGTTACAGTTGGTACTCATGCGATTTTTAATTTGTCGTTATTACAGTTTTAAAGTGCGACATTGAGAGACTCTACTTTATAAAACCATTTAAGGGTGGTGAAAGTCTAAAATGTGTACTGCGAATATAAATAAGCCAGCATGTGTTGCAGATGGTAGTGCTGGAGATTATGTTAGTTGTATCCAATAAAGTTTGAAGTGAAACGGTGAGACACATTACTTAATGGGCACATGTTTGTTGGTACTATAAGACTGGTGTTTCTTCTACTACCCAAGAGGATAGGACATCATGTGTTGCAGAAGGCGCTGCTATAATTTTTTTTAATGTTATAGCATTAAAATGTGTCTATGAGATACTCTTCTTTGCAAGAAGTCTTGATTTTAGTTTGGTAGAAATCTGAAATTAATACTTTTCATGAAAATGGGACGTCATGTGTTGCTGATGGTACTTTTTTAAGACGCATTTACATACAACTGATTTTCTTGTTGATGGGTATCAAAGGAGGGTACTGAACTGTTAACTTTAAAACTCTTTTTGATTTCTATTGGAACTCCTCGAAAATTGTCTTTAGGCAGGTCATTTCGATAACTTATACTACAGTCTTAATAATGTAAATAGGAAAGATAATTTTTATTGTTTTATTTGTATTTAAAACTTTGTTTTAATGATGCCTGAGCTTTTGCATCATTTCGCTGGTTTTTTTTTAAATTTTAATCTGCTCTAAAACAAATTAAGACTGCGTATGATTAATAACAATACGTTTTTCATATTTGCTTAAAAACATCAGGGGTTTTCAACCAACATATCGTTAGCTGAAATGCAAAACAACGTAACTACAATTATCATTTGTGTATAGGAGCAGAAAAGGATCGCTTAGAAAATGTTAAGGAATGTAGTTTTGGCAGCCACACTTTCGGTTCGTACCTTAAGAAAGGTTTTACCTCGAGCAAAAGTCGAAAATATAGCTGCCAAAGCAGTATTCTTTGCCATTTTTCAATTCTTCTATAACAAAATGGAAATTGTAGTTACGTTGTTTTACATTTCAGCTGACGATATGGACATTTTACATTTATTTTCATTAAACTGCAATCGAAACCTCAATCCAAATCCCGTGTTTGAGAATTTCGTTTAACCAAACATCGTTTTTTTTTTCAATACAATAATCGGCTTTAATTTACTCACAATCACCAAATGAAAGAATCCGTCTTCAGTGTGAATGCAGTATTATTGTACTTCTAATTTTGACTGGATTGTCTTATTTTCTAAAACGTTTTGTGTGTTTTTGGAAATATACAGCCATTGCATTTCAGGACGTATAATTGATAATATCTTCTGCTACGTAAAATAAGAGTGGTGGCGTATAATTGATACCAATACATTTTAAGCTCAGTAAAATTCGATAATCATAGCATTTATTATTAAACTTTTTAAAGATAATTCACCATTTAGCGTAAAACTCGGTTAACCGTTTACCTGACGCTGACGATAAAGAATCGGTTCTCGGTTTGTTCGAAAATTAGGTTAATAGCTAAATAACCGGTTTCACATAGTTTTCGGTTTAGGACACTAGTCACTTCTAATACATTCCGTTTGTTTTGGCAAACACACAAATATGGTGGCGTATGATTAATAACAATACATTTTTGATCGTCATGTTTCGATCAAAGTATTACAATTGTAGGTTTTTTAGGAAGTTTCCTCATTTACATATAAATTCTATTTGTCTGAGTAGTGTTATTAGTTTTGTAAATTATAATTTAAAATTTTTATATTTCATTTAAGACACATTTAACTAATATTCGCAATAATAATTCTCAAAACAATAGAATTTGTATGTAAATAAGGAAACACCATTCAAATAAATTTCCAATTGTAATATGTAGATCAAAATTATTCAGATTTCGTTGATAAGATATTAAAAATGCATTGCTATTAATCATACGTCACCCTTACGTTACTTACAAAATAGTTATTATCAATTATACGTACAAATTAATTGTTTCTTAAATGGAATTACTACATTTTAAATTATGACTTTAAAAAATAGAAAAAAAATTTCTCAAAACCAATGGAATTTATATGTAAATAAGGATTTGTTTTATGTTGGATATATTATCACTTTTTGTCCAATTACTGGGAAAATATTTACCCACAAATCTGCTACTTACTTTTGCCGCTGCTTGTACACATTCTCTTTGGACTGCATCATTACTTGCCCCTCCACTTCCTTTTTCATTCATTCAACTTGGCTAAGCACTCACATAATTTTGTTAACCAACTTCTGTTGCAACATTTTGTTTCGTTTCTAGCACTTTGTTATTGTTTGTGGTTGCATTTCGGTTACAACGAGTAATGCACTTAAAAACTTGGTTGGTTCAAAACCAAGTAACTTTTAAATGGGTAAATGTTGTTTTCTGTTACCCCTAGCCAGGACGTGACTGACGAGTACACACACAGGTGTGTTGGTGACGGTTTCTTTTTCACAACTTTCCAAAAACATGTGTCGCATTTTAACCTTTTCCGTGATTGCAAATAACTAAGGGTTAGAACGATAGTTTCCTGCTAAGGGTAATTTTCACTTAAGTCTCGTTAGGGGTGGTAACTTGGAATCTTTGAAAAGGACATGAACCTAAAGACATAATAACCAATGAGTGTTATGATTGGCAACGGTGGAAATTTTCAAAAAGAAAAAAGCGTTATGATTGGAATCGGTGGAAATTTTCCAAACAAAAGACGTTATGATTGTTGTGTTTACAAGTTTAAATTTATGATGCTACAACATGGAAGTCCTTGAAATTGATTAACAGTTTAAAAAGGATTTAAAAAGAAGAAAATTTAAAACAGTAATATTTAAATTTTCTTCTTTTTAAATCCTTTAAGTTAAATATTTTATGGCGTAGAATTCGTCACTTTTTTGTAGTTTTTTTCCGCTGAAAATAGAATGAGTTTTGACAGCTGCTGCTGCATGCACTATATGTTTTTTCTTTCTTGTTGCAGTTGCATTTTTTGTGCGACTTCTTGTTGTCTGTTTTCTTTTTTTTCTATATGCATATGCATGTACATAAATGCATGAGCTGCTTGCAATTCAAAAAAAAAAAACGAATCCATTAACTCAGTGACAAATGTGCAAACATGTTGCAAGGATTTACCATATTCTTGTAAAGGATAATGTGCGAAGTAAACATTGCAAGTACATTTGGTATATTAGGTGTTCTAGTCCTTTCTTAAAGTTTTGGTGAATTTCTATTCAAATTTCAACTACTATAAATTTGAATACTAAAAGGGTAGTTGTCAGATCTTGTTTCTTATCGGATCTTGGATTTGTTGCCCACTTCTTATGATTGATTCAAAATTGCCTTATTGCCTTTAAAATTGTAACTTGATTTACTTTTGTTTCCAAAAAAATTTGCTCGTTTCTGGAAGGTTTAAAAATATACACTCAGAGCGTATAATTGATATTAACTATTTGCTAAGGAAAGTATGGAGGCGTATTAATAATAATAACTCCCAAACCCCTTGTGTTATCTTATCACGGAACCTGAATATTTCAGTCAACCAGGGACGTACGCAGGGGGTCCGGGGACTCGGGCTCCCCCCGAAATTATTTATTTAATAGGTGATTTGTAATTTAGTTCTATTTTTCAACCTAAATATCAAGCTGCCCCCCCAAATAAAATCTTGCGTACGGCACTTCAATCAACACTTAAAATTTTTAGATTATTTTAATGAAATCCAATCTAGGGTTATTTGAATTCACGCAGTTGCCAGATTCTGTTTCTGATAGTATCATATATTTGTTGCCCACAACTTATGAATAATTCAAAACTTCCTTTAATTCCTTTAACTTGATTTGCTTTCGGTTGTAAAACCATTCGCTCGTTTGTTGAAAACATAAAAATATTTACTCAGAGCGTATAATTGATATTAAGTGTTTCCTAAGAAAAAGTTGGGTGGCGTATGATTAATAGCTACCAAACACCTTGTGATATATTATCCAAGAATTCCGAATGTTTCAATCCGCATATTGAAATATTAGTATTATTGTATTGAAATAAAATTGTATGATTATTTTAATGAATTCAAGTTGTTACAAGATCTTTTTTCTTGTAAATAAAATTTTAACTTGATTTTTGAAAACATAAATATATATATATATGTATATTTATAACGTATAATTGATATTAACTCTTTCTTAAGTAAAATAGGGTGGCATATGAATAATATCTACCAAATCCCTTCTGATATCTTATCAAAGATAATCAGAATATTTCAATATGTATAAGTATATTCAATTATATTTGAAATATGATTATTTTCATTAACTGAAGTAGTTGTAAAATATTTCAGCTTTAGTATCTTACATTTGGTTGCCTCCTGCTTATGAATAATTTAAAATTGCCTTGTTGCCTTTAAAATTTGAATTTAATTTACTTTCATTTCTAAAATGATTCACTCGTTTGTTGAAAACATAAATATATACCTTGATAGCGTATAATTGATATTGACTGTTTCCTAAGAAAAGGTAGAGTGGCGTATGAACAATATCTACCAAAGCCCTTGTATTATCTTATCAAAGAAATCAGAATATTTCAATCAACATATTTAAATTTTTGGATTATTTTAATGAAATTCAATTTTAGGATTATTTTGATGAATTCAAGTAGTTGCCAAATCTTTCAGTTTATATTTAGTATCGTGCATTTGTCTCAAACATTTGTACCCAAACGAAAACATGTACAACTTTCTGCTAAGATTCCAAAGGTTTTTATTTCGTCCTTTCTTTAAGTCTACTTTGCATCCTACCCTGAAATCGTATATTTATTTTGTGTGACCTTTCATTCTCTTGTCCTGTTACGTTCTTGATATGGGACATTTTTGTGATTTTAAAGAATCCTTCAAAAAGTCCTGCATATTTGACTGAGTAAAAGTCCATATCAATCATATTTGGCACCAAAAAGCTGACATCCTACTGGTGGCAGCCCCTGATTTTAATACAAACCAACATATCCTTAAGAAACCTACATCATTTGTCACTCAGGACTGTTGCATGAAGGGAGGGTGGGACTAAAAGCAGAAATAAATTGAGTTTGAACGTCGCAGTTGTTTTCCTCACCATTAAGAAACAGAAAACAAAAAAAACCCGAGATTACAAAATTGTATTCCTAAAAATCCTATTGCTCCTTCCATCCATTTAAACGCGTGAATAAAAAGTGTAAAGTGAGTCGTAATATCTAAAAAGTTTCTTCTTATTTAGTTTGAAGGATGTAAACATCTTTATTTTTATGTTATCGCCACTGAATGCGTTTTGAAACCGTATAAAGATACAATTCCGTAACGCTTCCGTTCCTCGTAACGGACCATCCAAACCATTTGGGTTTGTGCCCGTCGTCCTTACATTTATGGGTGACAACAAAATTCGTGTAAACACTTGAGCAGCAGTTTTTTCTCCCTCTCACTCTCTCTGTTTCTCTATTTGCCTAAAGCCTTTCAACTTTGTAAAGAACGAGAAGAGGGGAAAGGGCTTGGCGAGGAGTATCACGGAATATGATAAAACAAAGTATATACACGTACTTAACTTAACACCTTTTAAGAACATTTGGGTCAAGTGATGATGCTGCTGCTGATGATGATGATGATGGGAGGATAATGCTACACTAGATTACGCGCAGCCTGCCAGAGTGCAACAACAAAATAATACTTGTTTGAATCTATTTAAACATTTATACATCTGTAGTCGTTAAAGTGGTTTTCGTGGGATCGAGGACCACCATCGACTCAGGAGTTACGTGTAAAGCTTCTACACAAAGTAACGCTCACGCATTAGAATTTGAATAAGAATTGAATTATTTGGAATAGTTAAGAAACTAAATGACTAAAGGCGTTAAACTAAAATCAAAAACAGTTGTACATTCAAAAAGGTGTAGGCAGTGGTGAGTTCTTAAAATAATATAGCAGTACTGAACGTATAATTGATATTAACTATGTGATAAGTAAAATTACCGTAGCGTATGATTAATATCTAGAAACTCTTTTGATATCTTTTGAAGAAATCAGAGATCTTTTCAATCAACATTTAATTTTAAGCTCATTTTAATGTTTTTTCCATATCGTCAGCTAAAATGCAAAAGAACGTAACTACAATTTTCATTTTGTTCAAAGCAGTTGAAAAAAAACCTTATAAAAAATACAAAAAATTCAGTTTGCCAGTATATTTTCGAATCTTACTGAAGACTTTACTTTTGCAAAGATTTGAAAATTTGAATTGAAAAATTAATTTCTCAGCAATTTACGAGGATTGTTTCTTCTCTTAGAAATATAAATTAAAATCGTAGTTACGTGGTTTTGCATTTCTGCTAACGATATGTGACCTGGTCTATGGCAAGGTACCTTTGGTCAGTTATATGCATTTTTGTTTTTTAAACTAATTTTATTTAAAATTTAACGCTCTTTTCAATGAAACAAGCCGCAGGCTCCTAACTTCATTTATTTAGCTTAAAATTACACTTGAAGTTTGAAAAAGTTTGAAAGACAAAATTACTTTTTTTCGGGAATTTCACTCGAATAACCTACGAATATATTTCTTCTAAACGCAAAACTGTACATAGAGGAAGTTTGCTGAGAGGTAGAAATTCAAGGGCAACAAGAAAAATCAAGAGATGGAAGCGGAAACACGAACGCAACTCGCGGACGTGATTCGAAATCTTTAACTGCTGTTTTCTCAAAAGTTGATGTTTGACAATAGGTACCTCTCTGTAGTCCCTTAATAGAAATATATGTTTTTGAAAACATGCAAACATGTACACTACATAACGTATAATTGATAATAAATGTATGCGTATGATTAATAATAACACTGAGGAACAAAATTAAACTTTTTCGAAAATCACAAGGTTCTGACAACGGATTATGCCTTTTTTAAGGGGGTTGAAATTTTACTCCTTTTGCACATTCTTATCACGAATCGCCATACCAAACCATGTTATCCTTACATTTTAGGTATATGATGTGTTCAGCAATTTTATGTAAAAATGTACAAGAAACATTTTTGTGGAATACTTTAACCCTCTACCGACCGCCTCAATATATGGTTCTTTTTTTTTTCTTTTTGTGGAAGAGGGTAAGAAAACACCCCTAGAATTTGGGTGTACCGGGTTAGGCTGACGAAAAAGCACTAAAAAATCATTTTATTTCGATTTTCTGTTCGAATTTGGAAATAAAATATCGATAATAGAAAAGCATATTGCTTTTATTGTTTTTTGACAATACAAAATACAAGACAGTATGGTTAAATAGTTTTTTTTTCCATAGTTTTTGTTTTCAGGGAAATTTGCCCATTTCCGCTACATCTGCGCCATCTAGGAAATTCCCCTTGACTTTCAAATCCAAGAGTTATATTTCACCATCTAGGGTTTCATTATCTTCGATTAACACAACGGATTAATTCGCTTGAAACCGGCCACAGATATCATTTAATGATTTATTGTAATATCAGAACATATTCCCTTCAAACCAGAGAAACTAAAACGAGTGATTAAAATTCGCTCTTCAGGAGTTTTCTGCATTACACTTTCACCTAAAGTTTATTTGAATTCATTGTCACCAGGATCTATTCGCCTCAAAAAAGTTTCAAAAAAATCATTTAATGATTTGTTGGAATATCAAGATAAATTTTCTTAAATCTGGTGAAACTAAATCGGACGATTAAAATTTATTCTTCAGGGTTTTCCTACATTCCACTTGTATCCAAGGTAAATTTGACTACAGTGTCACAAATACCTCAATTTGCATGAATTTGTTTCAGAAACATCATGTAATGGTTTGTAGGAATATCAGGACTCTTTCCCCATAACCCAGTGAATCTAAAACGGCTAATTAATTAAAATTAAAAATATATATTTCAAGAGTGTTCTACATTTCACTGTCACCTAAAGTGCTTTTGAATTCACTGCCATAATTATCTCGAAATTGTAGCAGTAAAATTATGTCATGATTTGTATGAAGTCCATGAGTCCAATTCCCTTGAAATTAACGAAACTAAAGCGACTAATTAAAATCCACTTTTCAGGGGTGTTCGGCATTTCACTTGTACCTAAAGTGCGTTTAATTATTGTTACAAATACACCGCAAAATTGTTTCACACAAATCATGTAATGATTTATAGGAATATATATCAACGGAAATTCCCTTGGCATTAACGTAACTAAAACGACTAATTAAAATTCACTTTTCGGAGGTGTTCGACATTCCACTTCCACCTAAACCAAATTTGAATTTATTATCGCAAAAGATGTATTTGTACTACGGAACGTATAATTGATATTAATCTTTTGCAAAATAAAATGAAGATGACGTATGATTAATGCGAATACTTACTTGATATCTTATTGAAGAATTCAGAGATTTTAAAGCAGCAGATTGGAATTTTATTTTTTTATTTAACTGTAATATACTTTTTGTTGTTTGCGACTGCTAAAAGAGAAATTGATTATAAACATATCATATCAAAAGCTTGTGGGTTCGATCCCTGCTCTGACCACCTTACATTTCGGCGGTCACCTCACTTAGTGCGGGCGATACTATAGAGTATTTAGCCATGAGAAAGCTTCTCCAAATTCCCGTTCGGAACCGGCGTAAAACTGTAGGTTCCCATCAGAGGGGCTAAAATTAGAAAGCTTGCTGCTCACTAGGTGCGACAAGCTTTCCCAATCCCCTCATGGAATGTAATGGAAAATCATTTTTATAACCTTAACCCCTTAACCTTCACCGAATTTTTAAAGTAATATGGACGATTCCACTGACCCCTAAACGATACCAAGATGTTGCTTTGTCTGTATACAAAGGAAGCTGGTGAACCTTTTCAGGTTTCTCTTCTGACCAAATATGACAGTTTAGCTTCTTAAAGTGGTCAGTATCCCAAAATCATCGGTCTCATCGCTGGACAACATTTTGACCAAAAACAGGGTTGTTCTTCAAGCTTCAGGTGATTAGTTTGAAATTAACATATTTGATGAAAAGCAGGGGTATTATTTAAGCTTCAACATTTGAAAACGCAGCCCCGGGCTAAGTCTTTCCATAAAGATACTCCACTAAAATACCATTACTGTTGGAGCTATCCTAAAATCACTACTGGAAAATGTTTATCCGAATGAATCGCCCTATAATACAACAAAAATATGAGTCTGTTTTCCAATTCCAATTTTCGCCTTACTCAGATAACTCATACGCCACACTTTACATGACAAAACTACTACAAATTACTCATAGTCTCTGTAGTGCTGCCAGTCCTATAAAGATGTTATATTTTAACTCAAAGTGACTATTCTAGCATGGACACTATACTCAGCCAGTCTTTCGATTTATTTTCAGATATTACTAAGTCCATTGTTATTATTCATACGCTCCAAGTGTATTTTTTTAACTTAGCTTACTACAACAAAAGATAGTGGTCTGTTTGCGTTTTGTAGATTAAAATTGGGAATATATTGAATGATTTCAAGAAATTATCCTTTTCGAATGACTTTTCGTTAGATACATTCCGGCAATGTATTAAAATTAATCATACGTTCCCTTGCCAATTGAAAATAGCGCATACGCCAACGGTTAAAGTACAACGCAAAAATTAAAGAATACTCATACCCCTTAACAAATGAATAATATAATATTAAAAACATTTTAGATAACAAATAATTAATGGCGTTTTACGGTTTTCACAGAGGGTAACACTTGTAGTATGATATTGCACTCGCCTTTTAAAACTGTTGATTTAAAAATTGCTTTGCTGCTAAAGCAGTGGCCTGTTAAATCTCTTGTAAAAAAGGTGATCTTCACTTTGCCGAAACCAAGAACAATGGTTTGGACATGATTATTTTGATATTAAAGTACAGTTTGGTCTAAAACGTCTTAATCCTAAATGGTTACTGTTTACAAATTTGTAATGCACTTATGTAAATGTCATTAAAATGAATTTTAAATCTCAGTATGTTGATGGCAAAATTCTGATTTCTTTGATAAGTTATTAAATGTGTATTGGTATTAATCATACGCTCCCTTAATTTATTTAACAAGAGGTGAATATAAATTATACGATGGGTAGTTCAAATATGATTTAATCTTTATAACTATACAAACGAACCATTTTTTACATCTATTTGGAATCGTAGGAGCATCATAGCTGAACAGACAAGGTTTACTTTGTTGACTCTACCATGTGTCATCTTATTTGCCAGTGCATTGTTGAATCCTAGGTCCTTGGCAAATGTAACCTTATTAATTTACCTAGATTTTAAGCAATTTCAAACACATTAAAAAATTAATAACAATTATAAGCCCTGTTATTCTTAGAAATTACTCGACAGTTATAAAACTACTTTTTCTTAACAACTTTTCACGTTACACTATTTCTATATTTACTCTTTTTAAAAATATAAACGTTTTCTAATCAATATTTTCTCTTCTTCTCTTTCTAGGTAAGTTCCAATCACCAGCAATTCATTTCTTGTTTGAAATGTGCCACCATTTAGTATTGAAAATACCCAAACCACTTCCGTTTGTGTTGAATTTTGTTACTCGTATTCTCCTCAAACCCCATTTATATTTCGTTAAGCAGTGTAAAGAAAAAAACACTTGAGTTTTCCAGTTCCAATTTTCGTAATTGAACCATCAAAAACCCCCCCCCCCCCCTATTAACAGCAGCTTTCCATTTACAAATTTGAAGTAGCTACTTGATTTAGCATTTGAAAAATATAAAAGAAAACGAATTGAAAATTGATGATTTATATTTGAAATTGTTGCGAGAAAGTGTCGACGGCAACGGCGGCATCATATAAAAGTTACAAATAAATCTATTTCCCCAAATGCTAGAAACACATGTGGAATAGAACCTGTCAAGAGCAGGAAATATCTATAAAAGCAGCTACTTCACCTATACAAGCACAGCATTCTGCTTGTGGTGCCTAGAAGACTACACATGAATAATTTCAAGCGCATTGAGGACGAACAGAGCTCTCATGCTGCGAATCGAACGAACATATTTGTGTAACCTTTGACTTTTAATATCAATTCAAATGTGTTCGACAGTGGTTTAGACATGATTATTTTTCTTTTTTCCAATTCCTCAATCGTTTATTTTAACTCTGAATAAGTTGATGGGATAAACAAAGGTGTATTGGTATTAATCATACGCTCCCTTCAATTATTTATCAACAAGTTAATATCAATTATACGATGGGTAGTGCAATCATGATTTAATCTTTATTGTCATATAAACGCATAATTTTTGTACCTTTATTTTTTAACGATTATTTCTTGCAAATGCTGACCGTAAGTCCGGATAACAAGCAAGTAATTTTGGCTTCCAATTCCTCAATCGTTTATTTCAACTCTGAAGAAAATGATGGAAAAATTCAGAGTTCTTTGATAAGTTATCAAAACTGAATTGTTATTAATCATACGCTCCCTTAATTTATTTAACAAGAAGTTAATATAACTTATACGACGGGTAGTACAAACATGGATTAAACTATATTATCATGCAAACGAACCATTTTTAATTTTTTTTAATATTATTTCTTTCAAATGCTGACCATAACTCCGGCGTGTGACCATAACACGTGTGTAATAATGGCTTTCAATTCCTCATTCGTTTCTTTCGACTCTGACAAAGTTCATGTAAAAATTCTGATTTCGTCGATAAGTTATCGAAAGTGAATTGGTATTAATCATACGCTTCCTTATTTAATTTAACAAGTTAATATCACTTATACGATGGGTAGAGCATGGATGGCTAACATGCGAGCTAACATTCCTTAATCGTCTATTTCAACTTAGAATAAGTTTCTGGAAAAATTCTGATTTGTTTGATAGGTTATCAAAAGTGAATTGGTATTAATCACACGCTCCCTTAATTTATTTAACAAGAAGTTAATATCAATTATACGATGGGTAGGGCAAACATGATTTAATCTTTATTATCATTTATCATATTATAAAACATTTATTTTGTACCGATAATTTCCGTCAAATGCTGACCGTAAGTCCGTCTAACACGCGATTAACGTCGGCTTCCAAGACCTCGATCGTATATAGCCTTTGGAGTTTACGTATTCCCGAAGAAAAATGTCAAGAGGTGTGTATCGCATGATCTAGGCGGCCAATACATTCGCCTCAAAGTGAAATTAACTTTACCGCACTCTTGTCGTAATAATACTATGGTTTTACGGGCGGTACGGTAAAAACAACAATGGAACAAAATGTTGTCAATGCTTCAATGTCACAAAGCAAAGAAGCCGTTATTATAACGGGCGCCATTCACAGTTGCGTTTCGGCACACCTTATTATTTAATAAAATAAGGAACGATGTTTTCTATCTGCCCATAAACTACACCAAACCGCTGTTTAGTCTGTATGTAATGACAGCCCTTGCACTTGTGGTTGCTTTTCACCCTCAATACATCAATTTAGGTTTCTGGCGTAGCGTTTAAGCCAGAAATTGGCATCATCGCTGAGCAAGGTTTTGGTCGAAAACAGTGGGTCTACTTCAAACTATTCTAGCAACTAAAGGCAGACGCTGTACCAGACAAACTTTTACTATAATTTAATATCAAATAACACTGAATAAAAGTACCATGTCAGTTTGGTCTGTCATGAAATACTGACTGGAGAAATTACCTCTAAATAAATAACCAATACGAAATATAAATTGTCTTAAAATAGTCTTGAATTTCAATATATTGTTCGAAACATCATAATTTCTTTGCTGGCAACAAATGCGCCTCCCTACCATTTAATGAATTTAGCATACAGCTAATATAACTAATACGTTCGTTTGAGCAAATATATTTTCCAACATAAGCCAAACAACAGTAAATCCATTTGAAGTTTTATATATAATAATACAATTACTTTGATGTTTCTTTATTTAATGGGTTTTCTTTAAAATTTCAACCTATTGAGTTTATATAAGTATGAAGATTCATAAAGTTATATAAAAAATTATTTTCAAACTTCAGATTTCGTACGTTGGTATTAATCATACGCCTTAATGCCTTAACGCACTTACCAAAAAGTTTATATCAATTACACGTTCGTAGTATAAATTTTTTTTTGAACCATAAGCTTTTAGAAACGAAGTGTTTCGAAATATTTCTTTCTTGTTTCCTTCAAAAATGTTGTAAAATTTCTCTAGTTTACAATACCTTGAAAACCAATGTTGTTCACACAACTCACACATGACTGTGGCAGAATACCTTTCCTAGCAATCATCAGCATCATACGCCCCCATTGACAAGTGAATAGTATGCATTTCTTTTACGTTTTTTGAATGAAACATGTTGGCGTTTTATCTATCATTTCATGATTATTTACATTTGTAATTCTTTTATAAA
The DNA here is from genome assembly GCA_963931995.1 of Phaonia tiefii. Lineage (NCBI taxonomy): Eukaryota > Metazoa > Arthropoda > Insecta > Diptera > Muscidae > Phaonia > Phaonia tiefii. The sequence goes on along the minus strand of OZ008371.1, from coordinate 10,802,425 downwards.
TAAAAACACTTAAATTTTCTCAAAAACAAAAGTGTCTGTGTTTTATGATGAAAGAATTTCTTATACAAAGGTAAAAACTAAACCATAAAGCCAACAGACGACGACGACTGACTACGGCCAGATGTAATTAATCATCCGGCATGTTGTCAGTTTAGTGATATGAGATTTGTTGAACAAAACAACTGAACTGCCACAAGAGATTTGTGGCACCATCCACTGCCCGGATAGTTTATCGTTTCAACACGTAAGATGTTGTACAACACAACACACCTTGTCTTTTATTTTGTTTCTCTGAAACTCTTTAAAGATAATTCAAGTTCAATAGTTTTGTGTAGAATTAACAAAATAATAAACACAGTTTTCTCACTTTAGGAAATGTAAATGATCGTAAAGTCAAGTGGAGGGTGAGGGTTCAACAAATGTTTATTCTTATTTTTAGTTGCCGTAACGCATACGCTGGGGTGTTTGATCGTTTATTTTTTATTTTAGTTTGAAAACGATTTTAATGTATTTCCACCACACCATTCCATCCCATTGAATGCATTAGTGCTATTATTCAATATTCGACATGTTCAATTTTCAATTTATTATCGTTAATATTCACATGCAATTGCAAATGCGCGCTATTTGCCGCCACTGCAATTTCCAATTGCTGCCTGTGCCCCAAATTCTTCCCCACTGTTCCCTACTAAACACAGCCGCGCGCCTCAATGTCTCCTTTGTAGTATTTGTGGTTCATTCATAGTCAAGTTGGCATCGTCGTCGTCGTCCGTCGCCGTCGCCTCTTCCCAGTTGTGTTTGTGTGGCATTGCTACATCACATCGACATCAACATCCTTACGTTTCGTGGCATTATTGACTTTTGGTTGCATTTAACAGCTTCCAGATGTTCTCCAAAATACCATTTATTATTATTATTATTTTCTTTATAAATATGTTCATTGCATTTTTCTTTTCCATTTCCTTTGTTTCCTTTCCTTTGAATACGTAATAGAAAATCCGGAAAAATTTCCCACGAAAATGCAAATTTTTCATTTCCATCCAAAATCAACAAATAATAGGTTGAGGTGCAAATTGGAAATATAGAAATTTCAAAGCGACATCAAAATACAATATAGTATAAATATTAAAATATTTTATAATTTCCAATGATATTTACAACTGTATTTTACAACAGAATAGAGTGACCTGGTAGCGTTTTAAAACATTAAGTTAAACAAAGTGAATTGAATGATTTCAAGAACAGCCTCTTTTCAGTTGGATTTTCGATTAATAAACACCCTATTAGTATATTAAAATTAATCATACGTGCCCCTTGTCAAGTAAAAAGTACCTTTGCTCCCCCTTCAATCATACGCTATTGTTTGTTTTGTTGTTATAAATATTTTGTTTGTTATAAATTTTAAATAAATATTAAAAATTAAATATATGTCAGAGGACAAATTACTAATGTCTGATTAAACACTGTCTATTGAGATTAATTTATTAAGAGATTTTGATCCTTAAGATTTAACATTTTAGCGAAACCCATTTTTTGAATTAAAATTAATCATACGTTCCTTTGCCAATTGAAAATTACTTATACGTCTCCGACTAAACTACGAAGCAATAATTACAAAACAATCATAAAAAATAAATAAATGTTTTCCCATTACATCCCATGAAGGAATCGGGGAGAGCTTCTCACAAACCAGTGAGCTGTGCGCTTTCTAGTTTTATACTCATTGATTGGGACCTACAGATTTACACCGGTTCCGAACGGTATTTTTGAGATGGCTAAATACTCGATAGTGTCGCCGCCACTATGCGAGGTGACCGCCGTCGAAAGAAATTTAAGATGGTCAGAGCAGGGATCGAACCCAGGATCTCAAGTACAAGAGGCGCGCACACTACCCATTGCACCACCGACGGCCATACGCTGTTTTATTTTGACTTAGAAATTTATTTTAAAATTTTAAAAAAAAATTTCCTTCACAGAGGTTAATAATGTTAGAGTATTGCATTTATTCTCTACATATTTCGTATTAAAGTTAATCATACGTTTCCTTGCCAATTAATAGGTACTAAACTGCAAAAATTAAAAAATAATCATACGCTTGTTTGTTTAGGATTGTATATTTTCGAAAAACAATTGAACTTGAAGAGTTTGTAGAAAAACTTATTAATGGGGTTTCAACTCTACAAAATTTCACCTTTTTTAGATGGTAACAATTTTGGAATTGGAATGTTGCATTCATCTTCTATAAATATTGAATTAAAATTAATCATACGTTATCCTACCAATGAAAAATTGCTTACACATTCTGTTGTTGGCTTGATACTGACGTGCACATTTTGTTATTGTCATAACTTCAGCTTGAAACAGTGTTGGTTTCAGGGAGATGAAAAGGCCTTTCAATATGTACGACCACTATAAAGGGTCCTGTTTCCGTTTGTAAGTAAAGTAATGGAATCGATTCGTTAGCTGTATACAAAGAAACCTTCAGACCATGTATTTGGGATAACTGCCAAGATATACTGGTGACTACAAAAGGAGGATAACAATTTCTACAGTGCCGCAATCTAAAAATTTTGAATTACAATTAGTCATACGTCACCTTGAAAATAAATAGGTACAGAAAAAATAAATGGTTTCCCATTACATCCCATGAAGGGACGGGGGAGAACTTCTCACAATCACTGAGCTGTGCGCTTTCCAGTTTTCACTCAATGATTGGGACCTACAGTTTTACACCGATTCCGAACGGTATTTTGAGAAGTTTTTTCATGGCTACATACTCGATAGTGTCGCCGTCACTATGCGAGGTGACCGCCGCCGAAAGAAATTTTGAAGGTGGTCAGAGCAGGATTCGAACCCAGGATCTCATTTCCAAGAGCCGCGCACACTAACCATTGCACCACCGACGGCCATAAATAGGTACTAAACAGCAAAAATTAAAAAATAATCATACCCTGTGTTGTTTCGACTTGTATATTTTCGAAAAACTAATAGAATTTAAAGTAGACTACAATTTAAGATTTTTGGGAACAACATTATTAATGGCATTTCAATTCTAAAAAGTTTTACCGTCGACAAAAAGTAAAAATTTTAGAATATTACCCTTCACAGAGGGTACCAATTTTATAATCTCGCATTCGTTCTCTATAAATTTTTAATTTATATTAATCACTGCTCTATTTCCAATTAAAAATTACTTATTCGTCCTGATTAACCAACTAAGCAAAAACTAAAAATTAATTATACTTGTGATCTTTTTTGTTTAGGCTCATAAGATAAAGGAATAGGGATTTCCAATTCTAAAAATGTGTTCGCCTTTGAAAAATTTCGATTCTTTTGTAGTCACAATCGATTAGACAAATGTCACTCATCCTGGCCACTAAAAATATTTGATATTGATAACTAAAACAAGGATAAAATGGATAAGAAAAGGACTAAGCTACTGTTTTCTCTGGGCAGCATTCTCTCATCCGGTAACTTGTTGAGAAATTCGTACCAGTGTATTAAAATTAATCATACGTTCCCTTGCAAATTGAAAATTGCTATACACCCACGGTTAATAAATGAAAAAATAAAAATAATAATCATACGCACGTTTGTTTTGTATGATATATTTTTATGAAAATTTTGGTTTCAAAATCCAAAATTTTCACAAACGAATATAAATCTTCTTTCCACAGTTGTTCTCTTCATAGCAATAACAATTTTAATTTTACTTTGAACACCAAACAAAAATAAGGATTTGTTATCACAATTGACATCAAAATAAGGATTCAGCTTTCAAGGAGCGGAAAGTTAGTTGCTGCTTTGAAAGGTACCAACAAACGCCAAGAGTTTGGTAGTAAAATTTGTTCTCAGCAAAATTAACGTTCTATTTGGCGAAATCGAAGGATAACGTGAGCCTTTTTGTATGTGTGGAAAATTTCCGCGATAGGGACTTAGTTTTAAAGGAACGGTCATATTCGTTTTCATAAGGTCATACCAGTCATAAACACCCTCACCTACCAAGATTTTCCTAGAAAATGACTTGTAAAATTTCCTGTCAACAGAGTCGTATTCGACACCAAGAATTATGTGAGTCCTCTTAGAATTTGTAGGACAAACATTCATCATCAGGTTTAACTCTCAAGGAACGAAAATTGTTGTTTTCAAGAGGGTTTGTCAGTTATAAATCAGCCACATGGGTTTATTCATTAGACATATAAATCTTCTTACAGAAATCGATGTAAAATAAATGGTATTAGGTATCAAATTAAACATTAGTCATACACTCTGTAATAAAATTCGATTGTGAACTAGATTCATATGGAAGTGAAGTTTTATACAAATGTTTGAAATTATATTAACTGTTTTTTCTGTAGATTATTTCACATTTTAATTCTAATTAATCATACGTCAATTCGATTCAAATTAAAATTGATCATGCGTGACATATATCTGCCGTCACATATTATTTCAATTGCTCAAATTTTAAAGGGGTTTGTGCCATTTATAGCCATCCATCTTTAGAGTCTTTAGATTATTTTAAGTGGTTATTATAATTCTTCATACTAAATTTTCTTGGAATTAACATTAGTCATACGTCATGTTGTGTTCTACCCATTACACTGGTATGTGTGGGCAATAATTGTTCTTCAATGAGCACCATGGTTTCGGCCTCTTTTCATTTACTTCGATGTCGGCCAGTTTGTTAAGTCATGGCAAATACTAAAGTAAAACTGATCTCCTTTGCCCACTCAGCTTCCATTTTGTTTCGCCAGATGTCGTTTTGTAAATGTTCACTTTGAATATAAAAATGATTTATTGAAATGTTTTTTGCAAATATTTAGTTAATGTAATTTTAAAAGTTTTCAACTCAGTCAACAACAAACATGAAACAAATTGGCCATAACTTATAGCCACCTCCTTCAACAAGGTCCCCCTGTCCCCTGGTGGAGAAGAAAATGGAGGGGAACAAAAAGTAATAAAAACGGAAACAACATCCCATACAACACACATTTCTTGCTCTCCCTCCACCCAAACAGATATAATGCCAAGCAAATACCGCGCCATGATGTTCACTGCTAATATCTTGTAGCATCATAAATTTCCCATATGAAAAGGCAACACCCGTGCTCGGACTGGTGGAGGCAGAGCGGGAAAATCACGCCCATAATCCATATTTTAAATTATTACTAATAGTATTTAGAATTGGCGCAAACAGACATCGTATTTATCGTCCATATGACGATAAAAAACTAAGTCCAATGAAAGCAAAAAAGCCGCCAGATGGAGGGCAGGAGGCATGAGAATGATATTTGGTGAATGTGCCACAAATTGTGGCAGCAATTAACATGTATTTAAGGGGGAAACTTGAAACTATAGACAATTTAAAATGTCTATTTAATGAACTTAAATGAACGTGCAGCATTTGTTTCGAAAAGACGAAATGTGAATGTAAATTTGAATGCACTCGACCAATATAGAGGCAAAATTGTCCTGTCCGTCCAGCGTATGTGCCGCCACATGTGTTGCAAGCAGTATTAAAGGTCTGGTGCTTATGATTGCGGTGCGTGACTGGAGCATGCAATATTAGACTGCTTATAATGAAAATATTGCTGCTGCTGCGGATGTAGCATTAACTGCATGTGGTGTAATGTTGCAAGTGTTAAATGTTTATATATTACACTAGCGCTATTGTTGTGGCAAGTTCCGAACATTTTCATATAGTGAATTGTTTATAATGTGAGTGTGAACATCTTAATAGTAAATCCATTCGTTAGTAATCGTTTAACAAATTCTTGTCTCTCAATACTTTGTAATGTAATAGAGCTTTTATTGCTCTATTAAATTAAAATTAATATCAATCATACGTCTGGGGTTTTTGGTATCGCATATTTTTCCTGTAGTATTCACTTGCACCTGGTTATGTTTGAATTACAGCTCAACTTTCCGTGTATTTTTTAAAAATCTAACAGGAATTGTAGTAAATTGCAAGCATTTTCTCTCTGGTTCATATTGGCTATTGATTTTTATTAATCATACGTTCGTCCCTTTCAAATTAATATCAATCATACACCCTTTTGTTTTCTTTTATGTCACTGGCTATTTATTCCGAAACCGTTGTTGCGTGCCTGTGAGATTAGCTTCAATCCATTTTCAGTTGAATATGGCTGTTTACTAATTACAAATTAACTCACTAAACAGCTATTGCCAATTCATAAAAACGCATATCCAAATATTGAATAATTTATATGCATGAATGGCTCAGAATTTTTTATTATTAAATGCATAATTTATTTTTGTTTTTCTTGAAAACTGTTGTTCGGAAAATTCACTGGAATTCAAATGCATCGAATATCCGGTACAAAAAGGTAAACATGGTATTTGGGAAACGGTTAACAAAGGTTAGGTGTATGATATGTTGCTCGCGACGGCTTTGATATTATTATTTTGGAAACAGGAGTGTAGAAAATAGAGTAACGAGTAATTCGATTAAAAACATTTTTTATTTGTCCTTTGAAGACCAGTGTAACAATTTATTTTTATCTTTGCTCCATCCATTTGCGTTAGTCCTTTTTTTCAATAAAGTAGAATGAGATTATTTTGCACATTACGATAACATCAAACTGTCACAATATCAAATGCTTAAAAGCCATAAATATTTATATAAAAAAAAAGAAATAAAAAACAAACGGCCAATGAACCAAGAGGAAGCGAACAGAGAAGAGCAATAAAGGAGACCATCAAAATGTTCACGATTCGCCTTTGATGATTATGAAGCGGAAGGACACTCGTAAGAAATGTATGAAACAACCACACACACAAATATACAACAATGTATATATTTTAAAACTTATTAAGGACTACTAACCACAAACACACCAACCCTTACACACACATTATCATTCTGTACCATACATATACAGTTAAGCTCTCATTCTCAGCATATTACACACTTATACACTTGTGTGCACTCTTTTTTCACTTCGTGTTCTAGAGTGATCCTTAATGCGTAAACATACAATGTTGATTGTATGTGTGTGCAATATTTTTTTCCCTTTTCCCTTTTCCCATGAAAAACTTGTCAAATACCGTTCGGAACCGGTGTAAACCTGCAGGTCCCAATCAGTGAGTGTACAACTACAAGCTCACTGATTGTGAGAAGCTCCCGCCAAACCCCTAATGGGATGTATTGGTAAACCATTTGTTTTTTTAGGTTTGGTCCAACAAGTCTGACATTTGAAATTCTACGCAGTTGACTACTAAAGCAATATAATTTATTTGACGTTTCTGAGTTCAACTCGTGCCAAATTAAACAATTAAAGGTAACCATTCGTCCGTATGTTTTTTATTTATTCGAAAAGTATTCACTTGCATCAGGCTATTATACAAAGTTGTCAAATTACTTTTCTTTATTTAATTATTATTTTTTATCAATCATACTCTCTTTTGTTTCAAATTAGTATCAGTCATACGTCCTTATGTTTCTTAGTACTGAACGTTTATTCATCGGGGTATAGAAAATATTCAAATCTTAAATTTTTTATTTAATTACTATTTTGATATTAATCATACTCTCTTCTTTCAAATTAATATTAATCATACTCCGTTATATGTTGTCAGTACTGACCATTTATTCCAAATGTATCGAAAATTGTCATATTTAACATTTGTTTTGTGTCTCTTGCCTACAAAATCTGTATTATAATAAATTATACGTCAAATAAAATATTTATATTAAATTTAACTAATCTTAACTTTGCTTGAATTTGAACTCTTTTGTCACCCCAGATGCTATTCATTAATCGTACTCTCCATTCTTTCAAATTAATATTAATCATTCGTCCTTATGTGTTGAGCATTTATTCTAAAAGTATTCGAAACTTTTCAAATTTAACATTTGTCTCGTGTCTCTCTCCTACAAAATCTGTGTTATAATAAATTATACGTCAAATAAAGTATTGATATTTAAAACTATTAGTCAAATCTTAACTAAACTTATATTCATACACAATTCTATAGCGTTTTATAACAATAAAATAAGATTTATTTTAAATTCAACCATTTTGTCACTCTAGATATTGTTTTCATACTCGTATCAATCACACGTCCTTCTATTGCAAATTAAAATCAATCATACGCCCTTATGTTTAGTGAGGATCTAGCATTTATTCCAAAACTACTCACTTGTATCGGCCTATAGAAAGTTGTCAAACACTAATTTTATGTCTTTCTCCTACAAAAACTGTATTATGATCAATGTTAGGTCAAATACAATTCTGGCATTTAACATTTTTAGTGAAACCCTAACTAAACTCTAGCACAATTTTGTAGTCTTTTCTAAAAATCAAAGAAAATTATGCTGTATGCCCCAGGATTATATGTTATTATGTTAATAATAGTAATCATACGCACCGGGTTTATAACTACGAAACATAATGAAAATATTCATACATTTAGGGTTTTGGTATTTAGGAAACTTGGGTATTAATTGACGAGCAATGAATATGATATTTCTTCAGTATATTTTTACAGAATTACGTAACATTTTCCATAAAGCAAGACAAGTTGTATAAGGGTCTACTATAGTTGGATCCTCGTTTCTCGAGCGAGGGTCTTATCTCGAAAATGCTTGCTTAGTCCGAAATAACATCTGTTTATTCTGTTATGTTATTGTTTCTGTTCGTGGCAGATCCGAGGTAAATAAATTCGTACATACCTTGAAATTATAACTGTTATCAGCTTTCACCCTTTCATCCATTCGTTTTGATGTTGTGCTTCTCGAAACCATTATTTGTATCTTGTATCGTTTACAGCCAAACCCACGTTTGCTAACTCCTTCTCATTTCTTGAAAATACTACAGTAACTTCTCGGAGATTTCGCCCGATAAAGTCCGAATGATCATCATATGACTTTTGCTTCTGATCGTTTTTTTCTAGTTGACTGCAGCTTTTCTCACGATGATCTCAATTAATATGATGAAGAGATCGCAAGGTAGGGTGTCGTCTGCCTGAGACCTCGTCTCGTACTAAATAGTTCAGTCAGGCCTTTGCCAATGTTTACTGAAGATTTCGGGTCCGTCAGTGTTTTTCTACAAATATGATGTTAATAATATGAATCATACGCACCTGGTCTATAACTACGAAACATATTAGAAATAATTTTACATTCGGTATTAAGGAAACCCAAGCATTAATCTGAGAGCAATGAATACGTTATCTCTTCAGAATGTTTTTTTTTGCAGAATACAAATGAAATTTGTCGTGTAGCTCCAAGAGCCTGTCAAGAATGTAAAGTGAAAATGTTATGTAATCATATAAAATTTCCAGACACAAGTACATGAGAAACAGTAAATTAAACTGTTAATTTACGTTGCCTTGTATGTTGATAAGCCATGCTTCGCTAATAATCATACTCTACGTGGCCCGAAAGGTAATTACTCATAACTGTAGAACTGTGTTATTATGTTAATAATATTAATCATACGCACCGGGTTTATAACTACGCAACATAATGAAAATAAACATAAGTTTAGGGTTGTAGTATTAGGAAGCGTGGGTATTAATTGGCGAGCAATGAATATGCTATTTCTTCAGTATATTTTTGCAGAATTACGAGGGAATGTGAACAGATAATTTTAATGCGTAAAATTTGCGGATACAGATGCAGCGAAGCTAAAAAAAAAGACATCCCTTTAATTTACGTTGCTTTCTATGTTTGGCCTCTTATTCAGTTCATTAAGTCTTCTCTTAAATTTATTCAAATTTTTCGAAAGTTTACGCTTTTATAACTTTGTCGTTGCCATCGTCGACATCATCATGGGCAACAGCAGCACTAGAATCATCTGAATTTCCGTATTATTCTCCGTATGTTTAGTTAAATTAATTTTTATTAAACTTCAGCCTTCGCATGTTACAGTCTCTCGGTCGCAACATGCAAAACGAACTTTCCCCCCCATCATGAAGTTTGTCTGCAATACTGTAAAATTAAGTTGTTATATTTTTATTTGATATACCATATTGTCCCACCTACATATAGACCCTGTAGCCTTTAAACATGCATTTCCTGTATGCACACAGTTTTGTCCAGGACCTCTCTCAGTGTGTAACGGAGCGAGGATATTCCTAATGCTGCCACCGCCGCGCTGATGTTACCAATGTTTGTCGGTTCTGCGCTTGTGCCTGTCTACAATTATTAAATGATAGTATTAAATGTAAAAAACTTTTACAACTGCAACACATGTTGGCAGTAGCAAAGTTCATTGCAGCAACTGCTGCTGATACAGTCAGTGGTGAGCTGGTAGTACTTGCACCACCACCACTTCCTCCGCTGCTGCCTAAGGAAGTGATTGTAAAATTTTGTACTATGTCATACTGATAATGTTTGGGCAAACATTTGTGTTTTTGTAGGATAGACGCATAAGTTTCATAGTTTGTACGATGTGTGTTAGTAGATGTTTCGAATGTAAATAAAACTCAGGAATTGATGATAAACAAATTCAAAATTTTTAAATATATTTAAAATTTCAGCTGAGAGAAGAGGAGAAGAGACGAAATGATAGCAAACATAACGAAGATGATGATGATGATTGTTATCTTCGTTTACGGGTTAAAGTTCTGGACAGATCTTCCATTCATTGAATTTCATTTGACTGCCAATTATGAATACAATTTTCCGTTTGGACAGGCACAATTATGACATCTTAATTGAGGAAAATTTAATTAAAAATCATATGTAATTTAAATTGTCTACATTTTTCGTAAAGTAATCAAATATTCTACTAATTACAACAATTAAGAAATGCTTAAATATTCAACTTATCATAAAGAAATGGAAAGAGGGTGGAACGGGAGCCAGAACTACGTTCTTACAGGAGTCTAAAACCAGAAAACTTGCTGCATACGTATAGCGAAGGCTGTAACGTATACGCAGTATTTAATTCCAAAGCCATTGCTTATAGCTCATATGTTCAGGTGGGCGGGCAAATAAATATTAAAAGGTTTTTCAAGTTTTGGGTTCCCAACCTTAATTATATTTAAATAAATATATTAAAAGGTTCTTCAAGTTTTGGGTTCTCAACCTTAATTCTACTTAAATCCCCGTTACATTTTCCAAAATTAAAATGGGCTATGTTTCTCTTGACAGCTTCTTGATATCTGGATCCTCAAATTGTACACCGATTCAGAGCAATTCAAGTAGTATTTCATGTAACACATATGGACTTAGTCACGGCCATTCCCATCATTGACTCGCTGCGGCAAATCTCGACAAGCCCCGATGTGATGTGCATTAGTAAAAAAAACTTTCACTCGGTGCTTATTAATATTAATCATACGCTTTGTATTTGCGAATGCATAATTCGAAAATAAAAATCATTCTCGTGATGCAATACCAAGAATCCGAAGTGCAACGGGACAATGTCATTGGTCTGTATTATTTTAAGCTGACAAAAAGAACCTAACATCGTTAAAAATAAGGCGAATTTTGTCTTACGCGTTTTGCTGCATTTTCTTATTAATAGTAATCATACGACGTGTGTTTATGACTACATAATTGAAAACCACTCATACGTTTCTGGTCTGACATAATAATTGGTCATAACAGTTGTCTGCAAATGGAGCGTATATTTTATATTCGAATTTTTATTAATTATTGAATTATTGTTCATATTAATCATATACTTTGTATTCGGGAATACATAATTCAATAATGCAATACTAAGAATTCGAACTGCAGCAGGAGAATGCCATTGGCCTGTTATATTTTAAGCTGATAAATATAAACTAACATCGTTAAAAATAAAACGAATTTCGCTTACGAACCTTGTAACATTATGATGTTAATATTAATCATACGACGTGTGTTTATGACTACATAATTGAAAAACAAGCAAACGTTCCTTGGTACTATATAATAATTTATCATAACTGTTGTCCGCAACAATGGGTGACGTATACTTTACATTCGAATCGCAGAATACTTTATTTTATCGTGGATTATTATTATCAGTATTAGTCATACGCTTTGCATTTGCGAATACATAATTCGAAAATAATCATAAAACGCGTGATGCGTTAGTATGAATCCGGACTTCAACCTGAGAACACATTTTCCCTGTTTTATTCAAAACTGTAATAAAAAAGCTAACATTGTTAGTGACGTCCGGTTTCGAGTATTTGGAGTACCGGTTCTGTCGAGTCGGGTTCCCAGAAGAACCGGGTATTTGAACCGGTTCCTGTTCTCAGCAAATTGCTGCCCTGTCTTAAATGTAATATCTTATTATAAGAATACAAAAAAAAATAAATGGTTTCCCGTTACATCCCATGTAGGGATTAGGGAGAGCTTCTCACAACCAGTTCCGAACGGTATTTTACACCGGTTCGGAACAGTATTTTGAGAAGTTTTTAATGGCTTAATACTCGATAGTGTCACAGTTACTAAGCGAGGTCACCATCGTCGAAAGGAATGTAAGGTGGTCTGAGCAGGGATCGAACCCAGGATTTTTCAGTTCTTTTAGTATCGTTTTCGGTCTTTTTGGATCCGTTTTCGGTTCATATTCGGTCCTTTAAGAACCGTTTTCGGTTCTTTAAGAACAGTTTTCGGTTCACTAGGAACCGACTTTTGGTTCCTATGAACCTGTTTTCGGTTCTTTTGGAACCGTTATTCGGTTCTTGTAAGCACCGGTCCTGTCGGTTCTTGTAGAGAAACGCTTCTACAGAACCGGTTCCTTGATTCTGTGCATCACTATTAAATACACAAGGTGTGTTTGTGACTACATAATTGAAAACAAGTCCGATATAATAATTGCTCATAACAGCTGTCTGACACAATGTGTGACGTATGTATGTATATTATATATCTGAATCGAAAACATCTTTATTAGCTGCAATTGTTGTTATTTATATTAGTCACACGCTTTGTTGTGTTTGTATGTAGACAATTTGAAAACCCCACTTACCTGCCTTGCGCCGATATATTATTAATATTAATCATACGATGTGTGTTTATGTGCGTTACATTGGCCCGAGATAATAACTGGTCATAACGGTTGCCTGAAATAATGGCTGGCTTATACTCTTTGTTCGAATCTAAGAGTTCTATATTCTCTTAAATTGTCATTATAAATATAATCATTCCTTTGTTGTCTGCGAAGTATAATAATTATAAAATAATGTTACGTCACGTGTTTCTTTAGTAGGAATATTATTGAACTGTTTTATATTAATATAATTGTTAGAATAAAACCAGTTTCACGTACGTTTCTTGCGACATAATTGTATTAATATTAATCATACGCCATATGTTATTGACGACGTAATCAGAAAACATACCCTGCTCGTCCGAAATAAAATTGTTCATAACAATTGTTTATAACAAAGAGTGACATGTACTTAACCATATCCATATGTTTAAAAATATATATGTATTTGAAAATAGTCATGTAATGTTACGTGGTTTAGAACTTCAATAGACCTGTTTTATTTAAACTTAAATATAAATAGAATTTTGCTTGTGTAATATCAATGTTATCAATAATGTTATTAATATTAGCCATAGGATATGCCATCTTTTTGGATTTTTTGTGTGTTTCTGCTGCAATCTTAGCGTCAGTAGATGTTGGTCTTTGGTGAATTGAAAGTCCCTAGGCATTTCTAAAATGCTAGAGATGGATACTGTCGACGATATATTAATTTCCCGCTCCAATATTTAATGCTCTATAAATTTGTCTCTTTATGAAGTTGGTAGTTCGGGTGTGCTGGACGGCTGGATCTCGGATGGTGTTCGAAACCTCCAGTATCACCGAGCAAGTTCACAGTACGATACACGGAACCCCATTCGGGAGAAATTAATGTCACCGTTTCCTAAACCAACGACGGATTTCGGTGTTCTCATAATGTTTGACCAGCGGAATTGTGATAGTCGTAATGGTGTACCAGAACTTTATACGAGTAGTGGGCTTTACCAGTGTTTTTCAATTAATTTACTTTTGTGAAACATATTGATTAATTCTTTTTTATTAGTGTATGTAAGTAAATCGACTTGAGAATAAATTACCTCTTAAGTCAACCTGTTTAAAAGATTTATTATATAAATTTACATTCACGTAACGTATACGACGCCCCCATGGGCAGTCACAAGTGAATGCAATAAATTTGCATACGCGTAGTGGACACCACAACGCATACGTAATATTTAATTCAATACAAACCACTTAAAACTCATACGTACAGGTGGTCGATATAATGTTTTCTGTTGGGTAGAGGGGGAGGTAAACACAATGATAATACTTCTCTCCTTACCTCAGCTCACCTCGCACCTTCACAAATCATTGATTTTTGCATAAAAATGCACGGCAAAAATTAAATTAACATAAATTTCACACAAGCACAGCAGACAGATGAAAGACAAAAAACAAACTGCGAAACTGAGTAAATTTAAAGCCTGCAATTGTACTGATTATGTCAAAATTAATTGTATTCACTTGCCACAATATCAGTATTGAAAACTACAACAAAAAAAAATTAAATAAATGGTGTTATATTTATTTATTGGAACCACCACGGGTCTTTTGTTTTCATTTATATTTTTTCTTGTTCGTGGTTTATGGTTTTCTCTGTGTGTAAAACTCTTGCAACAACTGAAATATCATGGTGAAATCTACCACAACATGATTTATTTATTTATAATATTTTTTAATATTTCATTTACACTACGTTTTTGTGTCATTACAATGACAAAACAAAAACCCATTTTAGTTTGAAACATAAAGTGCTGTGTAAGCAAACACAAGCGACGACCTCAGAAATTTGTTATGTTTATGTGAATTTTAATATATAGAATAACAAAATGAATCAAAAACGTGGCTATAAATTTTAGACAAAGCACAAAAAATACCCTTAATAAATAGCAATGATTGCAGAAAATAAAGAAAGAATTTAAATAATGAAAAGGGAAAGATTCTGCTTGCGCTCCGAAAATTATGTTATCATTATTAATCATACGCAACGGGATTATTTGTACTTGAAGTAGTTGGGAAATAATCATACTCTCCATGGTCCAGAATAATAAATTCTGGTAGATGTTGCGGTAAATAATCTGTAACCTATATTTTGGGTCTAAATCGAGGAACACAATGCTGGGGGATAGTTATGTTAGAAACGATATCGAATTCAATATTATTTTGTCGGCAGTGAAGTTTTATGAGTGCATGTATTTTAAATGACAGATGAACTGTCATTATCGACACATCAGTATCGTTTGGACGATTACCGTCTTACATAATTAGGCCCATGGTTGTGACTCGAATTCTATTTGAACAAAAGTATGGCAGAAAATCGTCTAACGGCCTGCACGAACCATTGCACTATAGGTAAATGTATTAATATTAATCATACGTTTCATGGTTCGCCCAAACAATCAGCAAATCCAATAAGTCCCGGCTTAACTGAAAAAACATTTTTATATTAAAGTGTCTGGTCCTACATTATGGTAAAACTATGATACGCTCCATTGATCGAAATAAAAATAATAGGAAATAATATGTGGTCTTCGCCCATACTTGCTGCATCATAGTATAGGAGCGTTCTTGCAAGATACGCTTACAAGCCGCTTGGGGCATGATACCATGCTCCAATGTCTTTGGAACCTGTACGTTAGCCCCTAGTCTCATCCGATCTGCAGTTCCCCGTAATATACCTGTAACTTGGCGGCACCCATATGAGGTGAATATCGTACTGCTGGACCATATCATTCAGAGATCTTTATTACCGCCGAACTGTCAGAGAAGGCATGAGTTATTCGGCAGGCAGTCGGTCACTGCCCTAATTATTATGTAGTCTACATGAAAGAGACCACCCTAGTTGCCTAGAGAAGACACTACACGACCTGATCATTCCTCTATTGTTCCAGGTATACCTCTAACGGTGGTTTTTCGAATATCGAGTAGTGGTTCTGTCGATTTTAAAATGGGTAATTATTAGCTGTGTTTTTCTTTATCTTGACTGATTAAAAGATCAACCACGATCATAGTGTTGCATTTGTATTATCTTCAATACATCAAAGAACACAAGCGACATCTATGTGTGACAACCCAAAATTATAGACTCTCACGAACGTTTCATATTCAACAGCGGTAGTTTATTTATGTCGGCTTCAAGTAAAGCGCGCCTATTGGCTTACGCTATTTAAATTTAATATTAATATTAATCATACGTTTGCTTTAGATTATAAAGGGTGCCCCAAAATTCATACAATTCTGGTGGCCCTGGGTTCGGTGGCATAAACTTGAGACCTCAAAAGGCGTTAAGACAATATTCCAACGGCGTTCGGTAGCATGTTATTGGCGGCCTACATTTCTGATTACTAAAACGGGAAACTACACGACCAGCAAATTATTCGTGCAGCAATTGAATTGGTTTTCGGACTAAATGGCATGTGTGTCAACATTTTATTGTAACCATATGTCCTTCACGTTTCTAACTAGTAATTTAGGCACACACTAATTGGAAGCATCATTCCACCACAAAATCCGCAGTAATTAGTGGCACATGGTATATGGTGGAAGCATTTCTTTCACAATAATCACCAAGTGGATTTTCTGAATCCCAAACCATCATCAGTTGATTTCCTGAACCCCAAATGGAATAATTTTTAACGAAAGAATGAAGATGCAAATGTGCCTCCTGACTGAAGATGATTTTGTTTGAAATGTATGTGACAAACTTACATTATATTTTCCATCAAACAATGACCGTGAATTAAATTTAAAGCAATCATACGCTCCATGGGCGACAATAATAATAATTGCATGTGTGTGCCATATACTTTATGTTTGAATTGAATAAATATTGTCTGGTAAATGTTTGGTTATTTATATCAATCATACAATCTAGATGTTTGACAACATAATTAGAAAAACAATCATACGTTCTCTGGTCTGAAGCAACAAGAATAATTGTTCATAACTGTGGCAATGAATGATGTAAACTGTATGTTTAATTTGAAGATGTTCTGCATTCTCTTGCAATGTTTTAATATTAATCATACGCACTATGTTTGTGTTCACATAATTATAAAATAATCATACGCTTCATGGTTTTGGTAACAAATATGTGAGCTTTAATTTGATTGTCCTTTGCAAATTATTTGTTATGTGTACAATTACATTACGAAAGGATTGGAATAGAAAATCAGCAAACTGCCCATATTTATTTGGTGAAACAATCATTTATGTTGTTATATTGAAATAGAATAAATCCTGCCTAGGAAATATTTAATTATTAATATTAATCATACAATCTAGGTTTATGACAACATAATTTGAGAAACAATCATACGCCCCTTGCCTGGGTACAGTAATAATAATTGTTCATAACTGTGATAATGACGGGAGTAAATTTTATGCTTGAGTTTAAGAAGTTCTGGGGGATAATTGTGTAAGTAGCGATAACAATTTCATTATTTTTTTGTCGGTAGTGCAGTTTCATGTATTGTAAATGGTAGACGAACTGTCATCATCGACTTATCTAAATATCGTTCAGCTGATTATCGTCATACACAATTCGGCCCCTGCATTATCTTGCTATCTTTCAATGTTCATATTAATCATACGCATCATGTTTGTATTTAGATAATTTTAATATAAGTATTCGTTTCAAGGTTCGTTAACAAATAGGGGAATTTTAAGTGTATTCAGATAATTGAAAACATCTACTAAAATCAACACACTGTCTATTTGTAACGTTTGCTGTTTTAATGCTCAAATTTAATAAATATTGGCTGACAAATATTTGGTTATTAATATTCATGCGACCTAGGTTTGATACAACAAAATTTGAAGCAATCATACGCTGCTGGTCCGATATAATAATTGCTCATAGCTGTATAATTGTAAAATAATCATACGTTCCGTGGTTGGATAACATGTATATGAGCTTTAATTTGATTGTGTCTTAACAAGTGAAGAACTTGTTATGCGTACAATTATATTCCGACTGGATTTGAATAGAAAGCCGACAAACTAACAATATATTCATTATTATTTTTCGGCAGGAATGTGAAATTTGAATACATGTGGTCTGGAGAATATTTGTTTAATAATATTAATCAAACGGTCTAAGTGCATGACAAAATAATTGGAATATTTACAATTTGTTATTAAATTATATTCTAAAAGGATTGTAATACAACAAATTAGACAAACTGATAAACTGATTTGCTAAAACACTATATTCAAATTGAATAAATGTTGTCTGAAAATATTCTGATATTAATACTAATCATACGAAAGAAGTTTGGACAACAAAATTTATAAAAAAACATACCCTCCTTGGTCCTGCGCTATACTAATAAGTGATCATAGCTGATGCCTAAATAAAGAGTGACGTATACTTTATGTGCAACTTAAACAAGTTATATAAACTATTGCACTATTTCAAATATTCATATAAATCATACGCACCATGATAGTGTTTATATAATTCTAAGATAATCATACGTGCCATGGTTTGTTAAAACGTATACAAGCTTTAATTGGACTGCCTTTTTACAATAAACGCGCTTTGTTGTATTTACTATTATATGCTGAAAGGATGGGAAATGGAAATTGACAAATTGGTCATTTATTTGTTAGTTTTCTCTATACTGGCAGCAACTGTTTATTTGCAAAGGTTTTTCACTACAAATATAACGCGGCACGAGATTTGTTGTGCGCAGTCCCCTTATAATGTGCAATGTAAGCCTTTTTAATGCAGGTGCTATTGTGTAACCAGTCATGCATTATTTCCACTGTGGGTGGTTGCTGGGTTAGGATGAAATAGGGTTTATAAAAGGACTAATGGATATTGGCAGGTTAAATAAACAGCACATGGATTTTGAGTTTAACTAAATGTCTGGCTGCCGACGCGGGACGTGACGCAACGCCACTCCAATCAGATAATGGATGATGGTTATGATGTCGCTCTGTGTTGCCGCTCTCGGCAATAAAAATGTAACTGCCACTCACAATTAGTTATCGCACAAATCACACAATCATTCATAAAAGTTTAAATTTGAAAAATTACAAACAAATAAGAGGGAGAGGAAAAAAATCTATAAAACCCATAAATCATCAAGGCAAAACATGACATGAACAAATTTTCCATAACCAGAAAGGGAAGGAATGCCAAGTTATATCTAGCTACCGTTTGCCCTGCAGCTAATCACAGCAATAATTATACAAAACTGAATCATAAGCAATCAAACCATAAACCGATATTGATCGAATCATTCAGAACATTACTGAGACAAAAAAAAGCCACCGTTATTTGTAAATAAACAAAATTTAAAGCTTTATTATCGTTCTTCAGTGTCCTTAAACGACAGATGATCCCCCACTGGGGGGCACTAAACAGCAAAGTTGAATTCATAACAATCTTTGCTTAAAACATTTCATTTCAAAGTACAAAAAAATGTTGCTAATGCATCTTTTAAGTCAACACAATTGTTGCAGGATAATCTTGGACAATTTTTGTTTGTTAACCTCTTCGTTCTCCTTTAAACCGTATGCCCTTAAAAACCAGTCACGTCCATGTGTTTTATTTTTCCTTTTGTACTGCCATATGTTTGCAGTGAGTTGGAAACATAAACATCGTCAGGAAAGTGCACTAGTATTTGGAGTGTCCTTTTTTGCTATACGAGTATTCGAACTTAGTGAACTTGTGTTCACTATATATGGTTGAATTTCCAAAAGAGTTGTTGATCTTTATTTCACAAAACGAAATTACACACAAAGTTTGCAAGAGTCATCATTATTATCTCATCGTCATCGTTTAAACAAGATAAGTTCATCAAAGACTTGACTAAATTTATACTCGTATTGTGACATTAACGATAGTTCTATCCCTGTTTGACCTCTTAAAGATATTAAACAATAGAAAATTCCATAAGGATTCTAGTAAAATCATCGCATTGCATTGCAATTGAAACCTATGACGTATGAGTATTTTAAATGTTTTGTATATTATTTAATATTACGTATGCGACCTCGCTCTATTGGTATGAAGAAGGAACGCGATTCAAAAAGTGGTAAAGATATTATAATTGGTACATTAGTTATCTTTTTATTATTATTACTTATACGTCATTGATATTTTTCCGATACGTATGAAATTATCTCCCTTCATGGGATGCAATGGGAAACATTTGTTCTGAACTTATCTGTTAAAAATGATTCCGGAGCGAGAAATTGTATTCAAACCCTATGGCGTATGAATATTTTTAACATAAAGTTTATGATATTTAATATTACTTATACGCCTTTTATGTTTATTCAATAACGATTCTATTCAAATATTTGGAGCCTAGGATTAAAAATATTTAATGTAATTTTGACAATAGTTCTTGTCACAGTAGTGTTTAATTCAATCCACTTCCTCAGAAACCCCTGAATGTAAAGATAACTTAATAGTAAAATATTTTAAAATTAATCATACGTTCATTCAGGTTTGATTTGAGTAATGTGTAGCATAGGAATAAATCAAACTCGGTTCTAATTTGTCTTGCAATATAACGTTAATATAAATCACACTCTACGTGTTTCGAAACAATAACTGACTCTTAACTATGCCTGTTTATTAATATTCGTTATACGTGCTGTGTTCTGACTACATAATTGGAATACTCCGAGGTCAAACGGCAATTTATTATAACTGCCAAACTGCCTAAATTCTGTTCCGTGTGTTATGCTTCGAACTGAATGTCTTTTGTATTGTGTTGTAAAATTTTGCTATTAATATCAATCATACGCGTTATGTTTCCAGCTACGTAGTTGTAAAATAATCATATGATGTGTAGTCCGAAGGATCTACTGAGCTCAACTGTGCACAAGCACAATGTTTTGAACTGTTTTCTCCAACACTAGATTAGGATTTTGTTGCGAAGTGCAAGGAGGAGGGCTAAGCACTTGCAATTCGACTCGTGACTAACCTGACCAACCATCCCGCTTTTGGCGGTATTGCCCCGCTTTTTGAGGTTTTTTTATATATGTACCTTGTTTTACTACATCTGCTTATTAATACGCTCTGTGTTATAATTATGTATATAATTGAAAAATAATCATGCAATCTGTGGTCGAAAATATCAAATTGTTCATGGCTGTTGAGGTCGTCGGTGGTTGAGGTCGTTTGTTCGATTTCTGTCGACGGCGACCACCTCAGTAACTGATGGCGTCACTAACTATTATTTAGCAATTAAACGCCTTTTCAAAATACCGTCCGGAACCGGTGTAAAAGGTTAGGTTCCAATCAGTGAGTGTAAAAACTAGAAAGCGCACAGCTCACTGGATGTGAGAAGCTCTCCCCAATTCCTTCATGGGATGTAATGGGAAACCCATTTTTTAAATTTGTATTTCTTTAGCGAATTCTTCAACCTTTTCATTTAATTTATCTACGTCCTTTTGCTTGGTGGGTTTCTTTTTCGCAACTGTTGACTTAAATTGGGTCAGTTATACGTCATGCTTCGAACAGTAAAACTTATAAATTCTGTTATTAATATCAATCATACGCTTCATGTTTTTTGCAAAATAATTGAAAAATAAACATACGCTACGTTGTCCGAAGGTATAATTTTCCATAACTATTGACCAAGATAATAATACAGTTCTTGGAACGCTTGTGGTTTCAATTATATGGCTGAATAAGGGTAGTTTAGCTGCATGCATTGTTGTAGTTCTACCACCAGTGGGGCCTTACATATCACCATCTGTAGGTGAGAAAGCAAATTGTATAGTATTTACATTTGATCTCTCCTTAACTTGGCGTTTACACGAGACAGTTTTACAGAGACAATCGCAATACATTCGCACTTTTTTTTTACTAATGCACTCACATTTCTCTCAATGTTTCCCTAACTGTCTCTTCTTTTTCGGCAACTAATACAGATCCTTAATTGTCTTGTCCCGTGTAAACGAAGTGTTAAATGATACTGGACTTTAGGAGTAGACATATATATGAGTTGGGGGAAAGAGGGAAAATAAATCAGGCAAAGTTTTTATTTCAATACTTTTTGGCGCAAATATCCAAACAGATTTTTCCACAAGTCTTTAGTCACCTATGGAGGAAAATACCAGTGTTTTTCGGTAATTCGTATTGCCTGCGAATCCTTTAATCTCGTGAATTCGTAACTTTCGTTATATTTAAAACGCTTCAACAGGGTCGGGGACCTTACAAAACGATGATAACCTGTTTCGCCAAACAGCTCGATATGTTGCCTTATCTCTCCAGTTGGGTATCACCAAAGTGTACGCAGGGATTCGTCAACCTGATCCCTTCAGCTGAGTCTTGCTCTTCCTATTTTTCTTCTTCCTTCGGGTTCGGTTTCGAAACTCCTTCGTGCTGATTCGTCTTCATCCATTCTACTGTCATGGTCTATAGACAGCGCAATCGCGTTGTTTTAATTCGCTTATCATTGTCTTAAGATACAAATTTCTGTGTTGTCTTGCATTATTATATAATTTATAGTAATCATACGCTTTGTATATTTATACTGAACATTTTGAAAATACTCATACGCTACATGGTCTTAGATAATAACATTCCACCGCTCTTGACTGAAATAATAGGTTGTTTATACAGCAATCAATTGTACATCGTCAGCAGTACAATGCTATTAATATTATACGCTTTGGTTTCGTTTTAAATAAAAATTTTAAATAAAAAATTTTCAAATAATTATACGTTCAGTGGTTTGGTAAAACTAACTGGTGATTTCACAACCAAGTAGCTTATGTCATATTAAGCAAAAGTTGGCAGTTGTTGGAATTTAAAATAATTTTGACTTCCCTGTCGTACAGTGGGTCTTAAAACTGCTAAAGTGTCACTTGTTTTCATTGCAAAACCCTAGTTATCTCCACGCTGAAGCTTGAAAGGAATATCCGAAGCATTTGCACAATAATTGATAACGTTTTGGATGTCACTTCTCTCGTAATGGCTGTGTTAATTTTAAATGATTTATTTTTGGAACCCAGAACAAACGTGATCTCAGTTCTTTCCTCACACAACAAGAATAGACAAGAATAAGAGATGTAAACGTGCTCGAGTGAAGACACACTCATGACTAGTCAGCGACGTAGGTCGTCGTCGTCGTGGTCGTTGTCGTAGTCATCATCAACGTCTTTAAGCTTGTTGGTATGGTTACCTGTACGTGTATCTACGTGTAGAAATTGTATTCTATACGAGTGTGTAATAAAATGGAGAATCAGGTGTTTTTCTTAGTCAAATGGGGTAGAAATTGCCATAAACAATGTTTAAACTAAAGTGGACCAAAAATTAAGTGTTGCACACTTACTTACTCCATTCTACCCTCAACCTCATTTTACTTAATGTAGCGGAGCCATAAAAATGTCTTGATATAATGAAAATACTACCTACAGTGTTGCGGCGGTAGTAGCTTGCTTCGTCGCATACAAGTTAAGACAAAGATGCGGCATAAATGAGTGGTAATAAATATTATTTAATAACTGTTTTCACAAAAGGCCAACCTTTCGGGAAACGGGCAAGGCGGCACGGCGCTCGCTTCCCATCCAGCTGCATACCCAAAATTTTGTACTTATGACAATGTTGTAGCATGCGAGAAAACAAGGAAGAAACAAGTATCATAAAATTATTTCCCTTTCTGTTTATGATCCGCAAATACTCAGTTTTTCGGTGGGCTTAGCATTCATGAATCTGTTGTACAGTCCACATGATGTTGCACAGACGGCAGAAAGGTTCGCTTGACGGGAGAGAAAGAAGAAACGAAAACAAAATTTAAATGAAAAAACAACAACACATAAATGTTCCTACTGATGTTTGTTTAACATGAATGTTTGATTTCCCCTTGTCTCTACTTCAAACCTCGTATCTCACAGGCTTTTCACAAACACCACATGTGTCGCTACGCCTCCCTATCATCTCCCCTGCCATCTCAGTCCAACGCACACATTAACAGCTTTATTGTATAATAGCTGGCGCTTTGCTACAGTTTTATTTACCTTTCAGAAATGCGCAAAAAATGCAAAAGAAAAATAATGTATTAATTTGAATATGAATGGTGGAAAGCGTCATAACACAGGGATGATTAAGTTGGGACCACGGGACGTATGATTGTTGTTTTTTGTGATTGCACATTTAATATTACGTATACGTTGCTATTTGCTTGCATAAATTAGACATAAAACTGATAAATACGGGTTGGGACGATAAAAAAAAGGTTTTTAGTTTTTAAAATTTAATACCAGGAAAATAGGTTTTTATTTTGCCCATGGGAGAAATGCTATATTTTGTATAAATCTGAAATAAATATAACGTATACGCCAGCCTAAATTCACAGGATTTATTGAAAATTAATATGTTATTTGACTATAAAAATCAAAAACGTAATTGGCACTAGCTCGGTCACCAGAAAAACTATAGTCTCGGAAAAATACAATTCCTCAAAGCACTGCTCCACTGTGAGAATACAATAGGAAAAGAAGAACATGGAGGAAAAATTCCTTCTGTTCTTGTGTAGGAATTAGCGACGTTTCAGTGTGTGTTGGTACATAGAGACCTGCGATCGACACTATACATATATAACACACTCGCTTGCATGACTAGTTTCCAACTCCGTGACAAGTTCATGATTAGATGCCTAACTACTGTGCCTGAATTTATACCGTCGGTAGATCATCAATCTTATATCGTCAGCTTAAATGCAAAACAACATAACTACAATTTAATTTTTTTTTTTACTGAAGATGGGAAAAAGCTTAGAAAATGGCAAAGAATACAGGTTTGGCAGCTATATTTCAGACTTCTGCTCAAGGTAAGACCTACCTTAAGGTATTAACCTAGAATATGGCTTCCAAAACTGCATTCTTTACCATTTTACAAGCGTTCCGTTTCTGCTCCTGTGTAGAAATGATTATTGTAGTTACGTGGTTTTGCATTTCAGCTAACGATATACGATTGATGATCTACCCACGGTATAAATTCAGGCACAGTAGTTAGGCATCTGATCATGAACTTTTGAAGGCGTTGGAAGCTAGTCACGCAAGAGAGTGTGTTTATCTGAATTGTATATTATTCCCACATAAACCCAACTATTTTTCACTTAGAAAAATTTTCCTGACGTAGTAAGCTTGTAGTATTATCGTTCTCATACATTAACTCAAACTAACCAAATCTGTCATAAAGTTCAAATTTTGGAGAGAACTCGTTTTAACCATTTAACGATCTGTTGTGACTCTTTCCAGATTGCAAAAAATTACGTGGTTTCTTTTAATTCTAGTTTTGTCGCAGACTCTATGACGCATGATTGTTTTTAATATAATTTTTATTATTAAATATAACGTATACGACATGATATTTTCGGAATTTACAGAAATCCTGCGAAAATCTTAGTGATTGCACAATCAATCGCAATGGCTAATATAATAACAGGTTTATAGGCAATAGCTTCTCTAAATAACGTTCGGAACCGGTGTAAACTGTAGGTCCCAATCACTGAGTATAATACTAGAAAGCCCACAGCTCACAGCCCACAGGTTGTGAGCAGCTCTCCTCAATCCCTTCATGGGATATAATGGGAAACGCAATATTTCCACTTAATTTTTTATGTGTAGACCCTATGACGTATATATGTTTTTAATATAATTTATGTTATTAAATATTTCGATATTTTAAAACAATGTTTTGAAGGCATCAAATATAGCGCAAAAATCCTTTTGAAAATTTGTTGTGAAAATAGAGCATCTGGATTCTCTTTAATTTCTTCCTGGGTCCTATGATTGTTTTTAATATAATACTTATCCGGCAGCGAACAACCCTGGGGGTCAGGGACCTTACAAAATGAAGATATTATATTTCGCCCACCAGTTGGATCTTTATTTAGCCTTATCTCTCCGGTTGGCAATACCAAGTGTACGCAGCTATTCGTCAACCTGATCACTCCAACAGAGTCTTGGTCTTCCTATTTTTTGTCTTCCTTCGAGTTAGCTTTCGAAAACCCTTCGTGCTGGTTTGTCTTTGTCCATTCTACTGACATGGCCTAGCCAACGCAATCGCGTTATTTTGATCCGCTTAATTATATCAATGTCGAGATACCGCTCATACAGCTCATGGTTCATGCGTCGACGATACTCGACATTATGCACTATAGGACCTTAAATTTTTCGGAGTATTTTTCTCTCGAAGACTCCTACAGATGTTTCGTCTGTTTACTATAAGACCTAGGAATCTTCACCATGAAACAAGACAGGTTGTATAAGAGTCTGGTATAGCTGTACTTTTGCCACTCGAGATAGGGCTTTATCTCTAACTTTCGGAATCCTAGAAAAGGATTCAAATATATAAAGGGTGTCCGAAAATTCACGCAAGATATGAGTTTCGTGCCATGTGTACTTAGTTACCAACTTATCCGGTCTTGAACCCCGAGAGGTCTGGGACCTTATAAAACGAATATAAAATATTTCGCTAACCAGTTCGTCTTTTGCTTTATCTCTCCAGGACTCAACCTGATCCCTCCAACAGAGTCTTGGTCCTATTTTTTGTCTTCCTTCGAGTTTTCGAAAACCCTTCGTGCTGGTTCGTCTTTGTCCATTCTACTGACATGGTCTAGCTAACGCAATCGCGTTATTTTGATCCGCTTAACTATATCAATGTCGAGATATAGCTCATGGTTCATGCGTCGCCGTTGTGCACTATAGGGCCATACATTTTTCGCAGTATTTTTCTCTCCAAGACTCCTAGAGATGTTACGCCTGCCTGTTTGTGATAAGGAAAATTGTATAGTATAAAATATATCACAATATATATTTAAGTACGTATAAGTAATAATAACTCAATATTATTGTATTACTATTACTCATACGTTATAAAATGTTTGAATTATTTGTTAAGATTTGACTTTGACTTTCGAGAAAAAATCAATAGTTCAGTGATTAAGTCATGAACTATTGGCAAAGAAGTAATCGAATAATTATTATGTGCGACAATTTTAAGGAATATAATGTAACAGTATTCGTTTTAAAACACCTGTTAGTAATATTAACTCAATGTTATTGTATTAATATTACTCATACGTTATACAAAATTTATATTTAATAATAAAAATATTAGGAAAATTTACTTTCCTATTCCACTGGTTGTGAGAAGCTCTCCCTAATCCCTACATGGGATGTAACAGGAAACCATTTATTTATTCCTCGATCTCGAGCGAAAGCTTTCATTCGTGTACTATTTGAAACAAATTGATTTATTTTTCACTATGTCGAAACACAACATTTTTCAAAACTTTTCAGTTCAAAATTTTGCACTATTGCACTATTTCGAATGTGCTGTCATTTGGGAACAACATAAAGGTAGTCGAATGAAAATTTCGAACCAAATTTGAGTCGAATGTGAATGACTGATTTTGGTTCGAGCTCAGGGAACAGGACACTAAAGTTTAGACTTGGCTTTGATTTTTCGAGAATAAATTTAATACTATAGTGAATAAATTATGATCTATATTTCATACGAAAATTGTGCAAGAAATAATATATATTTGAATGCGTATAAGATATCGAGCGACAGCTTTCATTCGTGTACTATTTGAAAAAATTTGATTTGTGTTTCAGTATCTCGATATTGCAGGTCGATTGAAAACATAAAATTTTTCAAAACTTTTCAGTTCAAAATTTTGCACTATTGCACTATTTCGAATGTGCTGTCATTTGGGAACAAACATAAAGGTAGTCGAATGAAAATTTCGAACCAAATTTGAGTCGAATGTGAATGACTGATTTTGGTTCGAGATCGGGGAACAGGACACTAAAGTTTAGACTTGGCTTTCATTTTTCGAGAATAAATTTAATACTATAGTGAATAAATTATGATCTATATTTCATAGGAAAATTGTGGAAGAAATAATATATATTTAAATGCGTATAAGTAATATTAACGTAATAGTATTGTATTGATATTACTCATACGTTTAAATTATATAATTTATAAATTAATGTAATCCATAATTTTCAAGAATAAATTCAATAATTCTGTGAATAAATCTTGAACTGTTGCTTAATTATTAATTGACAAAATAAAGTACCATTCATATTCAAATACGTATAAGTAATATTATCTCAATTATAGTTAATTAATATTACTCATGCGTTTTGTGTTTTTAGTGAAAAATATTAGAAAACATTGCAAACATATCTAGGTGATTTAAAAATTGTGAACATTCGTTTAAGCAAATTAGATGTTTGTATAACAGTCAACTGAATAAAATTTAAGAACAATTTATTATAATCCTGAAAAAGGCAACATTTTCGTTAATGTTGTTTTTATTTTAATTTAATAAAAGCTAATTTTCATTCGAAAACGAAACTTCAAATTAACTGTTTATTTACTTGAACAATTAATTTAAGTTCAAGTATTTGATGCCAGTTCTGTGACTCACTTGAACCACTCATTTCAAGTTGTCCTAGATTTTTCTGCGGCCCATTATCCTTGACCTTATGGCCAGCGTTGATAGACTACCCTATTTTAAATTTGTTCGTAATTGTATACTCTAACCAAGTTGCTGGCTGAAGGACTTATGATTTAAGTATTTAAATAGACCCAGTTGCTTTTTTTCTATCTATAGAATGACACAAGGTAAAACTTGCGGTAAGTTGCTTTTTGTTAGTTTCCCACTAACAGCTAAACGACCAAACGAAAGGATACAGAGAGAGAGAAAGACAGAAAGTCGAAAAATTGACAAATAAACAAACAAACGGGATTGATGGTGGCGGTGGTGGGTTTAAGCGAAACTAACGTAAACAAATTTTGCAAAAAAAAGGGTAATTTTTCATTTTTAGTTTTGGTCGAGAACGGAACTTACTTTAGTCACAAGAACCCGAAAGACATTTCAAAGTCAACGAGTCAGGTGGAGGAAAGGGAAATGGAAAAGGGTTAGACACTGGGGATTTTCTTCTGACAAGCATTAATATTAATTACAAGATAAACACTTTCAAAAATATTTGACAACAACAAATTACAAGCAGTGTACGTCATTGCTTCGTAATAGTGCAAAGGATGATTCTAAAGTTGTAGTAAGTGTTACACAAACTTTTCCAAGGTAAACAGGATGTTTTGCCACAGAAACTTGTCACTTACTTACTTGACTATTTCCAAAGCTAAAAAACATCTGAGTCTGCTTAGTCTAAGAGCTCACATGTTTTGTTATTGTGGTGCTGAAGTGAAGTTATTTTTTTTTTGTTTTTGTTTTTTGTTTACAGCACTTGTAGTCCTGCCACACACGAACAAAGTCCTTGTAGAGGAGTTGCCAAAACAAGCTTAAAACAATGCTGTGTTCTGAGCTCTCACGTTGACAATACGAGTACAATGAATATATGAATATGAATAATTCGTAAACTGCAGTCAAAATTGTAAACAAAGGGAACGACAAGTGTTATATGGTATGAGGAAAAAACATGTTTTTATACCAGCAAATAAAACTTAGATATAAACCAAAAGTATTTTAAACTTCAAAGGGGTTTAAGAGCTCGAAAAATTTTCATAACGTGCTGCACATTACTAAGATACTGAAAAGGAATGTGTATGCGTATGATTAATATTAATTACTGGGTAGTATGAGTAATGTGACTTCGTCATAATATTCATACGCAAATTGTTATCAAGAAAGACGAGGTGTGGTGTTTTTCTAGTTTTTCAGGAAAACATGTTTTTTCCAAAGGCAAATAGCAAATGACTGAGTGAATACCAAAATATGTTCAACACTTACAAGAAGGTTACGACAGTCATAGAATCGTTACAACATACTGGAAATTAACAAAGCGTTTTACTGGATCTTCAAACTCAAAGATTAATATCAATTGTCATGTCGATACGAGTATTGCGATTTAAACAATTTCGTGAAGCTATTTGTTTTTTTGTCAAATGAAAATAAACGGTCATCAGAAAATAAGACACTTGTTTTTATTATTCCAGGACGTTTTTAAAACTAATAAAATATTGTAAACATGCAATAAATTGCCTGTAATACTTAGTCCAAACTGTATAAAACATTTTTGTTTAAACATTTTGACTAATTTTAATTTAAAGTCTAAAATTTTCTAGGTTTGTAAACTAAGTTGCTTGAAACCCTTACTCACCCACCATTGCGTATAATGCATATTAATTTATAATACTCTGGACGTATGAGTAATATTTATTATCTATTTTGAAATTATAGATAAAGAGCTTGTGACACAATTTCACAAATTTCTAATGTCCCCTCTTATATTCTCTGGAAAACTCAGGTGTTTGTAAATCAAATCCCTTTTAGCTTTAATGTGTAACCCTATAAATGTTTGTTGTATTAAGAAATGTTAGTACATATTTTATAATTTTTTGTATCTGTATCTCGAATTTTTTCATTTACGTTTTTATTTATTTTTCTTTTTTTAACATTCGTTTATTTGCATGCTCTCTGTCTCCTCCTACCATATATAATTTGATCATCCTTTTTTGTAAAAAAAATCGAAACGAACAACACCAAATGCACACAAATTGAAAAATCTCAAAATCAATTCACAAATCCCGTCAATAATCTACTACTGCCACCACCACCTCTACTACTACTACTACTACAACAATTGTCAACCGCCAATCACTTGTGCATGTATACATTATATGCCTTTGTGTTTTGCGTGTGTGTGTGTGTATATATATGTATGTGTGTTGCTGTGCTTGAATATATATAAAACAATCTGATATGGACTCTGATGACTTCTACGTCGACACACAAGTACCTACAGTCAGCCTAATATCGACAACATCAAATTTTTGTCCATTTAAAGAACAACCATTGTTGGGACCCGGTGCTGCATTCCCACCATTTGCTGGACAAGAATTCCATCCCACCACACCGGAAAATTGGAAAGGCACCAGTGTACATCCCACAGCACTGATGAAGGAAACAGCTGCAATACCCGGACGCAATACGGCCGTAGCTGCATTTACCGCCCAAGGACAGGCACAGGTAAGAGGAAAAGCAATTTAATATAATTCAATAATTAAGATGGCGCTAGGCATTCTTAAGTGCTTCTATTCGTCTTAGGCTGTTATAAAATGCCGTTTTCCAAAATATAATTTAAGAAATATTACAGCATAGTTGCCATAGTTGCGTATAACTAATAATGAACATAAAGTATATTGAATAATATTGCGTATACGTATGAAAATAGTATTCAAGTATATGTTGCGACCACACGTATAAGTAATATTGTTATATTTCTTGATTTTAATATTATTTATACGTAAACAAAGCATATTTTTAATATCTAATAAATTGTATCTTGTAATATCTAATATCTTCTTTTGTTAGTTAGGTGAGGTAGAAATGGTTGTCGCTATCTACACACTTGGTCCAATGGGGATATCAGGGGACGCCATGTGCCGTCCCTATCATAGAATTTAGAAAACGTTCTGCACCTGAATTCTGTAATCTTTTAACAATCAAAATCGATAATTAATTCTATACAAAATATTCGAATTTTGATTACCGTTTTTTTAATCAAAATCGATAGTTAATTTGTAAAAAATTCGTTAAATTTCAATACAAAATTTCCGCATTTTCACAAATTAACTACCGATTTTGATCGTTAAAAATGTACAGAATTCCAATGATAGTATGGTGGTTAAGGATCGTTTAATATCTTCCCGGATATGACTGAAATATAGAGGTATATTAGTAAATTAGTGCAAGTTTTCCTCCGCAAACTATTCATTAGATTATCCAGCTGAACTGCCTGTAGATCAGTTAGATCTAAAAAGAAATAAGATCGTAAATATTGTATCGTAACTGGGTAAGAGTAAAGGAGATGTTCGACGCTCTCGTCATTGTGTTCATGCCCACAGTTCTTATAGTTATCATGAGCTGAGATAGCAGGTCTAGACGATTGGTTGTAGTGTCCACTGATTTCAGCTACATACAACTATCCTGCCTAGTAGTGAATATCAAGTTTTTCCAACAACTCTGGTCATAATTTGCCATACCTGTCGGTTTCTACTTAATTTTTTGTCTCCATTCTAATTTCTCCTGAGATCTTTGGTTTTAAGAATGAGCTCGCATGCTCTAAATCCACTGCAACAGATAATGTTCTGTCGAATCTCGCCAGCTCAAGTTTCTCCAGCGATTCCGGTCACAGTTTGTCATATCTGTCCGTTGATGCTGCATTTTGTAACTTCAGACCATCTGTTACTCACCGATCCGCGATTTTCGGTTTCAAGAGTGAGGTAACACGTAGAAATGGGCATATCCAAACGATGTAAATTCAGTGGAGTGGCTAAAGTCAGTCCTAATCTCGCCTAATCAACCGTCGTACCATTTGCTTGCACACGAGCCACCGAACCAACTTCCTTAGATTTTTCAAACCTAAATATCAAGTTGTGCCCCTCCCCTCGATATAATATCATACCTATGCCTATGATATCTGGAACGACCATCTTATTTAGAGTTGTATGGAATTTGTTTCATAGTTTCTGAAAGGGCTACACCTTGCAAAGATTTTAGAGCAACCAGACTTGTCGCAGTAGATTTGGATGTCCCAAGTGGTGCTGACATTTCGCACCACTCAGAGTGGTTTCCACGACCAATTACCACTACTTCAATGATCAATACAATGGTCTGGTAGCCTCTGTGCAAGGTCTATACCATATATATATTCTTAAAATTACTTTGCCATCCAGTGGGAGGGGTAAGGTCGTGTCTAGTCTCGCCAGTTCAAGGGTTTCCAACGACTCATGTTGTAATTCTCCGTATCTGCCCGTTGATGCTTCATTTTGTGCATCCAGGCCATTTGCCTGAGTTTGTCGGTTTTAAAATAAATGATGTAAATCGAGTGGAATGGCTAAGGTTCATAGTCTCGCCAGCTAATCCGTTCCATCGTCCTCTAGAGTGTCACTGTGCCACGACACTCATATAAGGTTAAGTTAGGTAAGGTAGAAGTAGCTGTTACAATTGGTACACTTAGTTTAATAAAGACCGTTGTAATACCGCGGGACGTCATATTCCGTCTCCATCGTTGAACCTGTATATTTACCCGGTATAGTTAAGGAGCATTGACGCCATATGATATCTCATCCCGATATTGCAAGATATGGCTGAAGAAAATGCGTAAATTGGACCCTGGCGAACCAATTCGTACTCCACAGAAAGGTCCTAAAAGCATTCAGCTTAACTTCCCGAATATCTGTTAGATCAAATAATGTCTGTTAGATCAAACTGCGTAGGCATCTCAGTTAGAAACGAGATTTTAGAACTAATGAATACAGACCCTACAGATTTTATGATAGTCTAATTGTCGTAGTAGACGTGGATAGCCCAAGCGGAGATGAAGTTGAACTTCTCTCTGATTTGTCACTGAAAAATACCTCTGCAATATACTCCGAAACCTACTAGGAAGTATATGCAGTTATCAGACGTATTAGTAATATTATTATTTTTCTGTGGTTTTAATATTACTTATACGTAGACTGATATATAGATATCTCATTACTTACTAAAATATATATTTTGTTTTGCCAAAGAAAATCATTTCTTTCTCAATATAGTCTCCTTTTAGTGCATCACCCAGACCCTTCATGGGATGTAATGGGAAACAAACCATTTTTTTTAAATTTTGTTCATTATTTTTCCAATTTTTTCTCAATGTCCTCCTAATGGGCGTTTATTTCAGTGATGAACTATTCATTCAACCCGAATCTCTTACCCCCGAGCCATTTCTTCAGTTTTGAAAACTACTGGGGCTAAATTCGAAGAAATTTCAAATTTAGTTGTCTTAGATGCAAGATATTTTTAAAATTGTAATTTCCTTTAAGGCTAATAGATCATGTTTTCTCCGGTTAGTGAAAAAACGTAAATGCCTCGGGTGGGGTTCGCACTCACATTCTCTGGACGATCGTTTCGATGTTTGTGAAGCATCATCTTCAGCAGCCCACTTTATGTGTTTGTGCTTGGGCGTTGTAAGAGGAGCACATTATTAAGTTATCCAAATAACCATAGTATAGCTTGAACAGAACATCTACTGAATGTCATACGTTTTTCTTTCATTAGCAACAATAATATTGCTTACACGTTATATATAAACTAAATTATATTACTTATACGTTAGAGTTATGCAGGAAAAAATAATATAACTTATACGTTTTCATTAAATTTCCTTTTTAAATTATATTTTCGAAATTCTTTACATCAAATTAATTAATTGCATTTGTTTTTTCTCTCCTCTACTCAAACAAAAAACAAACAAACAAAGGGAGCTGTCATGATGGTTTATGGCTTGGATCAGGATACATCGAACACAGATAAACTCTTCAACTTAGTGTGCTTGTATGGAAACGTTGCCAGGGTAAGTTGAATGTTGTGTTATCCCAAATTTATTGTAAATAAAAACAAACACATAAATAACATACATATGTATATGTAAGTGTATTTCAGAACTTTTTATTTTTCGATACAAAAATAATAAATTTAAAATAAAATGTAAAAAAAAAGAAAAGTGTAATTAAAAGTTTAAGGAAACTTCCATTAAATGAAAATATCATATAACAGTTAGGAGTTAGAAGAAGGATTGTGGAATGGCTGAGATGGGAAAAAGGGAAATTGATTACATGACACATCGCCATGACTTGTAAGTGGGGAAATGTTGTATTTTCCCCTAAATCAAATTGAATTGTTGCTTTTTAACAACACTTTTTCTGGTGTTTAAATGGCATTAAAATAAATGATACGCCATTTATTAGGGTGCTTCTGTTTGGGGAATTGATAAAGTTTAAGAGTGTAATTTTTGTGTGTGTATAGCATTAAATAAGAACAAGCTAAAATTTAATTTTTTCACTTCAGATATTAGATAACCCTTTGTCTTGTTACTAAACAATGAAATAACTCGAAATCTTAGCAAGTTTAAAGTCTCTATTCTCTCTAATTCTAATGATAATTAATATAGTAATTTTATTTGTTCTAACTTTATAATTTAAAGTAATTTTATTCTTTACTTAAAATTAAAAAAAAGTTGCAATTAATTGTATTAAACGAGAAGGTGAGAGTTTTAAATTTAAATAATCTCAAAACTATTACGTATGATTGATATTAATGCGGCAATTAAAGCGTATAAGTTATATAATTAATTTTATATCAAACAGACAAACAATCGAACAGATTGGTCTACCGAGTTTAAAGTTAAGTGGCGTTCAAGTCAGATATTTTCCCATCCAGATGTGGGTGAAAATGTGGGATTTGTTAGTCCCGGGCAAACCAATTTATGCATCGCTAAAAGCTCCTTCAATCATTCAGTTTAATTCACTGAATGAATGTTAGGTAGGTTAGAATGAGAAAGAGTAACCCTAGTGCTAAGCCTCATGACCCATTTCTGGGCATGCATCTAAGACAGTACGTAAATCTGATGTGGTCTCAGTGCCAGTGCCAAATGAACCTCAGATGTTCCCAAAGTAAGGAAGTTCGTGCAGAAGATGTTCCAAACTAGGTATTGTATCATCAGGAGGATGGGGTATTGGTGTCTTAATCCTGCCACCGCCATTCATTTGATAAATTTCTTATCAGAAGATGCCAGTGGTGGAGAAATTGTTCATCTTCCCCTTAGACTTCTCACATTTTGGGACGATATTGCATAGATCACTGTGAATATATTGACGTAATTAGGTGTTACCTTTAGTTTTGCCTTCGATTGTACTCAAATATCAAAAATAGTACGTATAAGTAATATTAATGCGGCAATTAAGGCGTATAAGTTATATTATTTTTGCAGCCAAAGTTTATAATAACTGATACATATTTAAAATAAATATTAATAAAACTGATTAATAATTATTAATTAAATGATAATAATTATTAATTAAATAATAGTAATTATTAATTAAATAATAATATTTATTGATTAAATAATAATAATTATTAATTAATTATAATATTTCTAATTCGTTGTTCGACCTTTTTGTTATCAATAAATAATCTATATTTTCCGAGCTTGAGGTCAGATTATAATTATATTATTAAGTAATAATTAGTAATATTAATTAAATATTATTAAATATTTGTTGACTAATACCTATAGGACAAAGAAGATCTGTGCAGTCAATTGGCTGTTCATATATATTTATTGCTCTACAACGGTTAAGTTAAAAATTGGGTAGGCTTGGAAGATTACAATGAGAAAGACTAGCACTAGTGTAGCGCCTTATGACCCTCTCCGTGGCATACATCTACAAAGCGAGTAAGTAGGCCTGCTGTAGCCTCTTCGTAGTCCCAAGAGAACGTCAAATATTCCAAATAGCAAGAAATTTCGTGCAACGTACAAATTTCCTCAGTAATCTACAATCCATTTTCCAAAGATTTTCCAAACTGAGTATTGTATCACAAGGGAGATATTGGAGTCTTAATCCTGCGATCGTGGAGCAATGACAGAAAGTGTTCTACTATATCAATGTCCTTCTTAATCCTCTACATTAATTTGCATCAGATCGTTAAATTTTATGTTGATGTGCGCTATTTTATGTAGATGTGTGAATAGAGTGTGCAGTAAGAACACCCTGTCGATTAATCTTATTAATCTTATTGATTAATCTTAGAGTCAATATTGACTAAATATAGAGCTTCTTACATTCTGCATTTAGTAAAAGAATAGAAAACAATCAAACTACCTGGTCCTAAAATATAAAAAATTAACGAGGGTGTCATCTGGTGACAAAAAGTAGGGCTTCCTTGGAAATGCCTAAACTAAAGCAATTAACGAGAACAGCGTGATGTGCCTTTTTGTGGAAATTCTGATATCCAATTCGATAGGTATGCTATCGAATTAGGGTTGTTACCCTCCGACGCGTTCATAAGAAATTTAATTTCGACCCGTAAATACGAAGTATTTGCCACAGACATCGGTTGATAACCGGTGTTGACCTTCTTATTGTCATCTTCGCCTAGGCCCAACTACTACAATCGTTTAACAGTGCAGACTTCACACAAAAGGTGAATATTCGCAGTTTTGTCGTCTGTGAGATCTGCTTATTATGTCAGATTTTATGCGGATTTAGGAATGCAACACCGGCCTGATTTATCCGATCATTTATATCCGTTGCAGACCCACCGTCATTCTCCATATTTTCTCCTAAATTGCTGATTGATTGCACGTCTTTCATTAACTAACCATCAACTGCATATAACGTATAAATAATATTAATTATTATATACCGACAACAATATTACTCATACGCTGTTGCTTTATTTATCATCAAGAATTATGTTGTGTCTATCCAGTGAATTTGGTATGTATGTATATCAGACTTAATTTTATTTTATTTTTTTAAATTTTAAACCTTTAAGGGTCATTACCACAGTGTCTAGTTAGAGCTAACAAACAGTTATTAATTTTAAATTTCAAACTGACAGCTATAACTGTTAGTTAGTTCTCACTGTAGGATAACCAGAGTTGCGGATAATGGCAGCAACTGTTCCCACTGTTATTATTTTATTTTGTTTATTTTATTAATTAATTTGTTATATTTATTTTATTTAGTTTATTTGTTTTATTTAGTTTAGTTATTTTAGATATTTATTATTTTTTTATTTGTAACTTGTTATTTTTTCTCCCGAAACAGTTGGTTTATGACGAATGAATTTCATTGGTGATTTTTATTTTAAAACCACTGTTAGATCAAGAAGTAAGAGCAATGTCCTTCCTACCATGTCATTGAATACAATTCACATTTAATGACATCATTAAAAGGACATACATGTACCAGACCCTATACGAGTAATTAAAAATTAAATATACTAAATATTGAAATGATCAACTATAATTAATTTCTATCCCGGCACATAGTCTAAAAAATATTCAGCTGTATTTTAATGGCCCACATAAACAACGTACAGAACGCACAATTCCATCGGTATACCATTGATAAATTTGAAACCCCATTTCCATTATTGGATAATACGCGACCAAATAGATCACATCCATCCCTTCATGGGAAACCATTCTTTTATCGGTCCATATTTCTTCAAAAGTGAGAGGTTGGCTGGAACGTAACTATGAAAGGTGCCCGCTATCGCGCCATGATAACGCAATAGGTACTGCCTCAAATTGAAGTACGTTATCTCGACGACAGTTGGTAAGACGTGAATCTGTGGCAATATCGATAAACAATTCAGTGAACAATTAATTTCATGCTTCAGACTGGTGATTTGAGTACCTAGATCATGTGATATATCACCTGTTAGGCCTACGTAAAGTCCACAGCCTACATAAATATTTCGGATACGATTCAGAAATTGAAGCCAGATATTAATCGCTTCAATTGCCAAATACCACTCCAAATGCTGGGTGGCCATCGGTGGCTATGACTACCTTACATTTCTTTCGACAACGTTCATCTCGCTTAGTGACGGCGACACTATCGAGTAGTTAGCCATGAAAGATCTTCTCAAAATACCGTCCGGAACCGGTGTAAAACTATAGGTCCCAATCAGTGAGTATAAAACTAGAAAACGCACAGCACACTGATTGTGAGAAGCTCTCCCCAATCCCTTCATGGGATGTAATGGAAAACCTTTTTTTTACTCCAAATACTGGAACGCGTCATCGAAAATTGGAACCTCAGAATGCGCCATGTTAGCCGTAGTTACGGCTTAATCCAATGATGACCGTTTTGAGACTTAAAAGTCTATGAAATGCATACTGCCTTATCGCAAAAATAAGAAATGATTGGTGCTCCTTTGCGTATACGCAATATTAATACAAAATTCATTAAATAATATTAATTATACGTCTTTGTTTTATAATTATAATATTAAATAGCATAAATGTTCTGGGGTCTACTTATATATGACGATAATCGTCCAAACGTTATCGTTATGTCGATAATGCTGATCATAGAATCAATTGAAATATGTACATGCGTATATAAAACTTCACTAACGACAAAACGATAATGAAATCGATATCGTTTCGCACTTAATTGGTCCCCTGCTGCGTCGGTGATGCAATGGTTAGCACAAGCACGTTATCTAATTGAGAATATGGTTTCGATCTCCGCTCTGAAGACCTTACTTTTCCATCGATGACGGTCACCTTTCTGAGTGACGGGACAATATCGAGTAATTACCCATGAAAATGGTTTTCTCAAGGAACCGTTCGGAACCAGTATAAATTTGTAGACACCAATGATTGAGTAAAACTAGAAAGCCGCTGATCAGTCGTGGTATGTAATTAAAAAATGTCTATCCATTTTTAAATGTTCTATGGGTGGATCATTTAAACCTAAACCGCATCTGCCGAGTTAACCGCACCAGACTTCTTCTTGTGGGCTTATTTGAAATGCAAAGTCTACGTCATAATCCACTAGTGATCAAATCAAAATGTGCATGGTTCAAAATAAACGAAAAAACATTCGTGACAATTCGTCATTGTTTATAATTATTGCCAAAAATCCTTAGGAAGGCTTAAATGGTCCACCCGTTAAACGACGTGGCGTATACTAAGCCTGGAGCATAAGCTTTATATGAGAGCTAAATAAACATTGTACGATTCATAAAATTTGAGCGTAAGGATATCAACTAATCTCAACTAGTACATTTCGAATCAGTTTTTTTTCGTATTTTTATATATGAAAACAGTAAAGGAAATTTATTGTTTGAAGAAAGCAACATAAAATTCGATTTGAAGACCTGAAAGTCTTTCTGTCTGTCTTATGGCGAAGATATCAAATGATTTGGTGCACTTTTGCGTATAAGTAATATTAATACAGAATTCATTAGGATCATACGCCTAATAAAGGTTGTCCTACAAAATAAATTTTAAGGGACATCAGAATATCTGGTTATATCTAACTAATAGTTATAATTTTTAAATTCCAAACAAACTGGCAGCTACAACTTTTAGTTTAGCTTTAACTGTATGATAACTAGAGATGGTGATAATGGGGGTAAATCAAAAATACAAAATGTAGCTCTTTTTAACAAAAAACACACGGCGAAGACCGTAAAGTCTATGAAATTCATACAGAATTATCGTCAGGATAACAAATTATCTGGTACTGATTTGGGTATAAGTAATATCAATACAGACTCTTTTTAATAATATCACTTATACGTACATTTCGTGAGAACGTAAACGTAAATTGTCTTAAATAACTACGCCAATGTCGGGATAGAGATTATACAGCTGGTGATTCAACCGTAGTCGATACTCG
Source organism: Phaonia tiefii (assembly GCA_963931995.1). Taxonomy (NCBI): domain Eukaryota; kingdom Metazoa; phylum Arthropoda; class Insecta; order Diptera; family Muscidae; genus Phaonia; species Phaonia tiefii. The sequence continues at coordinate 10,762,222 of OZ008371.1, read as the reverse complement.
CCGTTTTCTATTATAGGACCATATATTTTTCGGAGCATTTTTCTCTTGAAGTCTCCCAGTGATGTATCATCAGCCTGCCATAAGACCCAGGATTCTGCGCCATAAAGCAAGACAAGTTGTGAGGGAGTCTGCTGGAGTTGGATCTTCGTTTCTCTTGAAAGTGTCTTGAAGTGCTTGCTTAGCGCGAAATAACATCTGTTTGCAAGAACAATTCTCCTTCTGATTTCTAGGTTGACGTTATTGCTTCTGTTCACGGTAGATCCGAGTTTGGCGGTTTGATCTGTTATAAACTGCGCATTGGAAAAGTACCTTCAAATGGATCGCCAATTAAAATATAATTCTAATGCATTTCTATTATCAACAATTTCCCGATTTGCCTACTGGAAAAGTACCTTTCAATGACTAAAGTCCTGTATGCAGTCCTTCTGCATTTTTCGTTGTGATAACAAGTACATGTATAAAAGCTAACTACAATTTCGTTCACTTTTCATTTGCGTGGTACTCAGCTCTTGGCGAAAAGTTCGTAAGCAGAATCAATTGCAGGGTTGTTACGCCAAAGTTATTTCGTACGAAAACAATAGTTTGGGAGCAGAATTTTAACATTTCGACAATTGTAGCAACGAAACGTAACACCACATGTCTTAAAATTACAATGAAGTGATTAGAGGAATTATAAATTAAATATTTGCTATGTAAATCAAATTTAGGTGGTAACTATTCGCAAAAAATGTTCTGTTTAGAGATAAATTACCTAATTGTTAATGCAAATTTCACAAGAACTGAATAGGAAGCTTAACCCGATATATCTATACAATATTTCATCTGGCAACTCTTTCCTTGTAAGCAAATGTTAAAACAAACAATGGCAACACTCAAAATTTTTCATTGTCGCCATTTTATACTTTTGTGTCTCCGTTTTTATTTTTTATCGCTGTTGTGTCTCCTTTGATCCTTATTGTTCGGCTTTTGTTACCCCCAAAAAAATCTAAATTGCATCTAAAAAGTAATTAAATTTTAGATTTTAATTCAGGCATTTACGTTTTATCTTCCCCTCCCCCTTTCTAAAATGCTTTCTAACACAACACCAGTAAAATAGAGAAATTACATATTTGTGTGTGTTTCAGAAAATAAATGATTCGCAAGCATTTTTCATGTGTTTTTGTTTTTTTTTAATGTTGCTATAAACGACCAGTATAACGATTTTTTGTTTGTTTTGTTATTATAGTGCTTTATTTTGGGTATCTAACTCTCTGCCGCTCAATCGCTCTCTGTGACTTTATTGCTGTTATACTCTTGTGTTATTGTTTATTTGTTTTTGTTGATGTTATTGCTGCTGGTGCTCCTGTACTGTGTTTGTTTCTTTTATTGTCAATTGTACCTTTGAGATTTTCATTTTATTGTTTTGACATGACTCTTGTTGCTGTTGATGGTGTTGCTGTTGTCGTTGTCGTTGTGTTGTTATTTGCTGTGTTGAATTTGTACCAAAGCATTATAATTTTTACCGTTAAAAGTTTGTGTGCATTATAGAGGAATATGTGTTTGTGTGTTTCATTTGTATATTTTTGAAAATGTGTAAATAAAGGAGAAATATAAAAGAAACTACGTTTTCCCCCTTTCTAGTTGTGGTCTGTGTTTTTTTTTTTTTTTTTGATTTCTTTACAAAGAAAAATTGAAATAATAATCTACAATAACAACAACATCTACAACGATGCTAACAATAAATGCAAATTGCTGTCAAGTGTTACGACACTAAAAATGAAAGGAAACTAAATTGAAAATATAAAATAAATACAATACAAAACAAAATGATGAGACAATAAACAAAATTCCCTTACGCACTTTGCTTTGCACTACTAGTATCAATAAAAGAGTTGCCACACCGACAAAACTGTGAGTGGGAGGTTCAATTCGTGGAAATATAAAAAGGTGTACATTAGGGTGGAGCGATAATGTAAGCGTTTTGTTTTATTTCTTTTTTTGTAATATCATATCAATATCACAAACCGCTGACTATGTGTATGTTAGTTAATCAGACTCCTAAAATATTCCGGTATGTGATAGAAATCGACCGATTTAAATCGAATACGATTTGGCATAATAATGATGTTATATTGTGGAATCAATGGATATCAATTAATTTATTCCTCTTTTTCTGCCATTATCGTTACCTTAATTTAGAAAGGACGTATTTAACATTTTACAGAAGTGGGAAAAAACTTAATTAATGTCATAATTTTAGAAATTTTAAAAATGTTTTAATGCAGTTTAAATTAAAAGAGGAAACAAATTTCACAGTAAACTCAACTTTTCAGTAACGATGTGTTTTATGTTTTTCTATACGAATATGAAAAAAACGCTATTGGAAAAATGGTTAGTTACGTCTTTTCTAAATTAAGGTAACGATATTTAATAATAATTGTTCCCCAATATTAGGAATTATGCCAATAAAGTTCGTTGAAATGTCAAATCACATTCAATTTTGAATCGATCGATTTTCATCACATACCCGATGGTCTTTGTGTGATAACATTTTGAGGTGGCCCAATGTAAACAAACTTAAACAAATTACATGCTTCTGTTAGACTATTTGTTATATCCAAAAAGATTATATTATTCCTGGAATCAATTTGCGCATTGTTTAGAAGTACTTTTCCCATATATGGCCATGCAATGAGCGGCATTACTGGCGTCATTTCTCAGCCATGTGCAACCCATACTCATCGCCTCATCGGGGAATGGTTAATGAACGTTTACACATTACCCACAGGGTATGTTGAAAATAATGGGTAGTTACATGAGGGCGTTTTACCGATTTTTTATTCGAACAATTTTAGGTTTATCGATTTTTTTAAAAAATAAAGTCATGCCCATATTGAAGACACCCATTAGTTAAAGCCTCTTGCATTTCAGTGATTTTCCTATTTTGTCGATTTTTTGAAGAAAAAATTCTTCCATACGAACTGGACCACTTTATGGAAAACCCTTAAAAACCCTCCAAACCCTTATTTTTCGATTCGACGCGCCGTTTCCGAGATATAGACATTTGTTATAATTTTTTCATATTTTCGATCAAAAATGGGGAAGGGTAACCCATTTATGACCGTGGGTAATGATTAAAGGCCGCTTACCTATTCTCCATGTGTAATGGGTAATCGTGATGGGTAATTCCCTATCGTCGTGAGTAACTACCCATTATTTTCCTCATATCCTGTGGGTAATGGGTATCCGATCGCTACCCATTCCCCACGGCAATAATAACGGGTTACCCAGGGTAACCACTACCCACGAAATACAAACCCTCTTATCAAGAGAGGTTTGTTTAATATGATAATTTAAAATCGAAACCACACTGCCATATGAAATGCCTATGGCATCAGCAATCTCACGCACTTTTACTCTTCGATCGGCCAACACCATATCGTGGATTTTTTGGACATTTTCGGGTGTATTGACCTCAATTGGCCGTCCAGAACGTTCAGCGTCAGTAAACCACTTTTTTACCATTGAAATCGATGGTGCAGAGTCCCCATAGTATTTATCAAGTTTTTGCTTGGTTTGATTGACGGTTTTTTTTCGCAAAAAATAATGTTTAATGAGAACTCGAAATTCACTTTTTTCCATTTTTAAAAAAATGCACTAGGTTGTATGTTTTGAACAGCTGTTTAACGCAAAGTAAATGCCGGAGCATTCTCAAAATTTGACAGTAGTATATTAACAGGTGGTGCTTGATGGGAACAGTGTTGCATTTCATATAACTACGAGGTAAGTTCGAAAAGTCACGGACTTTTTGATCCGCCCTCGTATTTCGTGAAAATCGTATTCACATTTAGAAGAAGTTAATGCGATTCAGAAAAATTAGATTTGGTGTCCCCATCCTACACCCCAAAAAATTGTTAGTTAATAGTAATCAAAATAGCAACCACCTCTGACCTGACTATTGTGTAGTTGATATGAATTAGTTAATGATAACTACGTATATGAAAAATAAATTTGTTGTCAGAGCTGGATGATTTTATGGAAAGGGGTTTCAAGTTAACAATATAACCAAGTAAGTGAAGACGAATAACTTAAATTGTAGTTGATTTTAAATTAACTACGCTCTGGTTGAAATGAACCAAAGTGGTGGGAAAAAAATCACTTTACGCTCAATTAAAACCGCTATTCGAATTTTATTTGAATTAAACTACAGAATATTATCGCTAAAGGTTTTATCCGAAATTCAAAAATGGTGTGGTATCAAATATTATTTTGATGGACAATTTGCCGAACAACACTTATATGCATATCCCATTTGAATACTAGAAATATATTGTAAACAATCACAGAAACCTTCAGAGTTCATTCATCCATATTTTATATATTATAGTATTGTATTTTTTGTATTTACACTTTTGTGGATTTTTTTTAAATTTTTGGATATTTTTTATATTATATTTATTCAAACTAAATATTTATTGTAATTTTTAATTCAACTAACAATGAATTGCTCACAACTTAAACAATTAGTTAGAAATTATCAACGTAGTTAATTTAATTTTCTTTTACCAATCTACTATGCATTTGTTCAACTACCCTACTGATGAATTTTATCGGTGTATAAGTCGAGCAAGGCTACATTATGGCCAATTTAACCATTTATATCGTTTACTCTACTCAAATTTCTATAAAGATTTACCGTATGGCTGTGAAATCCTTTGATTAGCCGTTATTTTTAAATTTTGGTAATCTATCTTGCCATAATAGTGATCGACTTTGTGCAGATGAAATTAGGAGCTCACACATTCACTTTTGACATCTGTATTCTTTGCGGGTCAGAAACAAGAAGCATTTTTGATCCTGAGCGGCGCCCCTTAGCCGTATAAAATAGTACAAATTAGTGCTAATAGCATGTACTGTAATACAAATTAATACTAAGTTTATATACTGCTACACAAATTAATACTATTTGTACTTATATTGTAGTTCAAATTAATAATAATCATACATAATGTAGTACAAAATTTATAATAATTATACGTAATGCAGTGTAAATTAATAATAATCATTTGTACTGTTGTATAAATTAAATAATTTGTACAAATGAAATAATTTGTATAAATTATAAGTAAAATGCGTAATATATTCATAGTACAAATTAATAACAATCTCACGTACATTTGAATACAGATTTTTAATCGTACTTAGTGTAGTAAAGTGTTTTTTGTTGTTGTTGTTGCTTAGATAGAACTTACGAAAGTGTTAGCTGCCAAACGAACTGTCATATTGCGTTTACTTTTTGATATTTATGATCAGTATACTTTGGCAAATCATCATGGATAGAGTCATGCTTGAACAACACTACCAAATCATTCAAATTTACTTTGAAAAGCAGTCATCGATTCGCGCAACTTTTACACGACTTCGTGATTTTTATGGCGCACATAATCCTCCAACTGAACAAGCCATCCGTCGAACTGTGGATAGATTTCATACTAAATGCTCTCTAAGTGAAGCAATAACAAAAATACGTCGAAGGAATTTGCGTACTGAAGAGAGTATTGCCGCTGTAAGCAAAAGTGTGGAAGAAGATCCAAATTTATCAATTCGTCGTCGGAAGCAGGAATTGGGGCTATATCCGTCCACTACGTAGACATTTTTTCGCAAAGATCTTGGCCCACACTCGTATAAGATCCAGCTGGTGCAGGAATTAAAGCCACGATATCATCATATGCGTCGTTCTTTCGCCGATTGGGCTCTAGAGCAGTTGGAAACTGACTCGATGTTTTATCGAAGTGTTGGCCAATGAGGCTCAGTTTTGGCTTAACGGGTCTGTGTATAAACAAAATTGGCGCATATGAAGTGATTTTAATCTACACAGACCCTACACACTCGATTGCATCCTGCTGACATCATCGGACTGTATTTCCTCAATTATGATCGCTGGCGCACCAGGATCAATGATTTTTTGTTTGAAAATATGGATGACATGGATCCGGGCGAGATGTGGCTTCAACAGTGCAGGGGAAAAAACACCAACATTTATAAAAAGTTTAAATATTATATTTTAATCTATCTCGGGGAAGTATGTACGTTTTCTTAACTGCACATTTATTCACTAACAATCTGAATCTAAAATTCAAATCTAGTAATTCCAAAGATAGAAAATAATTTATACAACAAGTAGGTACGTTATGACACTACAAACAGGAAGGCGCTAAAAATACAGATTATGTCAACCTTTTGTACTTATGTGTACACTTTTTGCGCATCTATGTACAATTTTTGTACACTTTTTACACATTTGTGTACCCTTTCCGATTTTGTGTACACTATTTGTACTTCTGTGTACACTTTTTGTACTTTTAAATATTGTTTATGAACCTTTTTGGTTAATGTATGGGAAATTCATACTACAAGCTTACAAGTCATGGACATTTTTCTAATTGAAAAATTGTTGGTTTTTGTTGGAAATAATAGACAATTCAGGTTCAACACACACTCACTGGCATGACTAGTTTCGAACTCCGTGACAAGTTCATCATCAGATGCCCAACTACTGTGCCTGAATTGATACCATCCGTTGATCATCAATCGTATATATACAAACTCAATTCTGCAATTCACATGTGCGAATTAGTATCGATCGAAGATCCCAAAGTATCAACATCACTGTAAGGCCTATAATTCCAACTACAAGAACAGACAGAATTTTTCCACCATATTCTTCTTTTCCTCATGCATTCTCGCATTGTTGCAGTGCTTTGAGGTGAGTTTTAATCTATATCACAGAGTTGTATATTTATGAACGTTTGTGTTTTATGTTTTTCACTTTCGTGTAGATTTTCTGTACTTTTGTCGACAGATTTTGTACTTTTCTACTTCCGTGACAGAACAGGTTCCCTATCCGGATTTCAATACACTCCCATCAAAAGTTTAATTTCAATGGGTCTAGTTTCTCAATGGATCTACATTCTGGGTGGTTACACTACACTCACCCCTAGTATAATCATTTGGTAAAGGCAAGGAAATTGTTGTTGCACTGTGTTATTTATGGGGCATTAAGTAAATAACATAAAATTGTTTCCAAAATGTTTATCTTACCCTTCGGAGCCAGCTACTCTTGGATCATGAGGAACTAGGATACGCTGTTACTGTTATTGATGTTCTTTTGCTGTCACAGCAAAGATACTAGTTACTCCGATAATGACACAAAAGAGAACACAACAAGATGTTGTCATTTAAAATTCTCGCGTTGTTCACTTAATACTAACGTTGTTGTAGTTACATAGTTATCCATCATTTGTTGAGTGGTGTAGACAGTTAAGAATTTCATTCATCATGAGGAGTTAGATTCTTGTTGATTTACAGATGTTGTCAACAATTTAATGGAAATTTATAGCACACGAAATCTTATTTCGTTGAAGAGTTTGCCACATTGGCATTTACTTAAGGGGGTGGCAACGCAGGCCACTGCAATGTAATTACTTGTGTCATCAGCCAGATGACACTTTATCCATCTGCCAACTGGCCTAGGCAACAAAGTTGACAGTTTCTTGTCGCTTGTGACACAAAGGGTGTAAGAACCAGGGGATTTAGAAAACAAATTGCTTTTGACCAACCTACCGTCAATTGAAACAAACAGATTATGACATTAGTTGTGTTCACTATAACTCTCTCTATCTGTCTCTCTCGCTCTTTAACTTTCATGTAATCCCTTTAGGTAAAACAAACTAAAAGAGAAATATCATAATCCATTTCCATTCTCTTCTTCTTCACTGTTTAACATCAATGCGTAGTATAATAATATCGAAAAAAAACACACACTAATGTCAGTTTGTGCCCAAGGAGGTGGTGGGTGTGGTGGGTTGGGATTGTCATGTTTATACATATTTCCCTAGAGCTAATTTATTATCTATTTGAACCAGTATTTCATTGTTTTTACTCCTCTTAATCGCTTTGGGGGTTTTGTTTTGGAAATGCCGGGGAAAAAATATATAAAAATTTTTGTTGTTTATGTATGTAAGAACTGATTTGTGTTCAGTAAACTGTAGTATATAATATATTACCATATACAAGAGAAGCGTTATATGTATAGTACACATGTATATAGTCATCTAGTATGTTATATACATCTCCACATATGAGCAGAAATCAAAATATTTTAGTCATGGAAATGTATTTCAGCTGCCGATTTCTTTTTCAATTGGATGATTTTAAAAAAGGGCTGATAGATTCCAGTGTCAATAAATACAAATTTTAGATCCCACAATCCGTATTCAAAAGCTGGAAAAATTTAAATTTTTAGTTGCCACAAAGAAACATTTTGTTGATAGAACCATCATGTCCTTTGTGGCAAATAAACAACAATCGTAAAACGTTTACATTTACAACAATCGTAAAACGTTTACAGCAACCCATATATAGTAAATGAAAAACGATTCCTTTTTTATTGCATATGATTCGATCTGAAGTTATTTCTTGGAAGAATATTTTTCTATTATGAGCTTCACAGATTAGGGTTTTTTTCTGCAATTAGGAAAAATGGATTTGAACTCATGTTGGAGGGACGTCAGCTGTTATTTATCTTACCATAGGCGATATATAAAGGGTGTTTTTTTTTTTAGTTACAGAACTTTAAGTTAAAATAAAGCAAAGAAACATATTTGTAATATCAATATCAATGCCTTTATTGGATAGATAATTTTATGCCATTAACGTTGAAATATGATTTGGGCCATGACGCAATCTGGAACTGAAATTTTCACACACTTTTCGCAACATTTGTGACTATTGGCCCTGTTCTGCATTCAGAATCATTTTGAATCAGAATTTTCTTTCAGAATAAAAAGTCTACAACTATGATGTTCTTAAAACATGAAATATTTTTGTTCTGAATTGTTTGTTTTTAAAATCACAAGGTATTTGCATTCTAAATCAAAACTGATATTTTTCTTCTGAATTGATTTACAGAAACCCAAAAATTCTGAAACGTTTTATGTTTGTCTGGATTCTGTTTACAGAACAGGGCTGTATATTTCGTTAATAACTCGTCCAATGTTGATTTCCAGGTGTTCAATTGTCTCTGGCTTATCGGGGTAGACGAGTGACTTTACATAACCCCCTCCAAAAAAAACCAAAGGGGTTAAATCTGGTGGCCAATTAACAGGACCATTACGTGAGTCAATTGATTGTAGGGTGTGATTGTGGCACATGGCTCCATCCTGTTGGAACCACATGTCAGCAAGATTAATGCCAGCTAATTGAGATTCGAAAATACTTGTAATCATTTCACCGTTGAAAGTAATAGTCAGTCCATCATCGTTTTTGAAGAAATGTGAACCAATGACACCGCCGGCCCATAAATCGCACAAAAAGTTGATTAACTTCACTCCAAATGCCACAGTTTTGTTTATTTACGTCCAAATCAAAATCAATATCAATTTGTGCTTCAGTCCATTGGGCGAAGTGGCGGCGCATACGATGGTCGTTTGACTTTAATTCTTGCACAAAATGAATGTTAAAAGCTCGTGATCCTTTCGTAAAATCATCCATAAAGTGGATGGACACGTCCACCGAATTGATTGATGTGGGTCTTCTTTAACTTCTGTACAGCGGCTATAGATTTTTCGGTGCGCACTGTTTGTAGTCTTACGAGATGCACATTATCATTAAGAGTAAACGTGGTGTGAAAACGATCTATAGTTATTCGAATTAGCCGCTCTGATGGACGATTATGACTACTACCAAATGGACAAAGTGCATGATAGTGTGACGAACAGAACCATTATTTTCATAGAAAATTTCAATAATTTGCAAGCGAAAAAAATAGAAATAAATATGTTCCCATTACTTATACATCCCATGATAGAGGAGAGCTTCTCACAATCACGGAGCTGGGCTCTTTCCAGTTTTCACTAAGTGATTGGGACCTACACTTTACTCGATAATATCGCCGTCACTAAGCGAGGTGGCCGTCGTCGAAAGAAGTGTAAGTTGGTCAGAGCAGGCATCGAACCCACGTTCTCTCGCACAACAGCCGCGCGCTCTAGCTGTTGCACCACCGACGGCCACAAGCGTTGCTCTCATGTAAGTCTCTCCATGATGAAATGGCAAACCAGACTAAACAAAAGGCCACTATCAGCTGTAAAATCGGTTGCCAAAAAAATACCTGTTACCAACTCAAAGTTGTGAACCTGTACAAAAAACACCCTATAAGCGAACCACAGACTGAGCACGAGCTTGGTCGATAACTTTTTATCTGACTGATGAATTTGAAAAAATATTACCAAAAAATGGTGTGAACATGATAGTGATGCGAACAACTTCGATTGCATTCTTACGTTGTATCAAGAAGGGCGGAAAACCGACATTAAACATCAACTATACACGCTGAAAAATCTGTCTTCTTTTGTTGTTTGGATGCAAATATACCGTGTTTGTACTTTGCTGCAAATATACTATACTTGTACCCAAACACATTGTGTTTGCTATTCAATATAAAATGTTTGAGGCACAATGGTTAATAGACTACAATATATGTTTGAGACCCAAATGTGGATTTTTTGTTGAAAACCGCTAAAAACAAAACGAGACAAACAACACAGAAACAAAAAAGCAATTCATGAAAACAGTGCTTGCGAACATGTACGTATTTCCTGCAATATGTTGCTGGGGCCGATATTTTTCAGCGTTGTCGCTAGAGTTCATGCTCATGGATGGCAAGTCTGTGATTCGCTTTAGTAGATTATGTTAGGTAAAAGTGGCTGTCACTATTGTCACACTTTATACCATGTGGGCCATTGTGATACCACGGGAAGTTGTGCGCCGCACTCATCGTTGAATTATTAAACTGATCTGGTGTATTTAAGAGTGGTTCTTGAATCTATATGATAACTCATCCCCATACGCCAGGATGTGGCTGAAGAAGAGACGTACATATGCCCCTGGCCAACCAATTAGTACTCTACATAAAGGTTTTAACATCATTCAGCTTAACTCCCTCAATGTACGTTAGATCGGAAAAGAAGTAAGATCCTAAATAATGCATCCTTCTACCCCAAGGATTGGAGAAGTGCATATCAAATATTCGACGATCTCGTCCTATTCTTCATCCCCGCAGCTGCTGTTGGAACCACGAGCTGAGATTCGAAGTCTAGACGCACCTCAACCTATCAAAAGATGCCCAGTGATCACATCTACTAGCATAGAGATATCTTGTCTAGGAATGAATATCAAGTTTAGAGTACGATTCAGGTCATAACTTGGTCAACCCTGCCTGGTGATCCTGCAATTTGTGACTCCACACCATCTATCATTAGCATGTCTTAGAGTTTCGATTTTAAGCATGATCTTGCATCCGTAGGAACAAGCATGGTAGAATCTAATCTTGCCAAATAGTCCGCTCTATGGTTCCCTGCAATGTTGCGGCGAAGTGCTTAGACGTCTTATTTAGAGAAGTGCGGAAGTTATGGAAATAACGATTGTAGAGATTTTATAACCGCCTGACAGTCAGAGTAGACATTGATAGTCCTGGCGTTCGTCCCAGCCAGAGTGCAAGGTCTCCGATTGCCCTAACTTCTGCCTGAACGATATGCAATTGCCTGGTACACTGTACAAATTTTAGATCCACTTCTTTAGAATACCAAAAAAAATAGTAACCGATTTAGCCGTAACCAAATTTTGAGGTTGTCACCATAACAGTAGATGTCACATACGAATTAGAGGTCACAATCGCACTAGAGTTTGACACAACCACATTGGATGTTGTCACAACCGAACTAGAGATCGCACAAGAGTTTGACACAACCATATTAGAGGTTGACACAGCCACATTAGATGTTGTCACAACCGAACTAGAGGTTGTCATAACCGCATTAGATGTCGTCACAACCGAACTAGAGGTTGTCAGAACCACATTAGAGGTTGTCACAGCCTCATTAGATGTCACAACCGAACTAGAGGTTGTCATAACCGCATTAGATGTCGTCACAACCGAACTAGAGGTTGTCAGTACCATATTAGAGGTTGTCACAACCTATTACGAGGTTGTCACAATTTATAAAGAGGTTTCAACCGTATTTCAGTTGTGGGGACTAAATTCGGTAATAAAAACCCTCAATTTGGTTGTAGGAACAGCGATTCGGTGGCAAAATCCGAATTTACGGTTGCCACAACTTATTTTTAACAAATAGCTCTTTGAGTTAAGGGTATACTTCAGTGTATACTGTAGAACAATAAATGCCTTCTATTGCACACGGTCCTGTTAGTGTGGGGTATGAGTAGAGAAGTTTATGTCAAAGGTCGAGAGGAGTGCCATCTAATCTGCTTCTAGCGTGATCTCCCGCAGAATCTAACGTAGATTCCCACCAAATCGTACCGGGGCTGTACACTCACAACTAAAATGCTTGGAAAGTGTTTGTAGCAACCGTATATGCGGCTGTTGCCACCGAAATGCAGTTGCCTCAATCGAATTGAGGTTGACATGACTAAATCTTATGCCCACAACTGAAATTCGGTTGAAGCAACCTCTAATAGGTTGTGACAACGTCACATGCGGTTGTGACAACGTCTAAGTCGGATGCAATGATATCTAATGTGGTTGCGAAAACCTTTAAATTCGGTTACGGATAATTCGGTTATCATTTCTATGGGTGTTGGGTAGTTACGAAATTCCTAGGCAGGTTGTTCATATTTCCGCAATTTGCCAGCCCAGCAAATCTATCCCAGCTAACAGGCTAAGAATAACCGCCAAACTCTGGCTAGTGTTTGTTCGAAGGACACCCGTGATTCACACATTTGCCATTCTCTGGACCTTCGTTTTTCTACAGCACCTGGAGATAATGGCGCAATACACGAAACCTGAATCAAACGTATTATTTACTGTATGCTATACCGGGTTGCCCATATTCGACGGACCCATCTGGCAACGCCATAACTTTTGACAGAGATGTCAGATCGCTTAATGACATACCGCGTTTGAAGCGTCAGTCCAAGCAGATTTTTACCATGCAACAATACACGCCACGCGAGCGCTCTGAAATAGTTGAAATTTACATTCAACAGAACAAGTCAATTGTGAAAACTCAACGTGCTTTTAAAATATTAAAAAATGTGAGAAGTGCGCCTTCTAAGAACACCATTAAGCGTTTATACGAAAAATTTTCGACTGGTGAGGCTCTTTCTAATCCGAAGAGGCCAAATAAAAGTCGACCAAGGCGATCGGCCGAGAATATCGCTGCCGTACGAGCCAGTGTTCTGAGGTCCCCAAGAACATCCCAAAAACGCCGTTCTCAGCAGTTGGGCATGGCTCGGTCCACTTTACAACGGATTATTCGCGTTGAATAATTGGAACAAATTAAATGATTAAGATTGCCAACCGCCAAATTTTTATTTTTTTCTTTGATTTTTTTAAAAAAAACATGGGTCCGTCGAACATGGGCAACCCTGTATATTCTGTAACCAGAAACGATTTATGGTAACTCTAAAAAGATAAACATTTAAAGGAATCATAAAACTTTCCCATTACCTATTGTTTCGTTTACCACAAACAAGTTGTGGTAACTTCAAATTCACCACCGCTCATGCCTGAGTTTTAACTTATCATCGTAGAGAATTAGAAGAAAGAAATCCTGGTTAAAACATTTTGTTTTTGTCGATATATAGTCGTTTATATGGCCAATATCACAAAGGGTTTTTCCGTATTTATGTATTACATTGTATATTTACGACAGAATTAAATAACGTTCTATAGATACAACATGCAACAAACACTCTTTATGTACTTATGGGTATATATGTAAATTTTGATATTATTTGGCATTTAGCCTAAAGTCAGGCAATTTATTTACATATTAGCATCCTTAACTAAGCCAATTACTTTTTGATGTAAATTATGAAGCTGTGCATGATACTCAGACAAAGGAACTTATATCTAAATGTACTTAAATTTATGATGGAGAGCCATTTTGAATAACTCAGTATTTTAAGGATATATTTATCTCTGATTATCAGTTCCTGATAAATTCAATTTTACTACTACATTTGAAGTAAAATAATGGGGCTACATTTTGCATTGGATAAAATCATGTTTGATACAAAACATGTGGCAACGTTACTCTGTAAAATATCATGATTGCCAACTTTATTTTATTTGGGGTTATGGTGTTGCCATGTATTCAACTCAAGGTGTGACCCTAAAGGACTACATACTCTGCTACGTTAATTGGTAGCTAATGCAACGCTAAAGATTGCACGGAGTGATTTTTGGGCCAGAAGGTGACAAATATTTTTTTTTTTTTCAGAAAAGAGGTAGACTATTCTGGTGTTTTCCCGGCTGAGTTGTAAAATAAAAGCCTGAAAGCCTGGTAATACCAGGCATCGTAAACGAGCACAAAAAAAAGAGAAAAAATAATCACAGTAGAACAGCTGGGTTATATTTTTTCGTTCCGTTAGTTGGTTCATCCTGTCGAATTCAATTCAATTGAATTTAACTTTATTTAATTGAATTGAATTGAGTGGAATTGTATGTAATTGAATTTAATTTAATTTATTTCAATTAATTACAATGTATTGAATGAAAGTGACTAGAAGTGAATTGAATGTAATTGAATTGAACAAATTTTATTGAACTGAATTGAATTTGATTGAATTGAACTGAAATTGACTGGCATTGGCCGCAATTGAATTGAATTAAATGGAATTGAATTGAATTGAATGGAATGGAATGGAATGGAATGGAATGGAATTGAATTGCATTGAATTGACTGAATTGAATTGATGTGAATTGAATTGAAGCGAATCGAACTGTATTCAATTGTAGTAAAATGAATTGAATTGAGATCAATTGCATTGAATTGAATGGAATGGAATTGAATTGAATGGATTTGAATTGAAATAAAATTTGAATGGATTTGAATTGAATTAAATTGAATTGAATTGAATTGAATTAAATTAAATTAAATTAAATTAAATTAAATTGACTTGAATTTAATTTAATTGAACTGAATTGAATTTAATTTAATTGAACTGAATTGAATTGAATTGAATTGAATTGAATTGAATGGAATTGAACTGAATTGAATTGAATTGAATTGAATTGAATTGAACTGAATTGAATTGAGTTGAATTGAATTGAATTGAATTGAATTGAATTGAATTAAATTGAATTGAATTGAATTGAATTGAATTGAATTGAATTGAATTGAATAGAATAGAATAGAATAGAATAGAATAGAATAGAATAGAATAGAATAGAATAGAATAGAATAGAATAGAATAGAATAGAATAGAATAGAATAGAATAGAATAGAATAGAATTGAATAGAATAGAATAGAATAGAATAGAATAGAATAGAATAGAATAGAATAGAATAGAATAGAATAGAATTGAAATGAAATGAAATGAAATGAAACGAAATGAAATGAAATGAAATGAAATGAAATGAAATGAAATGAAATGAAATGAAATGAAATGAAATGAAATGAAATGAAATGAAATGAAATGAAGTGAAGTGAATTGACTTGAATTTAAAAGGATTGAAGTGAATTTGAAAAACTTGACGAAAATCCAATGTGTTTGCGTTTAATGGCTACGACAATAAGCAGCATTACTATAAGGTAATGGTGAATGGTGTCCATAATCGAGCCATAAGTATGGAGTAGTTGCTGCCCCAAATAGAAGCCCGCGTGATCTCGTCGACAGTTGTTTCCAACAACATGACGTTACATGTCACAAAGCCCGGGTGACCACGATATTATTTTCAGAACAAAACTGTGAACCGTTAATTCATCGGTTCAGACCGACAGCCTATTATATCGTGTGCTCTCACACCTCTAGACATTGGCGCAAACATTGTTCGTTTCTCGTAATCGTTTTTCCGAATTTAGAGTTACTATACATCGTTTCCTGTAAACGTTTTTCGGTTCTAGTAAACGATTTTACTTATCACGAAGGAAATTGTATGTTTGATTTAACAAATGTCCATATATCTGAGATTTCGTTTGGGCCTTTAGGATGTCTGCAGAGTTCAGTGTGTGATCACGGACAATCCAGTGTTATGTGAAGTTCAAAGATTGAAATTCATCAACTGTACATTGCGAATACCTTCGGAAAAGCATCTTCCTCAGGGTTTTTTTTTTGCGGGAGCCTAGTTTTAATCTGGCGGCTCTAAAATTTCAAATTTGGGAGCCCGCATAGTGAAGTTTGCGAGCCAGTTGCCGACAAGTTAAACTATGGCTACTCCGAACCCTGGTCGAGAGTTTAGGATGCTCTATGAACACTGGACGTTTTCCTTTGTAGACAAGCGTTATCTAAATAATAACGCGGCGTACTTCTGCTTTAAATATTTGTAATACTCCTGATATCGTGCCTTACAAAATCTCCGAGGAATTTAATACTTTTGATTCCTTAATCTTTTAAAGTTGTCCCTTTCGTCTTATCTTTGTGGTTCTTTTATTTAATTTTAATGTTTTTCTCTTCCTCAAATGTTGGTTTATCTAAGAGTTCAATAATAAGAAGAAGATAAATCTTTTTTTTTATATCGATAATTAACGCGTATTTCCTTTATATTATAGATTAAACTTACGCCAGCCATTATTGTTGCTTCCGGGTCTATAATGATGATGAGTTTTCGTTAAATTTAAGGAAGATAGAGATAGAGAGAGAGGGTGGTTGTAATTTATAATTTCTTTATCAAAACATTGAACCATAACAACAGCAGTCATGGCAGTTATTACTTATCCTTCTAAGGACAATACAAATTACTCCGGCGGCCAATCGTTTTCAATAGAAACGAGGAGGAGGAGAGATTAAATTTAATATTCAACTTCAGTCAGTCTGTTTGTTTGTCGTTGGTTTTTATCATTCCAGCTGTTGAAATGATGTTGGCTTTTAATGTAATTTGGTTTAATGAGCCGTGTTCTCGAGGCAGCAGAATGCAATTCCCTTTTATAGCAATTTAATGAAAATACACAATTAATTCAATTAGTTAAAGAAATCACAAAATATTGGTGTATGTGTGTGCGTTTTCGTTCCGTTTCGTTATTGTTGTTTTTTTATCTTCTGCTCTGGTTCTGAATGTCATTATGGCTTTTTTGTTTTCTGCTAGAAATGTAAAGATGATAATGCTGCTTTTACGTATGTTGAAATCTGTCGATTAGATAGATTCAAACTGGAAATATGTTTTAGGGCAAAGACGTCCTTCCTTTTTTCCTTGGTTTTGTTATTATATTCCAATTAACCTACATCTCTTTGGTTTATGTGAGTCGCGTCATTAAATACTTTAATCATAATTTAATGGTATCATTAAAAGGACATCATTGTGCTCGTTATTGTCTCTCTTTACACATTTGACATTTATAGCCTTTTTATATGTATGTGGCCGTTTCGTGATGTGGGCTATAAATATGTTTGTTATCCTGTGGAAAACCAACCTCGGTTTTATCTGTATAACATTAACAACAAATCATCAATATAACGTTAATAATCCTTTTTGTTTTGTTGTTTTTGTTTTATCAATTTACACTAAACCATGTGTTGTAGTTATAAAGCAATAAGTTATCAAAGTCTTTAATCCATAGTTGTGTTGAATACTGTAAGTACTTATGGTATTCAAAACTAAATCCGAAAACCCGGCGAAACCGGTTAAGCTCTTTCAATGCCAATAATCGTTGGCCAGTTTTTAAAAAGCTTATCCGGTTAACCGATTACCCGTTTTCATATTCAAAATGCATTGCCATTACATATTTCCAATCTTATCAAATCAATTTAAATCAATTTCATTCCATTCAATTCCAGTCAACTCAAATCAATTCCATTCAACTCAATTCAGTTAAATTAAATTTAGTTAAATGCAATTCAATTCATTTTGATTCAATTCAATACAATTCGGTTCAATACAATTCCATTCAAAATCCAATTCCATTTAATTCAAATTAATTCATATAACTTAAATCAATTCCATTCATTTCAATTCGATTCAATACAAACAAACTCCAGTCACATCCATTCTATTCAATTCAATTCCATTCGATTCAACTCCTTTAAATTCAACCCAATACATCTCAACTCAATTCGAATCAATTTAATTAAAGCTCAATCAATTCAAGTTAATTCCAGTCAATTCAGTTAAGTTCAGTTCAATTCATCGCAATTTAATTTAACTTCATACAATTCAATGTCTATCATTCAATTCAAATGAATGCAATTCCATTCAATTGAATTCAGTTAAGTACAGTTTAGTTCAACTCCATTCAATTCCTTTCAATTCAGTTCAATTCAATTGATTTCAATTCGATTCAATTTAATTCAAATCAATTCCATTCAACTCCAATTCAATTCAGCTAAATTCACTTAAAATCCATTCAATTCAGTTCAACTCAATTCAATTCTGTGCACTTCAATTCAAATACTTTCAATTCAGTTCAGTGCAACTCAACTCAACTCAATTCGATTTAATTTAATTCAATTCACTTTAATTCAATGCAATTCAATTCGATTTAATTTAATTCAATTAAAATCAATTCCATTCAACTCCAATTAAATTCAACCAATTTCATATCCATACAATTCTGTTCAACTATATTCAATTGAATTCAAATCAATTCAGTTCAACTGATTTCAATTGAATTCAAATCAATTCTATTCCATTTAACTCCAATTCACTTCAATTCAAATCAAATCCAATCAATTCAGTTCGGTTCAATTCAATTCAATTGAAATCAAGTCGATTCTGTTCACTTCAACTCAAATTCAAATCAATTTAGTTCAACTGATTTCAATTGAATTCAAATCAATTATATTCCATTTAACTCCAATTCACTTCAGTTCACTTCAAATCCATTCAATTCAGTTCGGTTCAACTCAATTCAATTGAAATCAAGTCGATTCTGTTCAGTTAAACTCGATTCAATTGGGTTAGAATCAACTCAACTTAATCCAACTCAATTCAGTTCAGTTAAACACAACTCAAATCAATTCCGTTTCATTTCATTCAAGTAAATTCAATTCATTTCCATTCCCTTCATTTCAAGTCAGTACCACTTAATTCACTTCGATAGCATTTAATTCATTTGAAATCAATTCAATTCCATTCAACTCCAATTCAATTCAAATCACTTCAATTCAGATCAGTTTAGCTAAATTCAATTCAAATCGATTCAATTCAAATCAGTTCAATTCAATTACATTCAACTCACGTCACTTCAACTCAACGCAATTCAATTCGATTCAATTTAATTCAGTTCAATTTTAATGATTGAATCCAAATCAACTCAATTCCATTCAACTGCATTTCAACTCAATTCAATTGATTTAAAAACACATCAATTGAAATTTAAACAATATATCAATTAAAATTGTAAAAGATGAATTGGAATTTAAACACATCAACTGAAATTATAAAAAACATGAATTCAACTTTAAAGACATAAACTGAAGGTGCGTGCAGACATCAATTGAAATTAAGAAAACACCAATTGCATTTTTAACGACATCAATTGAAATTCAAATGGCATCAATTGAGAAATTTTAAAGATGTCAATTGAAATTTAAAAGCCATAAATTGAAAATTTAAAAAACATTTGAAAGGCATCAATTGAAATTGAGAAACCATTAATTGAAATTAAATACATCAACTACAGTTTAATTTATGTTTTAATTTCAATTCATGTTTTTTAAACTTCATAGATGTATTCTCAATTTCTAGCATAACTTGAAATTTAAATTAAATTTTTATAATTAACCTAAACTTGTTATACTATTTTTGTACTATATCCTTTTTTAGTTACCTTGCACGTTTTACAGTCTTTTATTTTAATTACCCTTTTTAAGTATTTTTTTCTATTAACGTTTGTCAGTATTGCCATTACACGTTAACGCTCTGCTCCCTCTACCCGCATCCAATTACTACATTATTCTTAATGCTCCTTGATGTCAAAGGATTTACATTCGCAATGCTCTCTCTTTCTCTCTCTCTCTTTCTCATATGTATGTTAATTGGAATTAATTGTTTGAAATCTCCTTATAAATGGCGAAACTTTAAAACAAAACACACACGAGCTTAAGAGTAAACATTTACACGCATATGTTGAAACCGTATGGGAGGATGATGAAGACGGTGTCTTTGCTGCTGGTAGAATCTAGAGAACTGTAACACAAAAAGGACTCATTTGTAGTATTTATTTAAACGTTTGGTATAATTACACGTGTTAAACATGGATAACACATTCGCAAAACAGTAGGCAGGCTGGCTGACAGGTGGGATAAAATGTAAAAATAAGCAGGATTGCTCTATTCCAGCTTAAACATAACACCAGCTGTGTTATCCACCACACTTAGTTATAACTCCACCCCCACCACCAACACATTCATTTGTGGGGCCATAAAGTAAAATGACAAAATAATACAAACATAATACGCTACAGGCGGGAGGAAGAAGTGTGTAAATACAACACAAGTTAAATTTCCCACGCGGGTTTAAGCATAATGTGACAGCTCAGACTGCTTTGCAGAGATAGACAAAGAGAGAGAGAGAGAGAGAATAAAAACTATTGTGGCTTATTTATACTTTAACTGGATGTATAAACACAACTCATATTATGGAGCTTAACTCACCATCACCAAGTTCCCTCTATAGAGCACATAAACAACACCACACACAGAGTTAAGCAAAGAAATGACAACCCCACAGAAACTGACGGTCTGGTTGACAGACCCCCAAACAGCTAGATACGAGTATGTTTACAATTAACGCAGTTTGTCTGTCATTAATCGTTAAATGCTTTATCGTTATTACCGTTACACACTCTTCACTTTTATGCAGATGTTTTGCATCTTTATTTCTCCACTGCATTATATGCATATAAGACCCATTCAGAAGCCAAACCGATCAACTCCACCTGTGAAAAATGTTGGTTTAAAAAAAATGTACTAAAGCAAAAACTTACAGCAATGTGGATACATGTGTCAACTCAGACTTAAATTTGGGTTTGGGGTAGTGAATTGAAAATATATTTTGACAGTGGTCAATTCGAGTAACCGCACAGTAATGTTGTATTAAAAGAATGATCGTAACAAATGCAATCCCTATTTTTGTTACTTAGTTAAATCGAAATATAAAAAGAATTACTTAATAATTTATATTTTCTTTCAGTCGAGTAACTCCCACTATAATGCAAAAAATGGTGTTATAAATAACAATTATTCCCATATTTCTGCATCCTATCCATTATGCATTTCACTGCACATGTAGCTACATCTGTTGGGAAATAATAAATCATAATCGTTTGAATTTATAATGCGCGTGTATTTGTAAAATACACCAGCAACTTCTTTATCGCTTTTATGTAGTTCTTGTTTGAAGGAGTTGATCGTTTTGGCAACTGCCCTTCCATATGATGAGTAAATATTCGTAGTAGTGATAAAGTGAAGTGGGAAACCATTTTAGTTTATATATTGTTGTTACACTCATCGAGGGGATGAGAGAGAGAGATTAAAAATATATTTTTAATTGTTATACATGTTCGTAAACCCTAATCGTGTCGAGGAGAATGCGAAAACGTAATATAACACATGCAATGTACGCGTGTGTGTTTAGAGGGCACAATTTCAGCAAATGATACTTAAGAACCCAGCAAACCATATTTGTAGGCAACGCAAACGCATGAGAGCGAGCATAGAAAATCCTTCTCACTGTTCAAAATAGATCTCGCAAGATTCTAGTCGTATATTTCCTCATGCAAAATGCGGCTAATAAGCCGTTAGGTGTAGGTAACTCACGAGCTCGGGAGTATTTTCAAAAATTAAATTTTAAACGCACACGCTCTCTAAAGTAGGTTCGAAAAAACGAGCAGTAAAATTACTCGAGATTAGGTTCGTTTCTGTAAAATGTATTCGCACCTCAACGCGTGCGTTGGGCAACAACTCACTACTCCCATTCGCCTTGGGGAATAATGCACAAAAATTTACAAAAGAAATGGAGAAATTTGGCAAAAAGCATAATGTACAATAAAAGTACCAAAATGTATATAAATTGTACCGAACAGTACAAGAAATGCAGGGAAGTTTATAAATCATGTATCAAAAAGTTCATAAAATTTACCAAACAATACATAATAGTTACCCAAACTTATACCAAGAAGGTCATCAATTGTACCAAAAAGTGTGTAGAATGCATCAAAGAGTGCAAAGGGTGTATCAAAGTGTAAAAAGATTCTTTGAAACGAAATCTAGGATTTTTTCCATAACATTTATGACACGTTTCCATTGATTCCATTGAATTCGCTTACAACATCTATGAAAATTTTCATATATTCTATATTATATGTGTTGAGTTGAATGGAATTCATGTGAATTGAACTGAATTGAATTGAACTAAATTGAATTGAATTAAATTAAACTGAATGAATTTGAATTGAATTGAAATAAATTGAATTATATTGAATTGCACTTATTTGCTTTGAATTTATTGGAAATAAATTGAAATGAATGGAACTGAGAGTAGTTTAGAATTTTAATTATTGAATTCAATTGGAAAATTAACCTGAATAGAAGTGAATTGAATTGATTTGAATAGAATTGAATTGAATTGATTTGAATTGAATTGAATTGAATTGAATTGAATTAAACTGAATTGAATTGAGTTGAATTGAATTGAACTGAGTTGAACTGAATCGAGATGAATTCAACTGAATCGAATGGGTTGTATTGAATTGAATTGAATTTAATGCAACTAAATTGAATTGAATTAAATTAAACTGAATAGATTTGAATTGAATTATATTAAATTGAATTGTATTGAATTGAATTATATTGAATTGCATTGATTTGTTTTGAATTTATTTGAAATATATCGAATTCAATGGAATTGAGTGTAAGTTAAAAATTCTGTAAGTTAAACAATTCAATTGAAATGAATTGAATCAAATTAAATTGAAAGGAATTGAATTGAATTGAATGGAGTTGAATTGAATTGAATTGAATTCAATTAAATTAAATTAAATTAAATTAAATTAAATTGAATTGAATTGAACGGAATTTAATTGATTAAATTGAATCGAAGAGAGTTGAATTGAATTGAATTGAATTGAATTGAATTGAATTTAATTAAATTGAATTGAACGGAATAGAATAGAATAATAGAATAGAATAGAATAGAATAGAATAGAATAGAATAGAATAGAATAGAATAGAATAGAATAGAATAGAATAGAATAGAATAGAATAGAATAGAATAGAATAGAATAGAATAGAATAGAATAGAATAGAATAGAATAGAATAGAATAGAATAGAATAGAATAGAATAGAATAGAATAGAATAGAATAGAATAGAATAGAATAGAATAGAATAGAATAGAATAGAATAGAATAGAATAGAATAGAATAGAATAGAATAGAATAGAATAGAATAGAATAGAATAGAATAGAATAGAATAGAATAGAATAGAATAGAATAGAATAGAATAGAATAGAATAGAATAGAATAGAATAGAATAGAATAGAATAGAATAGAATAGAATAGAATAGAATAGAATAGAATAGAATAGAATAGAATAGAATAGAATAGAATAGAATAGAATAGAATAGAATAGAATAAAATAGAATAGAATAGAATAGAATAAAATAAAATAGAAGAGAAGAGAAGAGAAGAGAAGAGAAGAGAAGAGAAGAGAAGAGAAGAGAAGAGAAGAGAAGAGAAGAGAAGAGAAGAGAAGAGAAGAGAAGAGAAGAGAAGAGAATAGAAGAGAATAGAATAAAATAGAATAGAATAGAATAAAATAGAATAGAATAGGACTAAATTAAACTGAAAGAGGTGAATTAAATTGAATTGAATTGACTGGAGTTGAATTGAATAGAAGAGAACTGAATTGAATTGATCTGAATTGAATTAAGTTAATCAGAATTATTTTAAAATCATAAAAAATATTAATAGATATTTGAATTTTAAACTCGAAACCAGTTAAACAATAAAAAAAATCCAATGAGTGTTCGAACTCACGGGCGATGTGTTAACACCTTTTTGCTACACGGTACCTGTTCGATTACTATGAACACATTCGTAAATGTTATATTGGAAAATAAAAAACAGCGTTCAATCATACGATGACGTTACAGTTAAATAATATTAATACTTAAAATTATTTAAAGACCCAGTGCAAGCACATGTGTCATTATTTTCTTGCTCAATACTTTTTGTTTTATTCCCACAAAAGTCAAAGAATGCAAAGCAACAGACACTTGTATATACATTGTTATATTCGTTCATACGCTACACAACATGGTACAATAATATGTTCATGGTAAAGTCGTAAGAACAGCTGTTTTAATTTTTTTCATGAGGTTCTTCGCTTCGGCTGTCACACTCACATGTATTTTGTTTTTGTACTCTTCTGCATTCTTGTGTTGTTGGTATGGATTTGTGTAGAGTTTGACAGCTGAAGCGAATAGAACAAAAACAAAATGCCTGTTGTTGCTGCCTACAACAACAACAACACGCGCTGCTATTACCATGAGGATATTATTGTACCATGCTACACAAGTTCACAAAATTGTCGTTGCTCTCTTGCTATCTAATTTTTATATACGTATAATACGTCATTACTCTCTTTGCTCTGAGAGTGCTCCGCACCCAAATTTTATTGGACTTACCTTTCACTATAATAAAAAAACAACAACAACAACAACAACTACTACTACTACTACTACTGATATGTGGGTGATTTATTTGTGCTTGCTGTGCCGTGGAGTGTTTGTGTGGGTGTAGGATGAAGGGGGGGGGTACCTAAAATAAAAACAACCAAACACACAACATCACACATACTTTGTCCGAAGTAGCTGACGTATACGTGTGTCACATAACCACATGTTTGCAATATCAACAGCAACGAAACAGCCAAACACACAACATCACACATACTTTGTACGAAGTAGCTGACGTATTAGTATGTCACCATAACGTCGACTGCGATGGTTTTAGCAGATTTTGACTTTGATAGATTTAGTCCCTATACGCCGCTATAGGTGTTAACACATCAAAAATATAGTCCCAATACCTCCCTTTAACGCAGGAAAGAGCTTTCACCATCAATGTGCTGTGTGCTTTCTAGTTCCATTCTCACTGATTTAGACCTACAGTTTTACACTGGTTCCGAACCGTTTGTTAAGAACCTTTTTCATGGCTATTTACTCGATGACTATTTTACTTTATGTCGCCGTCACTAAGCGAGGTAGCAATCTTCAAAAGTGATTTATGGTCAGCGCAGCGATCGACCCCATGTTGCCATGCACAAGAAAGATTCGCGCACGCAAACTATTGCACAACCGACGGTCACGGTTAACGGACGTAAATCATACAGTCTTTGTTTAAACCCGTCACAAGGTTAATGATATTGAAACCATTTAACCACCACCACCATTTTCACCGGTGGTTCTAGGTGGTAGTATCATTTCTGTTATCGAAGCAACCACGTCCTGAAGAAATGTCATCCTTTGAAAGAAACAAATTGAGTTAACCAAGACACCACCAGGTTTTTCGATTATTCGAAAAATATGTTTGTTAAACATTCGGAAAATTCAGTCATGGTTTTGAACATCGTAGTAATTAGCCATGAAAAAGCTTCTCAACAAACCCGCTCGGAACGGATGGGAAACTGTAGGTCCCAATCAGGTTGTGTTAGATTGTCCCTCCATGGGATGTATTGGGAAAATATTTATTTATGTTGTTCATTACGTTAAATTGAATTCGATTTAAATTAATACAGTTTTTAAATGTTGCGTCAATTATATTAACTTTTGGAGGGTCTGCTGTTGATGATTCTGGTCATTTGCATTTTTAACATTTTTCTGTTTCCCTAACAATCATTACAGGTTGAATAAACTTTAGTGGTTGGCAATGCGAAACGTATAATTTTCACCTAAAATATGTTTGATTACTTATCCGCTATTTATCATTATTATCGGCGCCATGTTATGGTGTCGATCGCTGGCCAATCATTATCATCATGTAAGTGAAAGTGAAAATCCTTACAAAAATGGATGATGGTGATGAACTGTTGCTGTTGATGGTGCTGCCTAACATTCCGTGTTTAGTGGTGGTAATCACCATCCATGCAACCAACCAACCAACCCAACATGTTTGCGACTCCAACTGGTACCACTTTGGCAATTTGTATTTCATTGAACCTTTATGGATGATTGTATAGAAAATTCAATTTTTATTATGTGCTAGAGACAGAAAGAGAGAGAGAGAGAGAGTTAATCAAATATACGTAAATGGACGGACAACTGGTTTTCCTTCACATGGCTTCTGTTACCTCCATCTGTGTGCTTGAGTGTGTAATGAAATGCTACAGAAAACCTGGAAGCCAATGAGCCACCAGTCAGTGCCTGTTTTGGGGCAATGATAATGATGATGACGATTGCGTGCGTTTGTTGCTCCACCAAAGTTTTGCCAATATATGCAGTTAGACTCCTCTCTAACTCTCACGTAATCTATTCACATCCATCGCTCGTTTGTGGTCGATAATGGATTTAGTTGTAAACGCTTCTTTCTATTCCTAGTGTTGTTGTTACCTTTCCTTGTGTTGTTGTTACCACTCGAACCACCAACAACTTTTCGAATCGCATTTGCGCATTTTATTGCACTTTGCATTTTTCAAATGTAATTTTGACCAAAAACAAAAAATTTTCTCATATAGCAGCTCCCTAGCCGATAGACAATAATGGCTTAAAAGCTTGGATAGTTGCTACAATGAAAACCACCAGCAAAGTGGTGGCGAGCATGTGAAATCTCGTTATAAACTTTGTTGTAAAACGCTTGCAAACACTAAAGCAGCAGTTAGTTACATGCATCTAATGAAATGTAAAGAGGCACAGTGGTTTGGGGAACAACTCGAAATGGCGTTGCCAATCGTCTTTACATTACCAACCAATTGAAAAATATTCGTATAAATTCAATAAGTTTCAATAGAAATGAAAATTAGATTAAAAAATTCAAAAGTTTATAATTTCGGCATAAAACTATTTTAGCAGCAAAAACAGATGGGCACCAAAATTTCACCAACGGTAAAGGCTTTTGCGCTGAGTTGAAAAATAAGTATTTTTTTTTGAGCTAGGTCCAACTTCTTGAGATATAAGCCTTTAAAGCTTGAGTATATAATCGGTCATATCTCAGGTATTTATCATCGGATCTGCTTGAAATATGTATCATTACAAAGCCCTTGTGAAACTCTATAACTCTGTATATAAATATATTTCCTTTTATTAACCCATTGAGGGCTTACTTAAAAAATGTTTTTTAACCTCACTTTTTTGGTTTAAACAACTTGTTGTTCTTGTCTTTTGTCGTTGTTGTTGTATTTTATTTCTGTTTTCCTTTGTTGTAATTTTTACACGCCAAAATAAAAAAATTATTTCTAAAAACTCGCGGGATTTTTCTGATTTTGTCGCACATCGATTTAAGGTACAGAAGGAATTTGAACCCCCCTGCCTGAGCCCGGCCGGACTAAGTGGAATATAAATTTAACGATTTATGAAATTTATTTCACCAGGATCGGCATCAGGAAATGGCAGAGTTATGCGCGATTATACATTCAAGCTTTGGAGACCTATATTTCGGAAAATATGGACTTTTTTTTTAATCCGCATTTAATGCTCCAAAGAAATTTGCTCCATAATTTCTATTTGAATTTTCATAATTTCCATTTTTTATTTAAAAATTTCCATTTGTATTTTAAAAATTCTTTATTAAGTTCAAAAGACAACGATTGAATGAAACAAATATTATTAGAATTTAACGAATTTCAACTGAAGGTTCCAAATAATTTCAAAAGAAATCGACTGAAATACAACTGAATTCAAAAAGAAATTCCAAATAAGGGCTTTTCCAATTTCAGTGGTATGATTTCTAAGTGACGTTTCGGCCATTTGTACTGTCATGATCTGTCATATTTTTTTTTCATTGTATTCAGTAAGGTTTACAATTTCATCATGGGGAGATATACCCAAGAACAACGTTTATAAATTATTAAATTTTTTTTTTATCAAAATAATCGTTCTCCAATTGCAACTTTTCGTGCGCTTTTGTCATAATAATCGTCCACCTGTTCCACTATTCGTCGAATTGTTGCAAAGAAAATCCACAAATTATTCATGAACAACCATAACATTCACCTAAATTGACAGTTTGGTGTGGTTTTTGGTCTGGTGGAATCATCGATACGTACTTCTTTCGAAATGAAGCTGGTAACACGGTTACTGTCAATGGACAGCGATATAGATCAATGATGACCAACTTTTTATGGCCGAAATTTGAAGACAACATCTGGTTCCAACAAGACGAGGCTACGTGTCACACAGCACATGCAGCAACCGAATTATTGCAAGAAAAGTTTGGAGATTCGTTTATTTCAAGAAATTGTGACATGGAACGGCTTCCAAGAAGTTGTGATTTAACACCATATGACTATTTCTTGTGGGGTTATTTCAAGTCATTGGTCTTTAGCAATAAACCTGACCCTCTTCAAGCTTTACAAATCAATATTGTACGTTCTATTCATGACATATGACTAGATTTAGTGGGAAAACTGCTCGAAAATTGGGTTCATCGAATTCGTTCCTGCAAAAGAAGACGTGGAAGCCACTTGAACGACGTTTTATTTAGATCTTAGTTGTATCGATTGTACTTCACATTAAAGCAAATAAAAAACTTTGAATTTCCTTCAGTGTGTTTTTTTCTAAAGAAATCATATCACTCAAATTGGAAAACCCTTTATATATTATTTAAATTTCCAAGTTTTTTGCAAATGTTTTCTTGTGTGTGTTTGCTTGCGATATTTTTCGAACTCTTGCATAGTAGAGAATTCTCAATTGAAATGAGAATTCGTTTGCATTTAGATTGATACATTTTTCAATAGCATCACCCCGAACAAGGTCTGTGGCTAGATCTGAAGTACCTATACGGTTTGTCAGGATTCATAAGAACGCA
This sequence comes from Phaonia tiefii, assembly GCA_963931995.1. NCBI lineage: Eukaryota > Metazoa > Arthropoda > Insecta > Diptera > Muscidae > Phaonia > Phaonia tiefii. The sequence goes on along the minus strand of OZ008371.1, from coordinate 10,733,263 downwards.
TTTGCAAAACTCTTTTCCAAGTTTTTTGCAAATGTTTGCTTGTGTACATAGTACTTGCATAGTAGAGAATTCTCAATTGAAATGAGAATTCGTTTGTGTTTAGTTTGATGAATTTTCCAAAAGCAGCATTCCAAACAACCGCTGATGAAGATCTGTACGGTTTGCCAGGAATCATGGGGATGTATTTTGCAAAACTTCTTTTAAAATATATATATATATATATATATATATATATATTAATAGAATCGTCTTGAGCTTGAATAATATAATAAAAAAAGTACCCACGTTATTCAAATTCATCAGGGATGATATTTATTTATTCGGCCTTTTCATTGGTACTTTTTTAATTTTACTACTTTTTTAATTAAGTATAAATAAAAAAAGAACTTGAAATAACTTCTTTACATTCCAATTAATTTCTGAGGAATTTAAAAGGATCTTCCTTGAAATTTCCTAACCTACATTTCTTTAAATAAAATAAATGCAAAACTAAAACTTTCAGTGATACAAAAACAGTGACTCCTTTTAAACTACTGTTCCATGCCAATAACACTATAATAATTCAATGAACCAATTGCCATAAAACTTGGCTAACACACGCTCACACACAGAGTTGGCCAATCAGGCGAATGGGCGAACGAGAGGTCGGTGTGTTTAGTCGATTATAACGGAAAATTGCAAGGCAATCATGTTTCAATCGCACCACATCTAACAAAAGTAAAACGCAATAATAACCAGGCTTCAAAGAAAACTATTGTACACCTCCCCCCTCCAACGAACAATAAACCACCATCATCTCAACTAACCTGATTTGCAACATTCGAGATAGAGTTATGAAATTATGAGTTGTGTTGGTTCACAGGAAATTACATCTAATCAATAATTTTATTAAAGAATTGTACAGACTTTCTCTTTTGTTAAACGATTTGAAATAAATGTTACTCACTTGTTATTTGTTGTATCTTTATTTTACAGATTAAATTCTTAAAGACCAAGGAGGGCACTGCCATGGTGCAAATGGGCGATTCAGTGGCTGTCGAACGTTGCGTCCAACATCTGAATAACATTCCCGTTGGCACAAAGGGTAAAATACAGATTGCGTTCTCTAAGCAGAACTTTTTGTCCGAAGTTATAAATCCCTTCCTGTTGGCCGATCATACGCCCAGTTTCAAAGAATACACCGGTTCGAAGAATAATCGTTTCCTATCGCCAGCCCAGGCTAGCAAAAATCGTATACAACCACCGAGCAAGGTAAGTGTGTAGGGGTGGATTGAAAGAAAGAGAGGATACAATTTTGAAAAAAAATTAGTGTTCATTTTGCTAAATTGATATGTTCTTGAACTCACGCGTGATACACTATTATAGAAATCGTTCAATATGTCCAATAGAGTAAATATGGGAACGAATAAAAATAAAAAAATACCAGATCTGTTAGATTTCTATCATTATCTTATTTTTTTCAAAAATGATTACGGTCAGGGTTGCATTTACAACATAACGATCAAGAACAAAGAAAACGCAAAATTTTTTTTTAAAAATAAACACAAATTGAACCCCTTTTCTTGTTGAGCGGCAACGAAACACAGGGCACAATTTTTTTTATAAAAAGTCACTGTAATCAGAATACATGTTTTAAATTTTTTTTTATATGCAACTCTTCATTTTTAGTGAAATCGAAATACAGAACACCCAAGTTTTATGAAAAGTTACTATAATTGGAAAATGTTTGCTGAATAAATTCTTTCGACTCTCAGTCTATTCCTCGACCTCGAACGAAAGCTTTCGTTCGTGTTCTAGTCCAAAGAAAGTTGATTTGGGTTTCACAATCTAGTCATTTCAAGTCGAATTAACAGCCTGTTTCTCTATCTCGTACGTGAGTTTTCGTTCGTGTTCTAGACGAAAGAAAGTTGATTTTTTTCCACAATCTTGTCATTTCAAGTCGAATGAAAACATAAAATTTTTCAAAACTTTTCAGTACAAATATGGGTTCGAATTTCAGTTGGGAACAAACATAGAGTTATGTGAACGAAACTTTCGACTTAGAGGAACCCAATTTGAGTCGAATGTGAGTGACTGATTTTCGTTCGAGATAGAGAATCAGGCTGTAAAACAAATTTTTTCAAAACTTTTCAGTACAAATTTTGGTTCCTCTTTTTCGAATGTGCTGTTCGTTAGCTTAGCTTTTCGTTCCAGATCGGGAATCAGATCATGTGTTTTTTAAAAAAAATTTTGTTATTGAAATTTTTTTTCTAAATTCATAATTTTTTTTTAATTTTTCTATTCCAGATTTTACATTTCTTTAACACACCTCCCGGTCTCACCGAAGACCAATTGATTGGCATTTTCAATATCAAAGAGGTTCCTGCTACATCCGTCAGGCTATTCCCCCTAAAAACCGAACGCTCCTCATCGGGTCTTATTGAATTCCCCAATATTGCCCAAGCTGTGTTGGCTATCATGAAGTGCAATCATCTACCAATCGAAGGCAAAGGTAAGTAGACAAAAACAACAAAACGCTACACTTCTTCAAGGAGGCAAAAAATAGGTTTCGCATTAAGGGTATTAGGGCACCGTTGCCAAACGTTAATGCCTGATGAAAGTCTTTAATGGTTACGATGCAAAAAACTTGGCCTCTAAAAAAAGTTACATGGAAATCTCTTTTGATTTAGAGGCAGTTTATAATTAAATTGGAAGCAATGAATTTGACAAAAATGTGTCACAAAATGGGTGTTCTTCTGTGCGCTTTTGTATTGCACTAAAAATAAATTCTAAATCGGAAATTGTGTTGTAATTGAAATCATAAATAAAAATATTCACTCTTATTACGGTTGCCGGCGTCGTTGTCGTTTTGTCGTTGTCACATTAACGCTATATTTTGGTATTCTGTAACTGGATTAAGACGACATCGACTGTTTATCGATAACTTATTAAAAACTTAAAGGAAATTACATAAACATAGTTGGCAATCTTAGTGAATGAAGGTAGGAAGAAGAAGAACATTTTTCAATTGAACTTCAAGTATATTCTTAAATTCCGTAAAAGTTTTTGAATTCTCTGAAAAGCATGTACTTCATTTTCAAAACAATATTGAATCCGACGTGGAAGTTATTGGCTCTAGATACCTTCTATTACCAGGATAAGCGCATTTACTTTTATTGACTATTTTACAACCTCATGAGGTCAGACGTCTTGTCTTACACATATTAATTAAACAAACATATTTCAACATATTCTTACAACTGGCTCTATTCTTCGCCTTTTCTCGCCATTTGGTAACACCAAGAATGCGGAGGGATTCTTCAGCCTGGTCTTTCCAGCGGAGTCTTGGTCGTCCTCTTTTCCTGCTTCCATCGGTTACGTTATCGAAAACCTTTCGCGCAAGCTCATCTTCATCCGTTCTGATAACATGGCCTAGCCAACGCAATTGGCCCAATTTGATTCGTCTAGCTATGTCCACGTCAGAATATAGATTATATAGCTTTGTGTTCCAACGACGTCGGGACTCGCCGTTTTCTCTAACAGGACCATATATTTTACGGAGAATTTGTCAAGACAGGTAAAATGAGAGTCTGATATAGCTGGACTTTTGTCCGTCGAGAGAGGGCTTTTCGTGTTAATGGTCTTGTTCGTATTTACTGCTCATTATTATCTCCATTAAGATGTTGAAGAGATTGCACGGATAAGCGCATGGAAGCGATTAATTGGCTCGAGCCCTCGAGGGCACATGCAGGCTTTACTAACCCAAATAAAGGAAGAAATGATTAGCAAGAATTGATTGCAATAAATTCACCATGTGTACTTTTCTTTACTGGCCGCCTGTTCGCCTAATATACCATATACCTATATAGCAAACTCTCAAGTCGCTATTGCGCTTAAAGCGGCTCATGCTCTGGGAGACTCCTGTACGTCCTATAATTACAAAATAACCTAAAAAGAAGAAAAAAAGATCGAATAATATAAACTTAAACGGATAATAATACGAAGACGGTACACTAACGCCAATCTCATGGCAATCGTTGCTTCTTTCTTGAAACAACAACATCTATGCAAATGGATGAAATCATGCATAGGAAGGATATCAGTGTCACAATAACCTATGATTTAAAAACATACCTGTATAAGGACTATCCGTTACTCCAACCAGTTCAAACAAATCGGGTTTGACGAGTAGATACAATGCACAGTTGCAATCGAGTTTGTCACAGAGATACCGCTGTTAGACCTTTGTTTTCAAACTCCGGTTTGAAATCCTTACACTTGCTGGCATTTTGTAAACCTTTCACCATTTAATAACTTGATTGAGTTTAATAAATTCTAAGAAAATCTTTCAATTCAATACACATTGGGAAAAACTACTAAAATGCCTAATTGCGTAAACTTTGAGGTTTTTGTCGCAAAATCAATAAAGAAGAGTACATTTTTATTTATTTTTACAGGAATTCTCATAACGTACGGCCATGTGAATATAGTGCTACAAAAAAACAATATGGGCATTTCCACAGAAAGTATCAGTCTATGTCACATCACGTAACCCCTTTTAAATTGCTTATATTTTAGGTCCTTGTAGTTCGATTGTTTTCTACTCTTTTACTAAATACAGAATGTAAGTACCTCTATATTTAGTAAAAGAAGCGAAACCAATCCAACGAAACGGTCATAAAATATAAGCAATTATCGAGGCTGACGTGATGTGACAAAATGTAGACCTTTCTGTGGAAATGCCCATAGCCCTAATGCTGGTGTGAGTTATATCCTAGTCCTTACCACTTTACCTATTTGCCTCTGAATTACTCGTTTCCACTTCGTAATTTCTTCTTGTAATTTCTTCTTGTCTGTAAGATTTCAATGAAGCACCTCTTGAAAGTCGTGTATTTAGGTCGATACTTTTTATAACACTTGTACTATTTACTAATTGAATTTTGCTTCCGTCTCTTTTGTTTTTATATTAAACCATATTTCGTTTTTCTTTTTCTTCCCTTTTTTCTATTTTATTTTTTCTTTTCGATATCATTTTCCAGGTACCAAATTCCCATTCATCATGAAACTTTGCTTCTCATCGTCAAAAAGCATGAATGGCGCTTGGAATAATGCAGCAAACGAGGGAATGATTGAGAAAGAGAATGATTCAGAAATCAAACAAGAAGCATACAATTGAGATGATGTCATTATGCTGGCATTACAACACAACTAAAAAACAAAAATAATAAACAAAAAGAGAATATACGCACGCACACACAAACAGGCGAGTCAAAAACGAAAACACACCTCATCTCAACTCCAACTCAACCTCCTGCCACCATGAGAAAAATTGACGCTGTTACACGGAGAAATGAAATTGAAGCAGAGTTGTATTTAGTAGAAGATAAATGTTCACGGCAATAATGAGTGTGCGTGTGTGTGTGTGTGTGGATGAGAAATTATGACAGGTGCAACAATATTTTGGTTGTTTTTTTTTTCTACAAAATAATTTGTGACAGAAAGGTAGAAGAAACACAACTGATGAAGAGCAACTAAAGGAAGTGAAAACTGAATGCATGCATGTATATGAGTAAATTGTCTTTCTTTGTGTGGAAGTTTTTTTTTTTTTAAATTATTAGAATTATAACTATTATAATTATTATTAATTTTGAATTTAATTTTTGTTGTTAAATAATGCTAAAAAAGAGAAAAAACAAAACGAATTTTTGTTGAGTTGTGTTTTATTATTTGTGTATTATTATTACTATAATTAGAATTATTATTATTTCTTTTTATTTTTGTTTAGTTGTTAATTTAAAACAAAAAAAAAACTTAAATCCCTACGCCCCTGACACTTTGTTTCTCATTGTTTTAAACTTCCATATTTAAATATATAATTATAAATATTTTGAAAAATATTTCAAAAAAAACTTGTGTAAATTCTCAAAATATGTGAAAAAATAACAAGAAACCAAAAAATAAAAATAAAAAACAAAACAAAACCGAACATGATTTGACAATATATATATAAATAATAATAATAATAATAAAAAGAAGAAATGAGACATAAAAGAAGAAGAATAAGGGAAGAAACAAAACCACAAAATTATAATTAACAAACAAAATTAATGTAGAAAGTTAATTAATTGGTTTTGCTTATTTCACATGTGAAACACACAAGAGTAGTATTAAAACAAAAAAGAAAAACAATTACATTTAAATTATAAACAAAACAATTTATGTATGTATGTTACCTTTTTTGTTTAATTATTATTATTTCATTTTTATTAAAATAAGAATTATGTGCTTACAACAACAACAACAACAACATCATCAACCAACAACAACCAAAACTGCATGCTAATTAACCGAAAATTTCCGAAATTTTCACTCTAAAACAAAAACACGACAATTATTTCAAATTCTATTACAAAGAATTGGTAACCAAAAACAAAAAGCAAATGCAAAATAGAAGATTATTTATAACTTGCAGTATTTTTTCATATTTTTTGCGGCGGAAAAAATGGAATGCACAACTTTTTACAAATTTACAATTTTACCAACTTTAAAAAAAGACATTTTTGTGCTTAATTTTAATATTAAAACAAACAAACAAATACAAAAAAAAATATGTATAATTATTAATTCTTTTTTAACAAATAAATATGTAAAGAAAAAATTACAAAAATAAAAACCAAGAATCTATGATGTAAATTAAGAGGAATGAGAATAAGAATTTGACAAAGAGAAAAACATAAAACAAAACAGCAGAGTTAAGGAAACTCTTTTGATGAAAGATTTAAGTAATGGGGGAGTAAAAACACGGAAATATATCTAAAATTTAAAAAGAAAAGAAAGAAAGTTAATGTTAAGGCCTCGCCCTTTCCTCAACCAATCCAACACTTTACTGACTTACTACCCCCTCCCCCTCCTTCCCTTTAAACTATAGAGGAAATTCAAAACTAAAAAGCAACTAAAGAAAAAGCTATTTTATAATTTCAGAAAAAAACCAACTAAATTTAAAATATAAACACAAATATTTTCGAATTTTCATCTTTTTTTTCAGAAAATTAAAAATTTGATTCTTTTTTTTTCATTTTGACAAAAAATTAATATTAAATGGAACACAAAACCAAGATATCAGCAATAAAAAGCAACTCTAAACAACCATATCAATGGCGTATAAATATAAAAAATAAAAATTTAACAAAAAAAAAGAACACAATTAACATAATAAATTTAATAGTTTTATGTATTTAGAGAAATTTGTTTAATTGTAATAAAGAGAGGAAAAAGAAAATAAAACAATAAAAAAAATAAAAAAAAGAAAAAAGCCCACAATGGTTAAGGAAATGTCTGGAAAAGGAAAAAGAAAACTATAACTTAGACCCATTGTATCACTAACTACATTTAAAGTTATCCTACAGTTTGAGTTATCCTACATTTAAAAGCTAACTGTCAATTGCGCTGACAAAAGCTGTCAATTTGTATTGAATTTTAAATTGTTAACTGTAGCTTAATCTCTAACCAGGCATATAGTGATTATAATGACTATCTCACGCCCAATTTCATCAATAATTGTTGAGCTAAAACAACGGACAGTTAAATAATATAAATTCCATACAATTTGACAGCTAAAACTGTTCGTTAGCTCTACCTGTAAGATATCTAGATATGGTGAAATCTGTAGTTAATATTTAAATATTTCTTAGGAAGAGTGACAAAATTTATTATTTTCTTGTTTTTTTACTTTAAAAACTCAACAAATATCAACGAAATATTTTAAAAATAACAAAAGAAACGAATAAATGTAATGAAAACAAACAAATTTTTGTTGAAAAACTTCTTAGGAGAACAAGATTCGTAACAAACTCTTATGATTTAAATGAAGATAATGGTCCATAAACAATTAAGCTTAATCCCATGATTTCTTTTTAATGAAACAATTCTAATAAAACAAATTAACAATTTTATTTTAAACTCAATTAAATTCTATTGTTTAATTCCAGCTGAGGAATAAATCTAAAGACTCTGTAGTCTTCCATTAGTCAAACGAGATTAATAACAAAGATTTTAAAATAATGAATACAATTTTCAAATTGATTTCCTAATATGCACCATGACATTTTTCACTTGAATGCTAAGGTTTTCATTAAACTATTTCAAATTAACAAAATGTAGCATCCACGCGTGCTATTGCAAATTCAAAATTTATTAAATCATATTTCTGGTAGCGAAATCTGGAAAAGCGACAAAAATCGGTAGTTAAATTGTCAAATTTGTAATTTCAATACAAAATTTCCGAAATTGGTCTAACTACCGATTTTTGTTGTTAAAATATTACAGAATTCCGGTGATGGAGTCCAATTATATAAGAAACGATATCGAATTCACATCGTTTTGTCGGTAGTGAAGTTTTATGCACTCATGTACTCAGCAAAATGGGCATAACCATTTCCTTTGGACGACTATCGTCATAGACAATTAGGCCCCAGCACTTGTGACGATATTTGCGGGAACCCTCACAAATAAAATTCGATTCTATCTCCTTTTTGCACGGGCAATTTTCAGTTTTTTCCGTTACAAAAACTTGATATGTGCAATCTCACACAACACCCAAACCATTCCACACCAAAGACAAGTGCGCATTTTGATTGATGCCTAAGGAACGATATCAAATCCAATGTCCTTTTGTGGATAATATAATATTGTACTGAAATGATGTGTACTTTACATATGGATTGTACTCGTAATTGGGGTTGTATGCGGCAACGTTATCATTTGGACGATTACACAGGCCAACAAATTTTGTAACCCTGAGTATATTTCAGTATATTTTTGTTAAGGTCTGAGTTGCACTGAAACTGGCCTCAAGTTTTCACATAAGCCCCGGAATTTTATAACTTTTTAACAATAAAAATCAGTAGTTAAATTGGTAACAATACAAAATTTCCGAATTTTGTTAATTAAACTACAGATTTTTATCGTTAAAAAGTTACAAAAATCCGGTGAAGGTTTTCGAAATATCTTAGCCTAAAATTTAATAAACAAAATCTAGATTTTTCGCTTATTCCCGAAAGTTGTTATGTTGTCTGAAAGTTTTACCGGCTGCCTTCGTAATTCAATGTTTAATCTTTCCAATATCTTGTTCCTTATTTGAGAAATCGTCCTTCTGCAATTCATTGATACAGTATTTTCGCTTTTCAGGCAAACATTTCGATTTTTCGCTACATTTTGCGTTTATTTTCTAAGAATGAATGAAATTTCAAAAACCATCACTGAAATTCAAAAATAAATTAATGATTCAATATAAAATCAATGAAATTCTAAAAAAAAAATAATAAAATTCTAAAAAATGAAAAGAAATTCTAAAAGAAGATAATGACATTCAAAAAACAATGAATGATTAAAAAAAAATAATAAAAAATTAAGTCAAAAATAAATAAATAAAATAGAAAAAATTTATGAAATTCTAAAACATTTAATGATATTTTAAAAATAATAGTGCAATTTAAAAAAAAAACAGTAAATGAGTTTTTAAAAGAAACTAATGAATTCAAAATAAAATCAATTAAATTCGAAAGTAAAATAATGAAATTCTAAAAAAAATATTTAATTTAAAAAAACAATGAATGATTTTAAAAAAAATAATGAATTTAAAATAAAATCAATTAAATTCGAAAATAAAATAATGAAATTTACAAAATTTAAATTTAATGAAATCCTTGTAAATACGTATTATTTGGAATAGTTGCAGTTTGTAGTTGGTTTCATGTGTGGCAGCTTTTAAATCCCCTTTAGATCTATTCCTCAAACTGTTCACTGATTTGATTGAAAGGCGAAGGGCTTTGTATTAACGTTTCTGTTTTAGAGGAAGTCAAATGAATGAAATCTGGTTTAAATTGGAAATATAAAATGAGATTTTAATAGAATTCTTAAATTTTTTTTGAAACTTCGCGACGGAATCCTAGTGATTCCAAAGAAGTTTTCTTTTTGTGCCACAGTATTTCAAATTGAATACCATGAATCCTTAACGTTATGGGCAATGTAATGTTTGTAAAAATGCATTGTAATGTTTGTAAAGTCGTGAGGCTGTTTGGGATACAAATCATAGAATGTATGAAACATTTAAGAGCTTCTGGACAAAGTTTTCTTTTATATTAATTCAAAAATCTTAAAGCGGATTTGTAAATTTTGTGGCAACTTTCATACAATCTTTAACAAGATTTGAATATGAGCATTTTTGGTTCAACAAAATATTGCTTTTGATATAATTTTTGTCGCTGCAGTTCTCTGATCTTGTATGATAATTTTTCAAAATGTCATAAATCATATTGAATCATTCGTTTCACTTTCTTCTGGATTACAAGTTGAGTCTGTCGTTTCCTTTATTTATTGAAATTGTTGTGGCTTTTGTCAATAAGAGCTGAGTTGTGTTTATTTTTTCTACTTAAAACTAAAAGAATTTTTTTGCTTTAATTAATTCTTAATCGAATGGTAGCTATACTTTATAATCTATAGTTAAAAATATCATTTAGACTTGTCTGTCGTGTAATTTTGTTCAAGTTTTTATTTTATATATTATTATTATTTATATATGTTTTATTATTATTATTATTTGTACAACTTTAAGTTATTATTATTATTATTTTTTTATAAAAAAAAACAAATCTCTATTTTCTTTTTTATTTTTTTGTATAACAAATAAGGGTACTTACTTAATTTATAATTAAATATATTTAAACAAAAACAAAACAAACAAGTTGATAAAAAACATGTATACTTTATTATCTATTATTAATTATTATTAGAATTATTATGTCAATAATAATTTTTGTTGTTTTATTCAAATGTAATTTGAAAATAAATTTCTTTATTTTATTGTTTTTAAACAAACACGCTACTATTATAAACATTTTGAATATTTTTAATTGTAATATTTAGGTTTTCTTTTATTTTCTAAAAATAACACTAAAATAAAAATAAAAACTTTTCTTTTTATGGTAAAAAAAAATTAAAAAAAGTAAATAAATAAAATTTTGTGTTTTTATTTTTAGTTTGAAAACAATAAACAGGAATTGACGAAACACTTCGTACAGGATACAATTTGAATTCTTTTATTAGAAGTTGTTTCTTCTAATAAAAGAATTTAATTTATTTTATTTTATATTTTTTTTTTAATTTTTTTTTCTCTTATTCTTTAAACGAGTTTAAGATAAAGAATAAGAATAATTTCAATTGATGATCGTGGAAAACTTTATATATTATATTTATTTTTTCTTTCTTAGAAATAAGCAGCATTTAACAAAAATTAAAGTCCTCTTTCCTAAATAAATTGCTTGGAATTCATTTCAGCTTCTTTAAAACAAACACCTTTGTAAGACATTTCCTCTTCCGACAAAAAAAAAATATAATAATAATAACAAAACAAAGTAAAGCAAATGCAAAAAAGAACAAGAATTGCCAAACAAAGAAAAAGTAACCATTTACTATAATAAATAATAATATTCTGAATTTCTAACATATCGTCAAATTTTTTTTTTATAAGAAACTCGAAATCTTATAATGTAAAACAAGAAGAAGCAGAAGGAGGAAAAAAGAACAAAACAAATCATCTCTTTAAAAAAGTCAGTAGCGTTAAGTTTCTTAACCTAAAAATTACAACAGAAACACATTTCTCATATCTCTATACTCTCAACTACAGCCCCCCTCCTTGTCCCCCACGTAAATGAAATTGATATTAGTTTTAATTTAAATCATAAATTTTCTTTATCTTTGTCCTCGTATCGTACACTTATTTCTATATTAGTCCAATTATCTAGATGAAATTATAAAACATGAATAACACTGAAAAAAAAAACAATGATTTAGTTAAATTGAATTGAATTTGGAAGAAAAATTACAAATTTATTAATAAAAAAATCTAACTTATTTTAAATTATATGTTTTTTCTGTCTCTTAAATCAAAACAGTCGGTAGCATAAAAAAAATACATAGTTCAACTAAAGAAATTCAAGTACTTAAAAGTACTCAGTACTCAGTAGTTGCATAGTAGATGAGTACATTTTTGTTCTTACGTCTGTAGTGTCGATGCTTTGGATATAAATGTATACTGCTAATCCGATTCATAAAATAAAGTTCAAATAATCAGATGATTAAGAGGGAAAGCACATATGTATGTAGTCAAAGTTATGAAATGTTGATACTTAAAAGTTCTCATTACTACTATTTTCATTGTAGATGAGTACTTTTAAGTACTCTCTATGTTTTCCAACATTTAGATCCCTCCCTTTTTATGGGAAGGAATACTTTGTAAACGAATTATAATACAAAACTATACTAATCAGATGATTAATTTAGAAGACATAGTTAAAATAGTGAAATTCAGATACTTAAAAGTACTCATTACAATTACATACGTTGTAGATGAATACTTTTTTGTACTGCCTTTGTTCATCCGTGTTTAGTGTCATTGTTTTCTCTAGAAATGAATACTTTTAATCCAAATTTCAAAATAAAACTACAATCAGATGATTGAATGAAAAAAGAATCCAGTTGAAATTCAGATATTTAAAAGTACTCACCACTATCACCTTGATTGTATATGAGTACTTTTACATACTCTCTTTGTTATCACGTGCTTGGTGTCGTCACTACAACTATAATACTCAGATGATTAACCGAAAATTTAGGAAAAACAGGTCAACTTTTTAAATGCAGTTTTCTTTATAGATGAGTACTTTGTACTCTCTATGGATACTTCCAAGTTTAGTCCCATCGCTTTCTATAGAAATGAATACTTTAAATCCAATTAAAGTGGAGAAACACATAATTAATAAAAGTACTCGAGCCTGCTCGTAAATACATCACTGCTCTGCATCTGATGAGTAACACTGCAGGTGTTTTGAGTTGGTAATTGCAAACAAAATGCTCAGCAAACAAGCATCTGCATAAGCTGATGCATTTCCGAACAGGGCCTTCATTACTATTATTTTCGTGTGGAAGAATACTTTTACCTACTCTATTTGTTCTCTCGCGTTTAGTGTCATGGTTTCCTGAAGGAACTAATACTTTAAATTGAACTTATGATATAATATGATAACAATCTGATGATTGAATGTATAAGACATACATAGGTACACTACTTAAATTCAGATATTTAGTAATATTCACTATTATTCTGTTCGTAGTACATGAGTACTTTTTTGTAATCTTCTTATTTTCTCGCGTTTAATATCGTTGCTTTATATAGGAAAGAATAACTTAAATGCTGCGTTATTATATAAAACTTATAATCAAATGAAAAAGGCGTACTTAAACTAATTGAAATGCCGATACTTAAAAGTACTCCTTGCTATTATATTCATTGCAGATGAGTACTTTAAGGGAGTACCCTTTGTTCTCTCGTGTGTAGTCTAGACTCTTTGTACAGAAATGAATACTGCTAATACGAATTATAAAATAAAACTATAATAATCAGATGATTAAAAGAGAAAGCACGTGTGTAGTAGTTATGAAATGTTGATACCTAAAAGTACTCATACTCATTACTATTAGTTTCAATGTAGATGAGTACTTTTAAGTACTCTACATGTTCTGTCGCGAAAGAAATACTTCAATTCATGTTATAAAATAAAATTATACATTTGTGACAGGTTTCAGTTTGACATGGAATTTTTACAAATATTTTTCTTTGATGCAAATAATTTTCAAACCGTAGGTGAATACATAAATCTTGAGAAGTTTTATTGCAAATATTTGTATGGAATTTTTGCTTAATAAACCGTTCGAAACTTTTACGAATACTGTCGATTGTTCTTTAGCTGAATAAAATGGTATTTAATATCTATTTTGAGCCCCTGATTTTGGATGCTTCCAGGCTGATTGGTTGAAGAATCCCGGCTAGGGCTTGGGGTTAAAAACGGGAAGGGCAAAATAAAAAATCGAGCTGCTTGTATATATTTCCTAGCTTCATTATAAGCTGCAAATCGTTCTGGGTCGTCCGTGGCTTCTAAGAACATATTAGTGGTCCTCATGCAAACTCGAAAGACCCTCGTAAACGCGTAAACCTCGCAAACTTACGCGGCAAACGTCAAAACAAAGAAATTTCCCTTACAAAGCGACTTGCACAAAAGTGGAAAGTGGGATGGAGACACGTGTAAACTTTTGACATTTCGTTGTCAGCTGACTAGGAGGGATAAATAAGGTGATAGCACCAGAACAGTAGAAAAAGTACACTGACATAATAAGTGCAATTGCTACTGCTACCACCTTATGTATCCATCTTGGTCAGCTGATATGGTTTTGAGCACAAATACGCTGAGCAACTTTACTTGGTGCCTCATGCAACGGTGCGAGGGAAACTTGCGCTGAGCAAAAGTTCTCAGCTTTCACGTTTGCATGAATGCCGCTATTAACTCTTTTTTCGAATGACCATATATTTATTTAACCGGCTGATACAAACTGTTGTCTGAAATTTTTGCAAATAACTCTTATTTGCCGGAAGGCAATCAACAACTCCCGTAATGGGAAACGTTTCTAGTTTAATGTCAGGTTTATTTTTTCGATCACGTAGAGTTTACAAGGTTCATGCGAAGCTCAACGTAAATAAATTCCCGGAACCGGATGGAATTTCAGTTGTAAAAAATTTTTCATCGACGCTTGATCGTTTATTGCCCAACCTTTGCGGCCTCTCATGTCGTATCATACCTTCGCATTGGAAGTTTTTCAATGTTTAGCTGAGCCCTAAAAAAGGTCATGCTAATTACCTCGAAACTACCAAATAACTGAAATGCCCTTCATGCTCTCGAAGGCGAGGAAGTGCCTGATTAACCACTATCTGGTGGATTAATCCGAATTTTAGAGAAGTAAGTGATCGACAGTATGACAGCAACCATTATATAGGTGATGTGCAGCCGTTCATCAGGAAAAACTGTATTCGTGCATAGAATGAATGAAAGTAATTAGTGGCTCTGGATATTTCCAAGGTCTTTGATAGTGTCTGGCATGACGGACTCATATCAAAGATTAATTATTTTGTAACTTCTCTTGATTTATTGCAAGATCACGAAGAAAGGATCGTTAAACCTTGGAACTTCTGCAAAAATCGGAAAAATTGAGAAGGTTTTAATAATATTTTTCAATTCAGTTGTCCGATGGTATCCAGATTTCCTCATTTGTGATTGTTGTACATAGATCAATATTAACCTGTTAAAGAGTCATTCAAATGCTATTTATGATTCAAATTTGCAGAAAGTTTGTGTATCAGATGATGCATTTATGACCATTGACGCGTGCAATGTTGCTAGAGTTTGTATTTACGACTGTGCTGCGCATCAGATGGAGACCAGTAATGCATTTACGAGTTTCCCTAAGTTTCTAATAATATATCTCAACGCAGTTCTCAGAACGTTATCAAATATCCTGATATTAAATTGTTTCCGATTGTTATATATAATTAACTATAAATATCTTAAGAACGAAACAAATTCAATAAATATTACTTATACGCATCAAGAGATAGTGATATTGCAGAAATTCAAATAAATTATACGCACTGTAGTAAAAAACGTATAAACGTTTGGATCGTCCATACAAAAATCAAGAAAATGCGCAGCAGGTTTATAAAAATATTCTTCTCTTATGGTTGCCTGAATTAATATGAATCTATTAAGAACCATTCAATAAATTAGTTAGCCTTATTACGAATGCCGTCCTTGTATTTCGACTACGACAGTTTTGTAAAAGATTAAAGACAAAGTTGTCGTGTTATCTTTAATCTTTACCAAAACTGTCGTAGTCGAAATACGACAACGACACTCGTAATAAGGCTGAGTAATATTGCAGAATTTCATATAAATTATTCATATTCTTGTAAAGAACAGCAAGTTGGTAGAAGTTTCTCATATTATCTTCACTGAATTTTCTGATTGTTGCCAGATATCCTGATAATAACTATTTCTAGATTTGCTATGAATCTATTAAGAAACATCAATATCACTTGTTCGCATTAAAAGTTAGAAATATTGAAGAATTTCAAATTATGCCGTCATGAGCCACTATCAAAGACCTTGGAAATATCCAGAGCCTCTAATTACTTTCTTTCAGTCTATGTAATTAAAACATTTAAATTGTTCCAATTCCTGCATAAATTGAGACAATTTTCTAATAATATGTTTCATTACTGTTCTCAGATCGTTTCGAGACATCCTTATAATACATTTTCAGATTGTTATAATTAATTTACATGAAATGCAATAAATATTACTTATACGCATTGAATGCTAATAATATGGCAGGAATTTAAATAAATTATACGCTCTGTAGAACAAAATGTTTAAATCTTTAGAAGTTCCCTGCAAAAATCGAGAAACTTGTGTCAAGTTTCAAACTAACTTTTACCAGATATCATGATGATATAAATCTTTTCCGATATCAGATAATAGAGATGGTTTGAAAACTTACATATCTCACTTATTAAGAGGAAGCGACAATTTCTGATTGACTAATGACAAACTATGGATTTTATGTAACATGTTACATTTTATTCCAACGACTGTTTTGTTTTAAATTTTATTTAGTTTTTGTTTTTAGTTCAATTTTTCGTCCCTCTAAAACTTATATTGTTTGCATTTTTCTACCAAGAGAAAAAATAAAAAAATTTAAATTAAAAAAAAAATAATTAAGGTTGTCATTTAAACATATATAATTCCTATTTTATTTGAAATGAGCAAACAGCAGAACGATTTTGAGAAACATTTACTTATATATTATTCTTAATAATGTGTATTTAAATAAACTTTTGTTAAAACAACAATAACAATAATACTAAATAAATAGTAAGTAACGTATTTTTTGTGTTGAATTTTGTTTACAATTTTTACCTTGTGAATGAGTTGAAATAGTTGAAAATTTACATTATAAGGAAACAAACAAACAACAGAACAATGAAAACCGCATGTTTTTGTTTTGAAATTATTTTAGAAAATTTTGAAATTTTTTCCAAGTTTGTTACGTTTTTTCTTTAGGTTTTTCTATTAAGTTAAGTTTACAGTTTTGAATTGAGCATTGAGTTTTTGACAAAAATTTTCAGTTTGAATGTTAAAAAAAAAACAAAAACCGTTTTGAAAACAATACCAAGTAAAATACAACTTTGTACACCGATTTGAATAGGTATGCATATGCAGCAAAAACAAAAACAAAAAACAATTAATATTAATAAGATATTGATAACTTTTAAAAGATACAACCGCAAACAAAAATACATAAGATAAACAACAACCTAAACAAGAAAATACTATCTCTATTTACATAACAGATATACTTCAAAATTATACTTAAACCTCCCTCCTCTCTCTCTCTCTCTCTCTCTCTCTCTCTATGCCCTCTGCCCAGCGCGCTCTGTCATTTCCCCCTTTAAACTACAACTACAACAGCAACATCATAAACTTCTACACTTTAAAACATTAAACATTTAATTAAAAAAGTAAAACAACAACACTCAAATTTAAACATATAAAAACCACATCATTATATATACATACACAAACATACATTATATATATGTACATACATATATAATGAATACATTACAAAACCAACAATTGTAGTTTAATAAAAAACACAACTTATTTAGAATAAAATGATGAAAATGAAAATATTACAAGGAGCAAAATAAGAAATACTCGTAAAGGAAGTGTCAATTTCTGTTTTATAGAACAAAAAACAAACAACAACACTAATAAACACTTACTTGACAAAGACAACAGCCACATAAAAACAACAACAACTGGACACAGCATTAGACACCAATTACCCCTAATAAACAAGGAACACCGTAAGTTGTAGGCCAAATAAAGGGTGACTGAACTCAATTCAACCCCAAATCGTTTTAATCCTTCAAAGCTGCAAAAAGAAGTTATTACATTTAACTAATGTTTTTAAAAACTTTGTTGAATCTGAGTCGAGGTGGTTTCATAAAGGGGCGTATGAGTAAAATGGTTAATATCGTACAGTTTTATAATAATCATGCGTCTTTAGAAACTCCCATTCAAAAATTGAGAAAATTTATACATATTTGTAATTATATTTTCAATGCAGTTCTCTGATCGCTTCCATATATCCTAATAATAAATCTTTTTCCATTACAATCTACAATTGACTAGAAAACTCTTGAAAATGCAAAAAATTCAATTAAAATTACTCATACTCATTGAAAGTTAGTAATATTTTAGGAATTTAAATTAATCATACGCACTGTATAACAAAACAACAACTCATTTAAAAGTTTTAAATTTTCCTCCACAAATGGAGAAACTTGGTACACATTTGTTATTTTTATGTTTTTAATAATTGTTCGGTTCAAGATCAATAACTATTAAAAATTACTTTTTCTATGAAAAATTACATTTTAATAGAAATATTAAAAAGAAATGAGTGAAATTTATCATTATGGTGGATGGTTGGGAATATAGAGATATTTCAATGCCCACCAAGGCCTATCATCAGCTCCCTTCTTCACAAGTATTTAGGTATATCATCACACATTATAGGGATAAACAAACCACAACTAAGCGAGAATTGCCTAAACTCCTACTTGTGCGAAAATATCCACAACAAATACTTTACCATAACCATCAATGTTCACAACGTTTCTTTCCTATGCATGCTTTCATCGAAAGCCATTGAATAGATGTTGTTGTTTCAAAAAAGAAACAACGATGCTGCCTCAATTCAGTTCTCTGATCGCTACCATATATCCTGATAATTAATTTGCTTACAACAGTCATATACAATTTGTGATAAATCTCTTTAAGAACCTGTCAAATCTAACATGGCAGAATTTCATAAAAATCATCCGCACAGTAGAACAAAAACCCTTGACCGCCCTTAACCTGCAAAAAATCGAGGAAATTGAGGCAAATTTCTTATAAAATTTTTGAGAAAATCGAGAATCTTAAATCAATATTCAAATAAAAATTTTTTAATTTTAATCTCTCGCTGTCAGATCGTTACCAGATACCCTTATAAATAAAATGTTCCTATCTTAATAAAGATTATAAAAACATCTTACTTAATAGCGGAACAAACTCAATATGTATTACATATACGCATTGAAAGATGGTAATGTTGGAGAATTTGAAATTAATCATACGCACGGTAGAACAAACTGTTTAAAATTTTTTAATTTTTAGCATTAAATAGTTAACAATTCGATAAAAAAAAAAACTAAACAAGTTTTTTATACAACTTTTTCAAAGTTGGTATTAAAATATCGGCAGTAGGATGTTTTCACAGCAAAATTTCACAGCATCGATGGACCCATTTATTATCCAAGTATATCAGTCCAGATAATTCATACATACGTACAATGTTCCCATATGTCTAATGACTGCTCAAGGATTTTAACAATCAAATAATAATGTAAACAAGTCTACAGGCAAGCCCATTCCTATTCGTCAAGCGAATGTAAAATCGCTACTGTCTAAAATTGACTTTTTTGTATATTGACAATTTCCATTAATCTAATTCTAATTCCAACAAAATAGTTACTTACATTGCATAATTCCAAATGAATCCTACCAAATGTGATTGACAAATATTATATGTTATGACTTCTGCTAAAAATATTAATTATCTGCACAGTATAATAATTTTCAAATTAGCAACTAAATTTGCTGGATTTATAAACCTTTTCTTTCACAATATTTCTACAAAACTCTATTTTATAATATTTGATTCAACAGCGCACTCACAGGTTGTGAGAAGCTTTCCCCAATTCCTTAATGGGATATAATGGGAAACTAGAACATACAAAATTCCTCCTTTGAGAGCATGTGTTATAAGAAAGCTATAGGTAAGGTTAAGTGTTAGTTAGGCCCAACGGAGTACCATTTACTTTGCGCCAAGAATCTCAAGGTCTTGTCTACGCCTATCTGAAATAATTCTCCCAAGGGTCTAATGATACCATCCGGTATTTTAGAATATGGATTTCATCAACATAGGAATAGGAATAGGAGTTCATCAATATTGGATTTTTTGAAGTTACCATCAAATTGACACTTTAAAGATCTTTCGAAATTAAGATAACGATACGAAACGGATGCGATAATTAGGCGCCAGGCCTCTAAATATGTAGAATCGCGTAGTAATTATGCTGCCGGCCACTGCTGGACACTTTCAGAGGAGATATTCTACCACTTTCTCATCGTTACGATACTACCAAGCAATACGAACATAGAACTGCCAAACCATTATTGTACAATAATCAACAGGTAGATAAAAGGGAGATATTGGTGAAATACCAGTAGAGCGAAAAATTAACATAAAATGTACTATATTGCCACACAATCATTTGAGACATATAGATGATATTTCTGGGAAGGAAACTATGCTCATAGAATTACCAAGATACTACAATTTTCTATTTTTAATGAAATTGTGGTATAGTTTCTTAACAATTTTATTCAAGTTCAAACTAAAAACCAATTATTATAGAAACATGAAAAACATAATTGACGCTATCGTTATCGATTTGTGGGATATAAAATATTTAAAAATACTTATACGCATTCAATGCCTAACTCTGCTAAGGGCGTATGAATATTTTAAACCAGGACATTGCCACACGGCAATCCCACCACTATTTTGCGAACCAATGTAAAATCAGTTATTTTACGAGCCGGGAGCCGATAGATATTGGGCTGCGAGCCCGTGCTCCAAGCCAGTTTATTTTTTTTGCAATTTTCCCGAATTTTTGGAAAAAATTTCCACCATTCCAGAGGCTACCGCTTTATACAAACCCCTTAGAAGCCCCAAAAATCAAGTTGTTTTTGTGAGATATATGTCTTTGTTTATTTCTTCCATATCCGAAAAATTCAAAAAAAAAAACAAATGGGCCGCGAGCAGCTCTGGAATTGACAGAAATTGGATTTGGTATTGGCTTCCTATTTTCACAGCCGGCTTATGAGCTATGAGACCTTAGGTTGCATTGTAGCTCGCCGGATTTTAGCTCAGCTCGCCCACGAGTTTTTACGAACCCCTTTTTAAACATAACAAAATAATAATCATACGTCGAGAAATTATTTTATATTGTTGTATTAATATTTAAAAACACAATGATTAACTCTGTTCACGGCGTATGACTATTTTAAACTTGTTAAATAATAATCATACGCACTGCAAATTGTGTTATTAATATTTCAAAATACTTATAAGGCGTATGTATATTTTAAACGAAATTAAATAATAATCATACGCCTTGAAACAATTGTTTATTTTGTGGTTTGATTACAACAATTTAAAGAATTACGGCCTTATTTATAAAAGATTAAGATTGGTTTGAGAAACGATTTACAAAAAACGTCTCTCAAACCTCTCACAGCTTTTTATGAATAAGGTGGTTAGGTTTTTTTAATTTTTTCTACAAAACGAAAAACCTTTGAATTCAGTTTCAGCAAATTTTTTTAAAACTTTTTTCAAATAAATAAGATTTTTGTAATTTCTTAGCAGAGAGGATTCTTGCGATATATGGGTCATAACATAATTACACGATCTAACTACCACTTTACTACCACCACCATGACAGCAACAACATTATCACACCACACCAACAACACAAGAACATAAGAACATATGAACATTGTGTAATCGTAAATAAAAGCTGGTGATAAATAATTTTTGAAAAATTAAATTGAATGAAGATTCAATAAAAAAAATTAATAAAAAATCCAAAAAAAATACAAACTCTACCCCTCTTCCTAAGCCATGTTTTTGATAGAGGCCCCCTCCCCGCTATGCAGTTATTAGAACAGGAAAAGGGAAGTATTAAATTACAAATAAAAATATTCATATTTTTTAAATGTCTAAGAAGAGTATTAAGTATAAAGAGAAAAACCTCCTCCCTCCCTCAACAAATATATATATATATAATTGTCTATACATATTACGAAGTCTATCGCCAAGGATTTTCTTCAAAACAAAAAACAAAAAAATACTTTAATAATAAATAATTATAAAAAAAAAACACACAAACGTTTAAACGAAAACTTAAGAAACGAATTATATTTATGGGATATTGAAATTTATATATACATACATATATATCTATATACATGGGGCAAGATTTAGGACCTTGCCCTGGCTGGCCCCGCCCCCTGTATAACTTTCAGTTTTTAATTTTCTTTTGTGTCTATTAGCAAATTTAGTAGTATGTGTGTGTCATATAAAAAAGCAACAACAAAGAAAAACAACAAAAAAACATATGAAACAACTAAAAAAATAAAGGTTTAAAAACAATTTTTAGGTCATATCAATGAATTTCGAAATGAAGGAAAACAAAAACAATGAAACTTAACAAAACAAAATACAAAAGTATTATTAGGTAAAGGAAACACAAACTAGTCAAGAACTTCAGAGAAGACTTTACACCGGCGAAATTTACGAAATGTAGGGAAATGTAGTTTACAACTACATACATACTTGTTTACGAAAACTGTGTGCAAATATTATTTATAACTAATTGATTACACAAAATTGGTTATATTTTTAAATTACATTTAATTTATTAATAGTTTTAGGTTTTGCAACTATTTAGCTCAAATCAATGTTTGGTTTTCAAAACAAAAAATAAAATGAAAATCAGCTGTTTTGCTGGCCGGATGTTCATTGTTAATTTCTGCCACTTTACGCCCGCGCTTGGTCATCACAAAAGTCCGCATAGTTACCAGATGTAAAACAAAATAGCAAACCTTTTCGTTTAGAGGGAAAGAACCGGCTCCCTCTTGCATTTCCTCAGGTTACTAGTTTTGAGTGCCAGGACATTATACAAATAGTGTAGTTATCAAACCCCAATACGTTAGAGTAGAATATGTTCTTCCAGTTTATTTAATATTAAGAATTTAAATTATATAATTAATCGTTAATTTTATGATTTGTTTATTTAAAAAATATATTTTTTCCTGTAATAAATTTTTTTCATTTGAAGCAACTGGACTACGGGTGGACAGGATGAATTACCTATAAATTGATTAACACTTCAGGCAAAATTTTTGAGAGATCTATGTGTAAACTGAATGGTCTAACGACAAAAAACTTCTACCAATTTTCGAACAAATCTTATACATATATGTCTTGCGATTTGAACTCCCACATTTCCGTAGAAGTTTTTAATATCAACTCAAACACAACACAACCAAAAATCAAACACGAAATAGCCGAATCTGTATTTTATAACCCCAGAAAATTTTTACAAAATTAATATTTATCAAACGCAGTCATTATTCAGTCATAGAAAGTGAAATAAAATTAATAATACGCTGTGTGGATCAAATGTATTTATAACCACGTTGAGAAAGAAATACTTCCACACACAGAATAATCTATATCCACGTGAAACAATACAGCCTATATAGCACAACTGTATACTACGTTTTTCATTTCGTGGTCCGCTTTTTTTTTTCTTTAAAAAGGATTTAAATGGATTTTTTTTAAATATTTACTCGTATTCTCTGAAGCTACGATACTTCTGCAGTTTTTTACGAGTAATATAGCTCAATTTTGTTGTTTATTGAGGATGCTCCTTTAATAAATTTCTAAGAGAATTTAGTCGTTGACCCATAAAAACCTATATATTTACGGTTTACTTTTGGTCGTTCCAATTCGTTTCATGAAAACAGGTCATACGTCTTTTGTAACTCCAGCAAATATTTGTAAAATTAATATCACTCATACGCATTAAGATTTGGAAAGTGAAATATAATTAATAAAACGCACTGTAGAACAAATGCATTTATAACACTCTATTTTACCCACACAGAAGAATCGATTAGCACTTGAAACGAGAGATCATATGGGCATTTCCACAGAAACTTCCACCCTACATCCCATTACATCACCTTCTTGAATTGCGTATATTTTAGGGCCATTTAGTTCGATTCTTTTCTATTCTTTTACAAAGTACAGAATATGTTTAGTAAACGAAAAGAAAACAATTAAACTAACTGGTCCTAAAATATGAGCAATTAACGAGGGTGAGGTTATGTGACAAAAGGTTAACCTTTTTGTGGAAATACCCATATGTGCTAAACATTCATACATGGGTTTTCATTTCCTGCTCGATATTTTTCTTTAAAAATTACTTTAAATGTTCACAGGATACACAAGTTTAAAAAAATACTTAAATTGGCCTCAAAAACTTTTACGGAATGTGTGTAACAGTGTAGGTCAAGAACCTTTTCGCAATCTGTGTAACAGTGTAGGCCACAATTATTGAGTGTGAAACTAGATAGCGCTCATAGGAATATGAGAATATTTCCTGTATCTCTACACGGGCTGTAATGGGAAAATGAGAATCAATTTACTATTACGGATTTCCATAAATTTGATATTTATCGTAATATTTTGAAAATTCTGTTTCTGGTCTTCGATGGTAGCTGTTACTTAATGGTTTCATCGTTGTGGTTGTGGGTATACAATTGAGTAGCACATTGTTTTCGTGCATATTTTCGGTTTTCAAAATATTACTTATACAACCTGTATAACGTACAAACAAGAATGATTACAAATAATCATACGCACCGTTGACAACTTCATTAAAAAATCCAGCTAACTCGCGGAAAATTATCTTAAATTAATTATTCAAATTCGTATTTCAACCAAAACTCATTTCTTATTGGTGGCCGACGTTGCTGCTATGATAAGTATGCGCTATAGTTGTACGTGAAGACGTGTTTTAATCCACGCTCTGGGCAACTTTCATTCCCTTCAGCCACGGTAACCTCTCTTAGTGATATCGACACAATCGAGTAATTAGGCATTAATATGTCATTAATTATGTAAACAGTGTTCCAACGGGTGAGTATAAAACTAGAAAACTTACAGCTCACTGACTGTGAAAAGCTCTTCCCTATCCTTTCGGAAGATATAATGGAAAATAATAAAGGAGATACATTTCTCGATAAGGAGTTTTCATAAATTGTAATGTATTTGAAGTATATGTTTCAAAAAATCCTTGTATTTGCAGGGCCATAACATCAGAGCATCTGATTCTTCTATATCTATAGAAATTGACGGCAGTGTCGAATCTATGGAGCTTTTGTGCGTTAACAGAAAACGCTGGGTTTTACATTCAAAAGTCAACTTAGATATTAAGATCAGATCCTAGTTAAAGGGCGGGTTCCTCACCTACCTCCTACACTGGTCATCCGTAAGGCTAGGCCGCCGATCGAATAAATAGAAGTGGCAAAGATTACTGTCATCAGCGAAAGTGTATACATTATTTTCAGTTATCACGCAAAAGGTCATTCATGATGATCAAGTATAGGGAATGGTGTAGAACGGAGCCTTAATGAAAGTATGTTTTTTGAAAGACAATACGTATTATATTGTGCGATGAAAAATGGAAATAAATCGAGTGAAGACATTGCCGACACCGAATTTTGTAAGCTACTATAAATGTCCGTCATACCAGTCTCTTCGTATATATATAACTTGCTTCCTCCAAACTCATGACTACATCCACTGCTTTCTTACGAAAGGACCACCCTAAAATCTCCTGTGGATCGGCTTCTACGATAACCATACCGTGGTTGATAAGGTGATGTGCTTCAATTTATTATACTTAGATGTAGTTAATTCCAAACTCCATAACCTTGGAAAGTGTAGAGAAATTAGAAATTAGAAATAATCATACGTACCATTGAGAATTCCATTTGGGAATCTTGTAACTGGCTGGAAATTATTAGAAAGTTGAGATATTTTTTTAATGAATTCAATATAAATTTATTGTAACATTATTTTGTTAACTTAAAGACATTACAACCCATTGGTTCAAGATGTGGGGATCTTTCTAACAATCTTTGAATATTTTGATATTCCTATCTTGATGTACTTAGGTACAACACGATTTAGAAAATTGTGATTGAGGGTAATAATATAATATACAGGTTGGTTTCATGTCGATTCCCGATTTCAACAATATTACTTATACGGCTTCATTGAGTTTTATAGAACAATTATTAAAAATAATCATACGCATCGTTGAGTATTTCGTTGCAGAATCTTCTAACTGGCTGGATATTATTAGAAAATTGAGATATTCTTTAACTAATTCAGTTAAAATTAATTTTACTAAATTTACATTAGTTTGTCAATTGAAACGCATTAGAAAGACATTCTTAAAAAATTGCATATTTCTTTCTTGACGTGCTTATGTAGGTACAATAGGATTGCAAAGATTGACTTCGTATTTATAAATAGGTGAAGGAGTTTTTATAGCTTTAATACAATGTCCGCTGTTTCGAATGGTATAAGTCAGTCGTGACTTCAGTCAATAAATATTACTCATTCGCTCTGATCTAATAATGCTGGCAAATGCTTGCAAGCCTTTAGTTAAATATTTTAGTATGTGGACAAACTAAATTTCAATACAATTTTTGAATATGTTCTAACCCCTCCACTGGCAGTTGCTTCAAATTAAATTAATTTATTGTGCATATTTTGTATTATAGTTTACTTAAACTGTTTTTCCTTAAATAGCACACAATTATTATGATTTAATAGTTTCAATTTGTTATTTGTAATTACTACATGAACAATTTTGTTTAGTTTTACTTGTTTTACAAAACCAAAGGATTTGATAAACCACAAATAACCTAAAATCCTATATAAACAAAAAAAAAACACACACACACACAAATTAAACAACAACAGAAATATTACGAAAACAAAACACGTTTTATAAAAAAAATCCTTAGATGATCTTAATGTTTTAGCAATTACAACAAAATACACTTTACTCAAAATTAATAAAACATTAGTAATACAAAAAAACAAACAAACACACACACGCAGAGAAACACACATGCAAATTGAAACCGGAAATACACAAAATATTGAATTGAATATCAAGTATCATTAAACATCCACGTATACATACATACATACATGTTAAGGAAATCGACAACATTTCGTTGTTACACTTAAAAACAAACGAATTATTCACAAACACACAAAGAAAGACACATTTGCAAACATTGCATACATATAAACATTTACACGTACACGTACATACATTTAAGCATTTATCATACATATTAGATAAACACCTTAGCATTTTGCAATTGTTTAACTTAAATGGAAAAATTTATAAGGTATACAGACCCATCTCCGCTAACGAAAACACAATTTCTAATGCCATACATAACATGAACGTTATCCTGCTGCATTCACACACACACACACATACACACCCACATATACATCCATACTCAAATCCTCCCTCGCATTTACCTTAACATTCACACACACCCACACACATTCACACTCTTATTGACATTTATGTACATTATCCCTTTAAAACGTTGTAGTGAAATAACTCTGTATGTGGTAAATGTCCCCACACACATACACAGAATGTAAATGCATACAAACAGATAAATACATTGATTTGTTTAGGAATTACACACAATTACATACTAATCCATACATACATACATATTATATTTATGCATTACACCTAAAGTTATATATACACATACACCCACACTATGTTACATTGATTGTCTGCATAAATTCATACATTCATACATATGTTACTATTTGCATTCGGAAACAATATGATTTTGTTCGTATAAGCAAATCATCGTCAAATCATCATCGGTTACGTTTGTATACGTATTTGTCAATATACTCATCCAAACACACCATTTCATCGTACACCACACCACACCCCACCCAACACACACCACACCACACCACACCCCACCCAACACACACTCACCTCTCCACAGGCATTACAATGTCTAGCGCTCTATTTATCTATTTCTCTCTCTCTCTCTCTCTCTCTCTCTTTTATCACTACCACCCACTACTCACCCCAACCAAACTTTATGCAGCACAAATATCCTGCTGTACTGTTAGGAATGATAAATGTTCAATAGTACTGAAGAATGTACTGTAGTAGGAATGTCAATGGCATTGGAAAGATTTTATAAAAACAAATGAAAGAAGAAGTATTTTTGCTGAAATAAATTTACTGTATGGGCATAAATCTTTTGTTTCCTTTATTGCGGAAACAAAAGTTCATATGGATCTAAATTTGCAAAACAGAAATTATTTGTTTGATCCTCGCTTTATGAGAGATATTATTGGAAAGCTTGTTAGAATACTCTTAAATAGAAAAAACAAAACTATAAAATATAGTAACGCTCCCACGATTTATACCTTTTAGCGTTCGTCTAATCATGGTTAGTAAAACGAGGTTATTTTTCAATGATATTAATGACAATAGTACTTAAAACTTCACTATTAGTTGATATCATAGATGATAGGAAACCCTAGGTGGTGAAATATAAGTGGTGGATTTGAAAGTCTAGGGTAATTTCGCGCAAAGATGGCGCAAGAATGGTGGAAATAATCAAATTTCCCCAAAAACAGAAACTATTAAAAAAACTATTTGAACATAAGTGTTTACCTTTTGTATTGTCAAAAATAACCCCTTTTGCCTTTCTATTATTATATTTTCAAATTCAAACAACAGAATCGAAATAAAAATGATTTGTGACTGATTTTTCGTCGTATCCAAGTGAAAAATGGTCGCACGGAAACAGCCTTTTACATCTGGTAAAAATGGTGAATAATCGAATACACAATCTATTGTATTTCTATCATCTTTGCAATAGGTGGATAAGGGTAGATGGTGAAATTCTGTTAACAACTTGACATTATGTTATTTGTATGTTGTCTGCTTTATACGGTTGCCAAGTGTAAAATTAAACAAAATGTGCTGAAAATAAAAATTTCGGAAATCAAATAAATCACGTTTCAGATTAAATAATGAAAAACCAAAGTTACCTCACACAGTTACATGCTACTATAGGTAATAAAATCCAAGGGGACTTGGCGATTTGAACAGAATATGTGTTTTATTATGAAATTTTTTGAATTAAAAATTCGCCATCTCGCAGCGTCTTGGTATATATGTATGTCTTGGCAACAAGATGCTGCATTCGATTTTTCACTGTATCCACCAGAGGACAAAGGTTTCCATCAGAGGGCAAAGGTAGCGGCCACGAGGAAAAATCAATCAAAACCAATTTTTGTTTTAAAATATTGCAATAAAAATTTAATGTTATTTTTTTCTTGAGAGCACAAAAATATATCAAAATTATTTTTCTAATTTAAAAAATAATTTTAATTTTGCAGGAAAATTTCTGTATCATTTGGAAAAATTGTATTGTCTTTCAAGGCCACTACTTATAACATTTAAGGTTATGTATGTATTATCTTTGGATTCTTCCAAAAACTCTCTTAGCGAATTCATCAACCGTTCGTGGTTAGATTGTAAATGGTAACTTTCATTAACCATTCTGCACAAATTGGGTCAAAATTACCTAAATATTAAGAACAAACGGCTAAAGTTATGGCTTAGGATGGCTACATGCATGTACAACTTTTTCATATCCTCAGTCAGGGTCATATGATGGATCAACTGATCTCAGATGAAAAATCAGTAAAAAATCTTATTGCATTACCTGACCTCGTTTCAATTGTTCGACTTAGATGATAACTCAGGAATCTCACTAGAAACGAATAATAATTTATTGGATGTTTCAAGGTTTAATGGTTCAAGCAATAATTTAAATAAAATTTGGAAGTCTTGGTTATAATATTATTTTTACTATAAAGTAAATATGTTCCTATTACATTCCATCAAGGGGCAGAGAAGATGTTCTTTTATTTTGCACCCACAGATAGGTGTCGACAGGTTTGCTCCGAACTTCGAAATTCTTGTTTCATCGCTACTTTCTAGATTGTGTTGATTGATAGTCGTCGAAGTATATGTAAGGTGACCTCAGCAGTTATCGACCCAACGTTCCCGTGCACAAGAGTTACGCATATCAAGCATTGAACCCGCGACGGCCAGTTGTAGTAAACACAGAAACTTAGTTGTCTTCCCAGTGTAGAAAGAGAGAGGATGTATCAATGGTGCTCCTCCACATGACCCTGTTGTCACACAGGAAATTCGTGCTAATGACAAATTTCCTTAGTGATTTGTAATTCGTTCCTCTGAGATGTCCCAAGCTGGGTAGTATCAAAGAAGTGTTGCTGTCACAATCTTCAATATTATCACAATATCTGGCTGTTGGAGCGTTTTGAATCATAGTTTATTTATAGTTGATTGTAATTAATATTACTCATACGCGAAATATTTGCATAGGTAAAGCATTAAATAACTCACTGTATAACAGTCAGATTAGGTTAGGTTGAAAAAGAGGAGATAAAGCTAGGCATATTTTCACCATAAACCCATTTCTTGGCATAAACCTTAGACAGTCGATATACCTGCTGTGCGCTGTCGTAGTTCCCAGAGAACTCCACAAATTGCTTTAAGAAGCTCGTGCTGGTAACAAATTTCCATAATGTTATCCAATTCTTTCTCCTGAGATATTCGAAACTGGGTATAGTATCATCAGTGATGTGTTTATTAATTTTAATGTTATGTACAAGTACCCGCAGAGTGGAGTAGTTTTGTGTACACTTTTTGTCCGGATGTCAATTTCTATGGATTTTAAAGAAACCATAACTTTCCTGTAAGCAAATATAACTCCTTTCAATTAAAATTGTAACCTAGAAAAAAGTATATCATTTATCATCCCTAAGTACAGTCATGAACAACATAACTAATACTACACCAGGTACACACACATAATTCCGATGTTCACTTACACCCAACAACATAAACACAATGATATCCTACCATATCCTAACTAAGCTTTCCGTTTCCTTCTACAGAATTTCAAAACCTCCCGTAAATCTAATTTTTAACAAATATTACAATTTGAAATTCTTTAACCCAAAATTTGAATATTAAATTACCAACCAAAAATTATGCAAAGAAATGTTACAATATCCCCCAAGTAGTTTTGAAACCCCAAATCAGAAATAAACATAAAATATCCATTTGCAAATAACCAATACAACAACAACAACAATTATAGTCAAAAAAACAACCAACAACAACAATACAGCAAATAACCACAGAAAAACTTATACTTTATATGTGAAATTAAAAAAAAAACAAAAAAAAATTCAAAAACAAAAATTTCAAAAAAAAAATACGAAAACAAATTTTGTTTGCAAAACAGTAAAAACCAAAAAACAAAACAATACACATAAATATCCTAAAAATACATTTAAATACTCCTAAAAAACAAAAAAAAAGGAAGAAGAAGATATACTAAATACATGTAATACTAAACTAACTAATACTATAAACATATATACCTATATATTTGAGAAATAACAAAACAAAAATTTAAAAAAGAGATACATATTGATTTTTTTTGTTTAAAAACAAAGAGCAAGAAGAAGACGGAGGAGACGAAAATTATTCAATAAAAACTGAAAATTTCAAATCATACACCGTAAAAAAAAGAGAAAAACCACCACAAAACTTGTTTTATTTCGCCACAACAACAAATTCAGATTAATTTCTTACAGCCAGATACAGAAATACTAACTACCAACAACAACAACAGACAGCTTAAGAAAAAATTAATTCAATTTTTCAGTTGTAACTCCAGAAAGACCAAACTACTTAAACACAAATGCGCGTTTAGAATAGACCTTTTGTTTTTTTGAAACCAACAAACATGACAAGCCCACCCAACAACAATAGTTACTACCATCTACAATATCATTACAAATCCAATAACAACAGAACAACAACAGAACAGTCCAATCTACAGAACAAGCAGGCCACTCCCCCGCCCCTCAACAATTCACAGACAGTCTACAATTCCAGTACATGATCATCATCAAGAATGAGCGCCCACCATCACTGTAATCAGCTTTGAGATCGTTCATACATTAAAAAACAGTTCAAATATTAAATAATTTGAATATTAAATAACTTTGCAATTTTGTTATTATTTTTTTTTTAATTTTAGTTTATAAATCTTTAAAATATTTAATTTTTATTACAACTTTCCATTCATCCATTTAATAGTACAACATTTACATTTTGCGTTATCAAGTTAACAGAGTTGTCACAACTTATGAGTTTCTCAACTTAACAGAGTTGTATCATGCCATGTGTTTCTCAACTTAACAGAGTTGTATTTAATAGTTAGATCACAGTTAAGGATTTTCTATGCCATGTTAAGTTAAATTTCCTTTCTTTACTGTCGTTCGTCGTTGTTATTTGTTAAATAGTTTGTAATAATGCGTTCTCTCTCATTTCATTCGTTTATCTGTATGTTTTTAATAATCTAAATACAAATTGATTTATTGAGTTATCGAGTTATAACCGTTTCCTAGTAGAATGTTCGTACATACAATTTAAAACAGGTAAGTATTTGGTTAAATTGTTGTAGTAGTTTTATTATTAAATTCTTTAAAATTTTTAAAAATTTAAATTAAAATCAAAAATTCTAACTATGAATAAGTATTTTAATCGTCCGTTTAGTATGAATACAATTTCACCCCGAATGAATTCCTTTTGAGCCTCTAAGTTAGCAAACAGAAAAGGCACCCTATTCCGGAGGGAAGAATATTCCGGACTGTTTATCGTTTCTGTTAACACTAAATTGTTCTCCAACATGTTATAGTTATTTTCATCTCATTTAAATTCCACCAAGTTTTCTCTTTCTCCTAATGTCAATTTGAATTTATATCCTAAAAAGTGGCTGTTAGAATGAAATTGTTCCACATATGTTATCCATATTTGCATATTTTATAAATTCAAACTATATCTCATTTTCGCCTGAGGTGAATTTGAATTTATGGCCTAAAAACAAACTGTTAAAATTAAATTATCTTCGATATTTTAACTTCAAATTATTTTACTTTCACCTGAGGTGAATTTAAATTGATAGCCTAACAAGGCTCTGGTAGAATCACATTTTTCCCGATATATTATCGAAATGTAATCGAAATTTTCATCTCTTTTTAATCCGAACTAGATTTCACTTTCACCTAAGATGAATTTGAATTTATAGCCTAAAAAGAGTCTGTAAGATATATTATCGATATTTTCATCTCCTTTTAATACAAACTACTTTTCAATTTCAATTGTTCTCGATATTTTCATTTTTTTTTTAATCCAAACAACTTTCACTTTCACCTCATGTGAATTTAAATTTATGGCCGGAAAAAAGGTGTGTTAGAATAAAATTGTTCCTGATGTGATATCGAAACGATATCTATAATTTCATCTCTAATCCAATTTGCCTAAAATTGTCTGCTAGAACGAAATTGTCCATGTTATCGTAATTTTCGTCTCTTTTAAAACCAAACAACTATTCACTTTCAACTAAGGTGCATTTGAATGTATGGCATATAAATGCAATTACAGCATTATATATCATGAATTTTATAATATGTTATCGATATTTTCATATCTTTTTAATCCAAACTACTTTCAACTAAGTTCGATTTGACATTAAGGCTTAAAATGGGTTTATTTGAAAGGCATTGTTTTCGATATGTTCTCGGTATTTATATCTCATTTTAATCCAAACTACATTACACTTTCACCTATGGTGAATTGGAGTTAAAAGACCAATAACTGTCTGTTGGAATGAAATTATTTTCTATATGTTATCGATATTTTCATTTCCTTTAAATCTGTCTTACTTTTCATTTCCACTAAATTTGCATTTGAATTTTTGGCCTAAAAAGTGTATATTAGAATGAAATTATTCTCGATATGTTATCGATATTTCATCTAACTACTTTTCACGCTCATCTAAGGTGAAATTAAATTCAAAACCATTAAAAAGTCTATTAGAATATTTTCATCTCTTTCTAATCCAAACCACTTTTCAGTTTCACCTAACGCGAATTTAAATGTATGCCCAATAAAAGGTATGTCAGAATAAAATAGTTCCTGATGTGTTATCAAAATGTTATCGATATTTACATATCTTTCTAATCCAAACCACTTTTAACTTTCAAAGAATTATTCGTAATTTGCTCTCTCATTCGTAATTCAATCTCCAATTAGAAACCGAATTACGTAATTCACCATACAAAATTCTGGGAGCGAATTACCTTGTTTGTAGGTAATTCAGTTTGAATTACCTTATGAAGTACAAACAAAACATTGCCTTCTCTAGTATTTATCGAAATTTTATCACAACTGTTGTCAGAAACAACGAAAAATAAATGTAAACCGTTTAACAATACACAATGGATGCTAAAAACTAAATTACTAAACAAAAATTAAATATAGAAAATATAGAATATTAAATGTAAAAAGGTTGTTAGATATCCAAAATTGTTTTTTAATATTTATTCACTTTTTGTTGTTGCCATTCTAAGAATTATGCAAACTAAACTGATAAAAAAAAGTATACAACTGTCCAATCGAATTATGTATGTGTAGTGGAAACAGGGTAATTCGGAATAGTAATTCAAAGAGCGAATTAAGTAATTGACGCTGTAGTGGGAACATGGCATAAGATGAATTTGAATTTGCAGCCAAGTTATCGAAATGTTATCGATATTTTCATATCTTTCTTATCCAAACCACTTTTCACTTTCATCTAAGTTGAATTTCAATTTATAGCCTAAAAAGAGTCTATTTGAGTGAAATTGCTCTCGATATGTTATCGATATTTTTATTTCATTTGAATCCGGACTATTTTGCAGTTTCATCTAAGGTGAATTTAAATGTAAAAGGTCTATTAGAATAAAATTGTTCGCGAAATTGCGAAATTTTTATCTCTTTTTAATCCAAACTACTTTTCACTTTCACGTAAAGTGAATTAGAATTAAGCTGCCTAAAAACACTTTATAACAATGCAATTTTTTAACAAATGTTAATGATCTTTGCAATATTTTTTGAAGTCCTTACTGCTAAAACATAACGTTATGGGTTAAGTGTTGAACTTTTGATATTTTTGAAATCCAAACTATAAAATAACAATGGTTTGGTTTGTTCTTCAATTTACTTTCACCTAAAATGAATTGAAATTTTTTGCCTTAGGAGAGCCGAAAGAAATGTAAATTTTTCAGAAAGGGTATCGATTGTTTCATATTTTCACTTTAGTCCAAAGTAGATTTGAATTTTATTTCCTGAGAAAAAAATGCGTCGATTTTCCGATATTTTATGTTCTAAAGAATTGAAATATACTCTTGTGGGTTGTTCTTTAAGTTACTTGCATCTAACGTGAATTTGTATTCGTTGCCTTAGTCAGGTCTTTAAAAGTGCAATTGTTCCAGGAATGCTATAGACCTTTTCCTATTTTTTAAATACAAAATTGTTCTTCAATTTAATTACACCGACAGGGGATTTGATTTCGGTTGCCTAAGAAAACTCCATAATAATGAAATAGTTTCATAAACGATATCAATCTATTTATATACTTTTTTTAAACCACAACTTCTAAAATCTGCTGAACAAAATATTTGGCATGTTCCTCAATTAACTTTCACCTCAAGTGAATTTGAATTTTTTGCCTTAGAAGAGTCTTGAGAAAGTAATTCCGTCAGATACGTTCTTTTCTTATTAACTGTAAAATATTACAAATTATTGAAAGTTATAAAATAACTTTCCTAAAGCCTTTTGACAAAGTGGTTTCCAGAACACTACGTATTATCTCCTCCTAACAGACGGTGACACGATTCGGTAGTCGTGCGTTTAAATGTTCATACTCTGTGTGTAACGCGGCAGAAATGAATCTTCATGTGTGTAGTTGAAATTTTTATTCTGCATTTCGGTTTTTTGACAGATGACAGTGAATATTCGTACGTATGGATAGATGTTTGTATATTCTGTTCATGTTCGTATTGATGTCTTCGTAGAGGATGATTTATTTTTCCCGTCTGTGTCTTTATATTGGTTTCTTCGTTGATATTGTCATGCAACTGTGCTTATTCGTCTTGTACAGTGAGTGATTGCATTTGTCTGCTCGAATAGCTTCTACTACCTTTTATGTGTCCCTGCCAGTCCTGCCTATCGGGAATATGAGCCAAGAAGGTTCTCTTAAAAGTAGTCGTGGGGGTCATATAACCCACTCCAAACTTGGATCTGTTATTCTTTCCTTGCTCATAGAAGCTGATAATTCATCGCCAAGAATATCTTTGGCGTAGTATTCACGTAGCCTCTGTTTCCCTGAAGAGCAAATCTTTTTGCAATTTCTGTTTTTGTTGTCCGTTGACTTTCAATATGGAAGTGTGTGTATGGAATTTTAAATATGTGTGCATTCGTTTTGGCATGCCTCGTGTTCTTCGTCTGTTTTTCGATTTCTTTGTTATTGTTGTAATGAAATTTGGGCACCGTAACATTACGTTTGGTTCATCCCACAGCCCAGTTCCGCTTACCAAAAGTGACACACTGGGACACAATATGATTTTTCAATCGATTTACAGGGTTATTTCGGAAAACATAATACCAGTTTACTATGGTTAATATATACACGCCCTATAAGTTTCTGTTCTGCTTGAGTAATCGATAGATTCGCTAAGTAAGGGACTCGATAAATTTTGAAAATTTTAAACTCCTATAACATGATGTTTAATAAAATATTTGTCAATGTTACAACTTGTAGCCATTGTAAAGTAAATGTATAAATCATTTGTTATACAAATTGAATACAACCAAATTCCACTCGTCTCTTGCGTGATCAAAATACCCACCCATTGTAAATTCATCCTACTGCAGGAAGAACCAACCTGTAAGGACATAAATTCAAATTTATACTCATATCCAACTCATCTCCATATTTATATTCATAGAAATGACCACATTGGATTAATTGACTTTACATAATAAATGGATAAAATAAATAATAAAAATAACAATAAAAACCTCCACATGCAAAATATTTTTACAATACAATGGCAATCTAAAACATTGTAACCCACGTGAGAACTAAACCATTTCCGAAAAGAAATTAAAAAAGAGTTTTTCAAAATTTTCAAAAAAAAAGTATGTAGCTACAAATAAAAGCGGACCACAGACTTGGTATTCATGAGCATGAACTTGGTCTATAACTTTTTATCTGGCTGATGAATTTGTATATTATATTATATTCGATTACATTCTTACATAGTATCAAGAAGAGCGGTAAGCCGAAAATTAACATCAATGGCAATGGCAAATAGAAAATATCGATAACGATAACTTAGTTACAGACATTTTCATATATAACTAAAGCAAACCACAGACTTGTCATTCATGAGTATGAACATTAGATATCGTTGATGGTTATTGCACATTAATGGCAAATATCAAATATCGATAACGATAACTTAGTTAAAGGCATTTTCATATATAACTAAAGCGAACCACGGACTTGTCATTCATGAGCATGAACTTTAGATATCGTTGATGTTTATTGCACATTAATGGCAAATATCAAATATCGATAACGATAACTTAGTTAAAGGCATTTTCATATATAACTAAAGCGAACCACGGACTTGTCATTCATGAGCATGAACTTTAGATATCGTTGATGTTTATTGCACATTAATGGCAAATATCAAATATCGATAACGATAACTTAGTTAAAGGCATTTTCATATATAACTAAAGCGAACCACGGACTTGTCATTCATGAGCATGAACTTTAGATATCGTTGATGTTTATTGCTCATTACTGGCGAATATCAAATATCGATAAGGATAACTTAGTTAAAGACATTTTCATATATAACTAAAGCGAACCACAGACTTGTCACTCATCAGCATGAACATTAGATATCGTTGATGTTTATTGCCAGTTTATTGTCCTTTTTTGATGCCAAATAATAATGTAATCGAAGTTGTTCGCATCACTAATATTTTATTTACATTTAATCCACGGTAGCCCACAGAGTTATCGAATTTTTCAAAACTTTACAGTAAAAATTTTGGTTTCTCTATTTCGAGTGTGCCGTCAGTTGGGAACAAACACAGAATCAGGCAAACAAAAATTTCGACTTAGAGGAACCGAATTTGATTCGAATGTGAGTGAAACAGGCTGATAATCTATTGCTATTTATAATAACGACCAAATCAGGATTCAATCAGGAATCTAAAAGACAGTGTCTTAAAAATGACCGACATTAATACCGATTTTAGAACGGATTTCTAACCGATAACGATAAGACGTCGGCAAAAATTTTCAATTTATATTTCGAGTACCAAGTAAAACCCGTTTTGAATACCAAAACAATTGAGCAAACCACAGACTTGTCATTCATGAGCATGAGCTTGGTCGATAACTTTTTACCTGCCTGATGAATTTGAAAAAAAATTTAACAAAAAATTGTTCAAACATAATTGTGATGCGAACATGATAGTGATGGGAACATCAACAACTACTTCGATTACATTCTCATTTGGTATCAAGAAGCGCAGTAAACCGACCATAAACATCAACGATAACTGATGTTCATGCTCATGACTGACAAGTCTGTGCTTCGCTTTAAATCTTATTTTAAATCCTTCAGGTTACTTGATTAGTTAGTAATGGAATAATTTCCAATTAACTTAATATCTCTTCATAAATTATTTCATTCCACTTTTCTTGTTAATCTGGTGGAAACAGTGTATTTATTCATGTGCTGCATGCCATCAACGTCCTAGCATTGTGTTTTAAGCTGAATCCTTTGGCATTGTCGTCTCCCCAAATGAATGTTTGTGAAAGACTAAACATTGTCCAGATGGCATTAAACAATAAAATATATATTACTTCAACAATTTTAAAGGCAGTTAACAAAATTGAATTTGTAATCTAATTTGAGAAACACATGTAGTTCTAAATATTTAAAGGGCATCTAAAGGATATTGAAGGGATATTTAAATGAATTTCGGTGAGTTGTTTCTCTTCAAAATAAGAATATCATTGTATATGAAATGTAGATATAAAAATAGTATATCCTTTTAAAATGTTATAGTCAATGTTCTTTCAAACGTTTCGCCAAATGTTATGGTTGCATTTTATTTTATTTAGAATAAGTTTTCAATTTGAAACCCCTATAGCACATATAATATCCTATTTGCTTTCCATTTCACTATATTGATTTGCTTTTTTATAAGCTGATTAAATGTACATTTGATGTGAAACAAATGCACATTCTTATATCCACATAAAAACGTAGATTTATCCTTGATACTAGTTGGCAGGACAAATTTATTATCTATATTAAATATCAATTTTGTATATGGAAAACAAAACACACAAAACCGATTTCCTTAATATGATAAATTTTAAACGATTTTATTAAGATTTAAAAATACAATTTTATTTAAAACTATAACAAACACACACATCTCCAAATAAGATACTATTCACCACATTGCGGAATACAACTTGACTAAGCCGTGTTAAACAAAATCGTAACGTAACGTAGCGCAATGCATCGTACACGAATAGTTGTCACCAGCAAACAGCTGATTCATTTACAGATATTAGCTAACAGCTGATTGGTTTGGAGTAAGCAGCAACCAATCAGCTGATTTGAACATTTTTTACAATACGATTCCTTACGAATTTGCTTAATTCACCTTTTGTTGCCGGGAATCAAAATACTTAAAACTACTTATTTATTCACAATATTAACAATTCAAAACTGTGAGAATAAAAGCTTCAACATTTTTGAGTTTCTTTCCAAAAATTTATTTTTTTTATTTATTTATTTTTTTGTTTTTTTTTACTTTTTTACTTTGTTTCTTATCGTTCGACGACTTCAATGCTATGTTAAGGGACCAACAACAACTGTATATTCGTTTCAAAACTTTTTTTCCTTCAGTTACGAAAACTTTTATTCAACTTACAGCTGAGCTACTACAAAATGCGAAACCCACCTTGATAACAAACCGTTAAATGGTAAGTAATCTGCAAAATATTCAAGAAAAAACTCGAGAAAAATATTCTTATAACAACAATTTAGAAATGCAAAAAAAATTAAAATAATGAAATCAATACTATACATTTGATTCTTCTCAATTTAACTAAATAATAAAATATTTAAACAAATAATAAAACAAAACAAGTGACAAATAAACGAAATTCAACCCTTATCATAGTCCTACAACAGCCACCAAGAGAACTTAACCAAAACAAAAACTAACATAACCTTAAAATACAACTAACCTAACGTAACATAACATAACCTTAAATTGGCTTACCTAAACCTAACCTAACATTTTTTTCGTAATAGTAAAACATAAACAAAAACTCAACTTGCATGCATTTAAACGTTTATAGTGTGTGGTAGAAAAGTAATTCCATAATATTTGCAAGAAATACTTTATAAATATTTAAACTAAAAGATAAAAAATACTAAATTATAAAATATATAAATAAAAAAGCTTCAAAGCTCAGAAATATACAAAATAAATTAAATAAATTAAATTTAAACAAAGCAATATTTAGGGAAATTTTTTTAAAAAAATAAATAAAACGTAATACTAGCGTATAAATATTAAGGATATATACATATAAAAACACCCTACACCAGGTAGTTTAGTTACGTTCTTTTTTACAATAACATTTGCACTTATGTAGTTTAGTTTTTAACATAAAATTATAAAACATAAAAATAAAAATTAAACAGATTTTATGTTGGCTTGTGATTTATTTATTTCTTTTCTTAGTTTTATAATAAAATTGTTATGATTTTAGAAAATTTATCGAAATAAGTTTGTTAATATTGTAGTTGAAAATTAAACATATACATATTATACATATTATTATTATATATATACATATATATATATATATATAAATAAACCAATGATCCTAAAGTCAATTTCAAGTTAAACTTAAAAATATAACAAATGAAAGTTGAAAAACAAATAGTTTTTAATTAAACAAAATTTAAAAAAGACCGGAAAAATTGCAAAACATTTTACTACAATTTAGAAAAAATTTAGTTAAATTTATATTTTTAAATATGAAAAACAAACAAATACTTGTAGCCTAAAGTTTATGTAGCAAATTGTAAATTTAATTGTAACAAATAAAATTAAATTTATTTAAAAGTGTTGGGCAGACACAATATCGAGTTAAAATTTTTAAATTACCGATTTTTAATTCAGATAAATAACTTTCTTCTATTGTTTTAAAACAAAATCATTTTCTTCCTTTCTTTTAAAGCAGCAATCAACTTGAATTCATTTCTTATTAAGCAAAAGTTATTGACAAAATATCGAATTATCGAATAGTGTCTGGTTGTTTTACAGAAAAGAATCGATTTCATATTTATTTTACTTACTGTTTTTGGTTTGTTTAAATAATTTCAATTATTCCGATAACTATTCGATAAGTGAAACAAAGTGAGTTCCGAAAAATTTTATTTAATTTCTACAATTTATTTAAGGGCAATTTATACCGACAAAATAGTATTGTATCAATTAAGTTTTTATTTAAATTAAATTATTTTTTGTTTTATTTACATATTTTCTGTCTTACTATTCCTATAACTATTAGATAAATTTAAATTGTTTAAATAACGTTTGCTTATTAAAACAAAATGTTCAAGATAATTTTGATTCAAGACACTAGAAGAAAACTTGTAGTAATTTACTCGTATTAGAAACGCTATTTTGACTTTTTGTTGGAGTGTCCTAAACAAATGATCAGAAGCTTTTTAAAAAAGTTATCGAGTTCGGGTTAACAAAAATATTTATTAAATTTCTACATTTTAATTTCTGGTTGCTCTACAGAAAACCATCAATTTGATTTCTATTTCAAATTTTTTTGTTTGTTTACATTTTTCTATTATTCCGATAACTATTCGATAAATTTAAATTTTGTTATCAATAGCATTTGGTTATTTGAAAAAAAAACATCAAAATGATTTTGTTTTGAGCCATGGCAACAAATGAGTTTTTATTATATAATCAAATAATCAGAAAATTTCAAGAAACAATGATATCGATTTGTTTAAACTTCTCGATAACTAAGCGAGTTATCGAAAGTTGTATTTACTTTTTACGTTTTAATTTTGGGGTGATCTACCGTAAAGCATCGAATTCCTTTTGTAGTTTATATAATTTTGTTTTTTGATTTTTTTACACGTTTTCTATTTTTTCGATAACTATTCGAGAAATCTACGTTGTTTAATTAATCACTTTTGCTTATTTGAAAAAGAAATTCAAATTGGATTTTACTGTTTTAAAGTACATCATCTTGCTTTTCTGCGAATATAAAAATTGGATCTTCCCCGGGCCCTCTGCACTTTTCTTTTCGCTTTAAGACAGTGCTCCCTCAACAGTCATATCTCTTCATTCCACTAGTAAAGTAAAGCACCCCTATTACATGTAGTCCTTCTAAGCATTGCAAGCTTCAACCAACCGCTTGTCCAAGACCTTGGCAAGCTGTTCAACCAGCCTATTTCTTACTTGATAGCAGGAGATCATAACTCCAAGACAGTTCTTGTCAAAGAGAGTGTACTTCCATTTCAGGCTGGTAGGCTTTGGCCCTCCATTCGCTTTCCTTGATATTTGAAGATAATCGCCAAATGACCACTATGTGTATAGTTCTCTTTCAGAGACCACTTGGATCCTGACGCAAGACTATCGCTGATGAAGGTTATGATCATCACCGATTCTCTCCCGCTATCCTGAATGTATATCTCCGGCCGTCGTTGACCAGTGTCACTCCTGGCCCCACTAACGCCTCGAGAAACCCTGCGCTCACTTGCATTGGTAGACTTTCCTGAAAGATAAGGCCTTTTCACTTAGGGCCAACTAGCAGGTCTGACAAGAGAAGGCAAATATTTTGGTCTGTCCTTCCTAGTGTGTGCCAGACGACTGCTTCCTTTTGCTGCTGCGTTATTAATGATTTAGCTAGGAGAGATAATAATATCTGAACATTAAAACCAGTACATAAATTGCAGTCGAGTGAACCGACTTAAACATACCCCCACCCTAAGTCCTTCATTGCGCCCGAATGACGCGTGGGCGTGGCAAATGTGATTATATTTAATAGCAGATTGCGCTAACTATTATATTATACCCAACTTTGGTAGAATCCTAAGTGGTGTTGGGGAAGTTTTGTGACTACCAACCAATTGTCCGCCCAAAATGTATATGGGCGGTACAAAATTGGGCATGGCGAAGTTGTTACATTTTTATTACATAGTAGCTTTTGCCAAAAAAAAAATATTGATTTTATTAAGATCGGTTGTGGTTTACTGGAGATATCGAGTCAGCCAACAACAAATACGCCCAAGTTTTGTATGGGAGGTACGAAAATGGGTTGTGGATTACGAGAGTTATCGTGTCGGTTAAGCGGTTATCCGCCTAACTTTTGTATGGGAGGTACCAGAATGGGTGTGACCAAACCCCTCACTTTCCATAGGAAGTAAAAAATTCATAATGACTGGTTCGGTTTTGAGGGAATTCTAGTGCCGAACAACCAGACGGCCAAAACTACTTTTTTTTTAATTTCGCATACATTAAATAAAA
Organism: Phaonia tiefii; assembly: GCA_963931995.1. Taxonomy (NCBI): domain Eukaryota; kingdom Metazoa; phylum Arthropoda; class Insecta; order Diptera; family Muscidae; genus Phaonia; species Phaonia tiefii. The sequence goes on along the minus strand of OZ008371.1, from coordinate 10,689,897 downwards.
ACAAATTTTGTATGGGAGGTACCAAAATGGGTGTGTTAAAATTGCCCTTGTCTTATTCGGTGATTGGATATGGCTTCTTCTATGCGTTACAGTTTTTTCCTTATTAAATGAAATATACCCTCATCCCTATGGGTGAGGGTGTAAATATGGAAATGGTTCGCATATATTTTTAGTTTTTCCTTAAGTTCTTATAAAAATACTCTTTTGCAGCAGCTCTTCCAGAAGGCATTAAAGGGTAGGCCTTATACGAGGTTGTTTCTCTGCAGGCCTGACAATAGAAGGGATATGTACAGGTCTCTCTTGGCTATGTTAATTTGAAATGACGTTTGCATTTGTTGGGTTATCAAGAAGAAAGCCTTTGTATAAGTTCCTCTAAATCACCTCTTTGGTTAGTAATTGGCTTGGTTGTGTGTGTATACCATTGAGAGTTGCTCATTCGTGTTACACAGTTCGTGGGTGAGCACGACGATAAACTCGATTTAGAGTTTCTGTTTGCTTTAGAGTTTTTATTTGCGACTGCAACGTATTTGCCGAACTCTTGTGTTTTGTGTTCGAAGCGACACTTGATAGGAATTGAAAAAGTGTTGAGCAGTGAGTTTGATAGACTCTCCCCGAACACTGCACGTACCAAATTAAACAATCTATAAAGTAGTAATTCAAAATTGCAAAGGATTTTATATGAGCACCTTTGAAGAGTTGTATAATCCTTTTTAATTAAATTCTTGTTTTTGGAAAATGTTTTTTGCAGTTTCTTGTTTAATGCATTATTTTATTTTATTTTGAATTTATTAAACTTATAGTTTTTATTTTTATTATTATACAGATTTGTCGTCTAAGGCCTTCAGCTAATTATTGAAAACTATTGGTTTGTATTTTATATATTAATTTATTTTTGGGTTTAGGTTTTATTTTTTGTACTTTATTTTATTCAATATTATTTTTTAATAATAGTTATTTTTTAATTTTTTGCTATAGGAGTATGTTTTATTTTGTCGCCCAAAGCTTTAGCGTTAAGACATTCATTTCCGTTTCCGATTTAGTAAATTTAGTATGCAACAGCTGTTAGACTTGAGCAAATTTTCAGTTAATTTTAATAATGTACATAATTAAAAAACAAATACTTTTTTACTATAATTATTCTAAAGAATAATAATAAATGCAAAAATATACTTAAATGTAAAATGAGTCCAAATAAAAGCCACCGCCTTTACTTAAAGAAAACAAAAGAAAAACCAAACTTATATTTGTAAACTATATACAAAAAACAAAACAGTTGAAATATTGAGAAAAATTGTCCAACCCAACCAGGGGAGTAGGCATACATAAGCTCAATTATAAAACCGCTCCCCCTTCCCCCATTAAAGCGCCCTACATCCCTACTAACGATACCGCTTAAATACATAACTTGATAACATATGGATAACATACACATATAAATATGCCAACAATTTTAGATCGATTTTGGCCTAAATTTTTAAACAAAATCCGAAACGCAAGCAAAAACAGACAACAACAAACACCTAGTAATCCTTCTCTCTCTCTAAACGCTGACTGCAATATACCACCATGATCAATGATAAATAAACATTTTATAAAATTTATCAGAAATCCAAACAAAAATATCCATAGAATATCCTTAAATAAGCAAGAATTACTATACTATATTTTAATAAGAAACCTAAGAAACTGGTAGTACAGAGAAATTAAAAAAATACAAGGGAGATTCGAAACATGATAGTTTGAATCATAATCAGTTGAAGTTGCTTTCGAATTTGGTGTTTTACAGCAATCAGATCAAGGAAATCACCACAAATCATGGCATATTTTTACAAGGAATTGTATCAGTACCGTAGGCAGGATTTTCATTCGCGGTCCAACTTGGAATTTAGGTTGAAGAATAGCACTACATTCAAAAATTACCACTTAAGGAAATATTTGCGGCCCCTTCCCCTACGTACGATGCTAAGGCGCTGATGAGAAGACTCAAAATCTTTGAAACGATCGTCCACCAACGTGAGTTCAACTCCTAGTTCCGACTGTTTAATTTGTTCACTATTTGCAGAAACCCCTGATCTGTTAGCTCGTAGAAAAACTAAAAATCTTCTAATAAAAACAAATTCAAATCGAATCACATGAAATTATGCTGCAAACTGTTCGATTATATCGACACGTTCCCAGCAAAATGTATTAAGCGACAAAATGGAAATTGTTCAAGAAATGAAAAAAACTTGCTGTCAAGTAGCTGATTTGTATTATATTTTCGGTTATTACCATTTCATTTGCTTAATAACTCGTGACGTGGTTATGCAAGGCACATTCTCTGTATATCGAAATGTGGAGCTTGGCAAAAATGTTGAGAATATGAAAAAAAGTCATTGTCGCCAAATATGTCGCTTAATACATTCTGCCGGGAACGTGTCGATATGTTGGTGTCATCCACTCGCTTTTCGAACCATGTCGTAGTTTGAGGTCCATTCCTGCGGAAGGATGCCTATTCCTGTGGAAGGATGCCTATTCCTGTCGAAGGATGCCTAGCGAATTCACCAACCTTTTGTGATAAGCTCATACTGAGGTGAGCTCATACTAAGGGAGCTATCAACTCACAGCAACTGTGTGATCATTTCATTAAATTGATAAACTGATAAAACTTGCCGTTGATATTCAAGTATTGATTTAACACGCCGCACTGGGATCCGAATATTTTCCAAACCATCTCGAAGTTAGCGGAGAGAAAGAAAAGTAGCTGCACCATCCAACAATTTCATTTGAGAAATCATCAACCGTTTGTCGTAAGCTTGTACCCGCTGAGTTCTCAACTCACGACAACAATGTGATTATTTCCCTGACATTAAATTCCATTAATCTTAAAAACTGTTAGAACAATTAAGTTTCAATACACACCACAAACAGTTCGTTGTCATCCAAGTTTCTCGAAGGTTCTTTAGCGAATTTATCAATCGATCGTGGTGAAATCACAAACAATGGCTGCAAACTAATAGACGCCATGTATTTATGGACATATAGCTTCAATAATCATTACAGAGCTACACTAATCTGATAACAGCCAGAACAACAAAACTGCAACATTTGCCACAAGTATATATTAACATTCAAATGTTAGTTCTGTCAAAATTTAAAGCCTCTTTCCTCTCTACCAATATGATGCCCAGCATGAAGAGAGCAGCTGTGCAAATAAGTGCATAATATCCACTTTTGCCAAAATTCCATTGAAAGCAATGAATTTAACTTAGATTTGTCATATGAGTGCTGATCTTTTGTAGGACTTAATTTTACAGTGTTCACGAAGTAATACAAATTTCATGTATTCCTACATTCAAAATGTAAAGTTTGCTTCTAACTGTAATCAATGTTTGCTAACTATCAGTAGGCAATTTGTCTGCTATTACCGCAAATATACTGACATAACAACAAACTGTTTGCAATGTTGATAAATTACCGTACAAAATGTTTCCTAAAGCAATAGACATTTGTGTGCTGAACCAACAGACATATGTTTATTAATACAGCAAACCTTTGCCTAATGAATCAACAAACATATGTTTACTAAAACAACCTACATTTGTCTATTGAATAAACAAATATATTTTTACTAAAATAATATGCCATTTCTCGCTGATACAACAAGTATATGTTAACTAAAACAACAAACATTTGTCTGCTGAATTAACAAACATATGTTTACTAAAACAACATATATTTGTATGCTGAATAAACAAACATATATTAACTTTAATACTATACATTTGTCTGCTGAAACAACAAACATATGTTTACTAAAACAAAGATTTGTCTGTTGAAATCAAAAAAAACAAGAAACATTTGTCTGCTGAAATAACAAACATAGTAGCTTTCCCCTATTCTGCAGTTTTTATAAAAAAAACTCTTTATAATTTAAGGACAAAATCTTCAAATTGACTGTAGTTAAGATCATAAACACCAAGAGTGTCTAGACATTTGTGAATGCAGTTTTAAAGTACTATTTCAACGACACTAAGAAGCAGTGCGAATGTGATGCCTTTCGAATGATTTTAATCATGAATATGCGACTTCCTTATAAAATAAATGATCTATGACCGATAAAACACCAAATTTGAAACAACCTTTACTATTTTATCTGAGCACCATCGAAGATTTGTAAAATCCCTTTTAATAAAAATTTTTTTTATGAAAAATTTAGCCAAACATTTTATAGATGTTTTACCCCTGCCCGCCTCCTAATCCAAAATGCTTTATGTGTCAAAAAGATTTAGTGATATTTAAATGAAATTTGAAATAAATAAAAATAAAAAAAACAAACGAAAAACAAACAAAAGAGATTAGAGAATATATGTAGCTATTAAATTTAATACGAAAACATATTTCAATTTATAACAAAAGACATTTGAATCAAGAACGGAAACAAAATAGCAACAAAACAAATATTATTAAAATCAATACCAAAAAAAAAAAAGATATTTTTAAACCAACACAATATACATTATATAAAATGAAAAAATATATAAATAAATAAACCATTTGTTATTTATTAATCAAGGGAACGAACAAAACAAAAACTCTTAAATGATATATAGAAAATACAATATAATAAATAAAAAAACAAATTTGTTAAATAATTGCTACAACTAACAAAAAAGAACAAAAACACAAATATAATTATTAATTGTTAATTTAAAATTAAAGAACAAAAACAAAACTTTTTGAGATTGACAAAAAAAAACTTTAGAGAGAACCATGAATGAGAATTATACAACAACAAACAAAACATTCGAAAAAAAAAACATAAATTAATTAGAACAAAACAAGGAAAACAATTTCAACACTTACCAAGGAAACCCCCCCCCCTAAACAAACAGTATTAGTTGCAATATGAAAGTATTAATTCACAATAACAATGAACTAATTAATTAAATAATTATACTGCAATAACAACAAAGAGACATGAAACTTCAAAAGAAGAAAAGAACACAACATATTTTAACAAACCCAAGAAATACCATCATAATATTGTTTACATTTTTAAATACACTTATTAACTACAAATAACAAACTACAAAATAAACAACGGAACCCTAAATTATATTCCCTTCCTCAAAAACAAGAAAAATAAGAAGAAGAAGTACATAAACAAAATGTGACATTTTAAGAACTATTTAAAAATAAATCATTATTAAAACAACAAATATTTAACTGAGTTTTGAATTCGAAATTTAAGGCAACATTATTAAGGGTTTGTATTTTTTGTTTACAGTTTCTATTGAAAAGATTACAAAAACAAAATACATATTTACGATACGAATTTGACAATTTCATGAAAACAATTAAATCGACTGTTATACTCATAGAGTAATATACTAAGAGTTTGCAACAGCTGTTTTTCTTGGACCGGAAACCAAGAAAAGTGACTGGAAAAGTTGGAGCACAGAGTTATACAAACTTGGCAACCCACACAGAGTGAGAAAAATCTTTATTTTAATACATTTGTGTTTCAATTGTAATCTCTATAAACAGTTTTACTCTAACACTTCATTACATTTTGCTTTATTTCACTTGTTATCCCTTTTTTCCTCGATTTAATTATCACAAAAATACTCCCAGTTGATGAGCTTTGTACTTTTGGTTCAATGCACAAAGACAAATGGGAGGAAAACGCATTGAGCAACCCTACATCCCTACAACCCTACATCTATCGCTATTTTTCTTTGTTACTTTATCTTGCATGTTTCGCCAACTCTAAGGTTGATCAGCTGTGGCATAGAACCCCCCTGGGTATATTGGCTTGACTGACTTCAAATTCCATGGAATCAATTAAATCAGATATTCTACTGACGTTACCCTGTAGTCATCATTCATAGCTGAAAATGTCAAACTGTGTTGGCATTTCTGTTCAGTAAGGTTTGGAAAGTCATCATGAATAATTAACGCTGCATCAACGCTTCCAAATTATGGAAATTTACTTTGAAAATATAAATCTGTTCGCGAATATCATGAGTATTTTTTGATCACAGAATTGTGTTTAGTAAAGAAGCTCATTTCCGGTTAAGTGGCTACGCCAATAAATAATTTTGCAATGATAACGTGATGTTTTTTATTTCAAACATATTGCAGAATCGAATGCGTGTGTTCTAAGGGGGAGAAATTGAAAAAATTGAATTTCATCGATTACAACACCATCTATCATGAACCGAACAAAATATTTCATTCAAATCATACTTACTTTTAGTCGTAGAATCAGTATCTGCAATAAAAAATATGGCTTCCTATCTTAGTTTAAAAGTTACCCCCGCCCCATCTACAAAGGGGGGGGGGTGGGGGACTATTTTTTTTGCACTAATGTATTTCCCACGCGGTATGATTAAATTTTGAATATGGACATTTTTTCTGTAGAGTGGCTATTTTTCGAGATATTTGATCGTCTCAGTTTAAAAAAAACACCCTGTATATTTAATCTGTTTTTAAGTAAATGCATGTACATATTTTTTTATTTATTTATATTTTTATTTATTTAACCATTTAACATTTATAAAACCAATAAATTTAGCTTTTTTACCCATTGTGTCCGGCTTTTTGGTCACAACCAGTTGGTTGGGTTAGGTATACAGCGCTATAATATCCCTTTTGTTTCTTTCCAGAATGTTGGGTTTAAAGTTCAACTTCCTATCGAGCAACATAGCAAAGTATTTTGCGCATTCAGATAAGGCAATTTCAATTCCCCCTAAGGGCACATTCCGGTTTCGCTCTGTCCATGAGGAGTTTGCTATATTCAAAAACTTTCTGCAATGCTTTCTTTTGCAGATCCTTGTTCCAACATGGAGGTTCCTTCTTTATATACAAATAGTGTTGGATTTTCATTAAGTTTTTGGTACATTTCTCGACAAGTGAACCACAGATATTCGTTAAAATTGTCTTGCAAAATTCTTAGTAAAGCTAACCATAAGATGAAGATCTGTTCTGCAATTGGCTGGCGGATTCAGAATTTAATTTTCGTTTCCACTCACGAAAAATTTACAAAAATTTTTTAACATTGTTTCGACCAAGATCTGTTGGTGAATTCTCAAGAAATATAACAAATGAACGAAACACAACATCGTTCAAATGGCTTCCATGACTTGCTCTACGGTACCTCATACGATGTACCCACTGTTTTAATGCATTTTCAATGGTTTGGGACTTTATCTAGTGAACGACTGCGTCGATGTCGTGTTTTAAGGCCTTAATGCACAAGGGATTCTTTTCGTAACCCTTATCTTTCACAGCGCCCCCCAAACATAATAATACTGTAACGGCCGAGTTCCGCCTATTATGCTGTTTTCGAACACAGTGCGAAAAAGATCGATTGCAACGTTGGCAGTGTGGAAACCATTGGTCGTCCATGTCAACCTCTTCAACTTTTGAGAAAAAAAATTGCTGAACATGACACGGTATCGTTCGCTATTGACGGTAATGGTAGCCTCTTGCTTCTTTTCAAAGAATTATGATCCTATGATGCCGCCATGCCAGAACCAGCATGGGGATACATCGGCTTCTTCTCAACGACGTGTGGATTTTCCGAGCCCCAAATGCGACGTAGCCCTCGAGGTGAAAATGATCTTCATCAGATGCTTTTTCTGGTAAAAATTCTCATCTTCAGCCAAACGATCCTCCACTCAACGAAGTGAAAACGCATCGGATTGAAACGAGGCTTCAGTTCTTTGACTAACTGGATTTTATAAGTCTTCATACCGAGGTCTTTATGCAAAATTCTGCACAAAGAAATGCGAAAAATGTTCAATTGCTGTGAACGGTGGCGAGTTGATGTTGATGGTTTGTCGAGTACACTTTCAGCAACAGCGTTAATATTTCTACAGAACGCACTGGATGAGCACGTACACGGGTTCTCTTGTCCAATAACGACTCGGATTGACGAACTCACTTCACAAATTGAACCTCAGACTGCGTTGATGGCACTCTATTTCTATCGATTTATTTCGCAGATTTCTTTCAATTTGAGTTGAAGACTCAGAACTTGGGAAGAAATTTTTATTATTTCCCAATTTTCTTCAAGCGTAATGCGACCCATTTCGTAAATTTCTAACCTTTAACTAATAATGTGTCATAAATGTCAAATTAACCATCTGCTTCGAAATAGCGGGGGTTCAAATTTCAAATTTTACATGGTCCACATTTTATAACAAAAAAGGTGAGCTTAGAAAATTAACAAACACTTATAAAAAAAAACAATCTTTAACAAAATCCTTCCACTGAACACCATTTTATATTGATTTTCTGGTTGAGGACACCTTAGTTAAAATTTAAATTGACAGTTCTAGAAGATTTTGTTTTTGTTTTCATTTTGTGGCTTAGTGTAGTTTAATATATTCACTAATTCGATTGGTAATAAATCTCATTTTACATTTCTATTCCACACCAAATCCAGCTACAACATTACATACCATGTAATAATAAAACTGCCATATAATCCCTTCAATAGATTTGAAACACAATCCAGTCACAGGACACATTTACATTTTTATACACAATTTAGGAACGCAAAATACATTTGTAATACCAGTTGTTACACTTGCATAGAATACTTTGTTCGCAGTAGTTTAAATGTAATCACCTGAATGATTGAACAGCACAAAGGTATCACACACATCAACTTGACTTTGTATGGCATTTAAATGCTCTGATTTCAGTACTAAAGTCAATTTTGTGACTCTATAAATTCGCGTGCATATGGGCGATTTATCAGAATTATAGACTGTTTTGCTTTCATTTTCATTCATAAAATAGTTAACAATCACGGGCGATTGCAGAGGCCAGATAAAAGGGCTATAAAAACCGTTTGGTTGTTGGTGGGAAATTGAGATTTCTGAGGATGGAAATAATATTTGCACAGTACTGAGCGTATGAGTGATTTGTTTTCCGGTGCGAATAGAAATAGACATGTAAATGTTATGTAGTTCTAACAGCTACTCTTAAAAATCATTGACATGGATCATAAGGCAGTGGCGTATCTGTACTGATGTCATTTAAGGATAGGCTTACATACTAAAAGACCACATATTCGTCTCCTTCAAAAAGTTTGTTGAAGTCAATAGGATTGAACGGTGTAAAGAAGGACCCCCGATCACGAACTGTGGGAAACTATTTTCGATTGATTTATAGTAGCGGCATTCGTGCAAACGTGAAAGCCGAGAACTTTTGCTCAGCGCAAGTTTCCCTCGCACCGTTGCATGAGGCACCAGGTAAAGTTGCTCAGCGTAGTTGTGCTCAAAACCATATCAGCTGACCAAGATGGATACATAAGGTGGTAGCAGTAGCAATTGCACGTATTACGTATGTGTACTTTTTCTACTGTTATAGTGCTATCACCTTATTTATCCATCCTAGTCAGATGTCAACGAAATGTCAAAAGTTTACACGTTTCTCCATCCCACGTTTGCGCAGCAAATTTGCCTCGAAAACTTTCCACTTTTGAGCAAGTCGCTTTGTATGGGAAATTTGTTTGTTTTGACGTTTGCTGTGCAAGTTTACGATGTTTTCGAGTTTACGAGGTTCTTTCGAGCTTTCATGAAGACCACTAGTATAATTGAAATCCACACAAAAGTATAAAAAGAGTACACAAAACTACAAAACTTTTACATAAAAGTTCAAAAAGTGTAAACAAAAGGTCAAAAGATGTATGTGAAGGTACCAAAGAAGGATAACCGAAAAAATATTTATTTTCAAAAATATGCTAAGCTCAAGCACATTGAGGCAAACAAACACACATAAAATTAGCATTCCACAATAGTAACCATAGAGTAATGAGGTATAGAGTAGGCAACCCTCTCAGTAAATTGATGACATTTGGTGTTTTGCAGATGGGTGGTTGGATGTTGGAAAGTACAGCTTTAATAATACCAGATAGGGGCAATGGCTAAAATCAACCAACAGAAAACATCAACGGCAAAAAAAATAAAATGGTTTCCCATTACATTCCATGAAGGGACAGGGCAGAGCTTCTCACAATCACTGAGCTGTGCGCTTTCCATTTTTCACTCACTGATTGGGACCTACAGTTTTACACCGATTCCGAATGGTATTTTGAGAAGCTTTTCAATGGCTAAATACTCGATAGTGTCGCCGTCACTATGCGAGGTGACCGCCGCCGAAAGAAATTTTAAGGTGGTCTGAGCAGGGATCGAACTTAGGATCTCATGTACAAGAGGCGCGCACACTATCATTGCACCACCGAGGGCCACGACCACAAACATATACTAACAATAAAATACATATAACAAAATCGTCGAAAATACATTTAAATTTCACAGTTTTTCATGAAATCGACATGAAAAATTGAAGTCAGAAATTTTTGTGATTCCACCTGGTGTAAGTCAATTTACACCGAATAACTCTCTATCGCACCGATCCATCAACGAATAGTGTGGAAGGAAATGTCTGATGAGAGGAATGGCAACTCTATATGACATTACTCTATAATAGTAACTGCCTACAAACATACACAATCACTCACTGTACAAGACCTTATGGCTAGTTGGGGTTTAGCAGAAGGTGCATAGGTGTAATATAAAAGGGTACCGAACCGCGAAAAAAATTATTGGATATGACGAATTTCTACCGTCTTTAACTGGATATCACCCAATAATAGTACCCTTCAATAGACGTGTAATATGGAAAGTGACGTCTCCGCGGTTCATCCAACGGGATAGTGAAATTTGTTAAGGTGCAGGGAGTAATGGACACAGAACCAGCGGCTTTTGCAGGCAAGGTAAATTGTTACCCCGGCAAGCTTGGCTATGGTACCCCTTAATGCTACAAGTGATGGAAGAAATATGGAGCAGATGACCTTTCACAGAAGCTCGATCATGAAGAGAACACACCCAGTCGGACTCACTGACAGTATGAGTGGATCCACTATCCCTCCTCCGGTCGTTGCTTGAGTACATGTCCAAAGCGGCTGTGAACCAATACCACCAGACCTGACCAAAGACACGTTGATTTTGAGCAGAAGATTCGAAATCTTGTGGATTAATCAAAAGATGAATCAAAAGTTGGAAATGAATGAGAAGACGGCAAAAGTGGTCGTAAGGAACAATAAAAACTTCCAAACCTCGTCCTGGTTTAAACCAACGGAGGCCTAACGGAGGCAGTTTGGCGTCTTTGAAACGCCAGTGGACAAATGTAGAAATAATATCGCATTATCACCGAGGAATGGCAGAACGATTAAGGGAAATTGAACAAGGAATGCAGGACAAAGCAAATGATAAGCGACCCCTGGATGACGGCGAGACGAACTGAATAAAAGTAGCCAGCAGAAGGAAAAAATTCAACCCAAAACCAGACGCGGTAGTAATCACCGCGCAGGACAAGAAGGCCTATTTTTAAGACCCAATTTTAATACCGTGCAAGCTCGATACAAGACTGAAGACGACATAAAGCTGAAGAAATCCATAAAAAATAGCAAGAAGGCGTACTCAAACGCCTATGTCCGGAGGCGGTCATAACCTCCTGGAGAACGTCATACAGGGTGGTCCTAAGGAAGATAAAGAAGCACAGGTCTGCTCAGATCATCGGTTAGGAAATGCTCTGTTACAACGTGTCAATTCTATTTAAGCATATGGGTTAGAGATTCTATGATGCACTCCTTGACCACAATGAAATATCTTGGTGCCATGGTTGAGCACTGTCTAAACTGGAAAAGCCACGTGAGATATGAAAATATGCTAACACGAATCATGCTAAATAAAAGTTACGAAGGAATCAGCGTTAGTTGTTGCTGGTGTTACGTTACTTGATATTATAGCTGACGAGATGAGATGCATATGTATTAATAGACGCCATTAAAGTCCAACGCTAAGCAGTGAAATGTAAAAAAAAAAGACCGATTAAATTCGATGAAAATATGTGAAGCCCGCTGGGAGAGTGCAGTCAAAGGCAATTCGCCCAAGATATTATTGGCGTTGAATTACCTATTCCAATAGTGAGGGGACAATTTCAAGAGACCTTCGGCAATTCAATTTAATAACTTCTTCACTCATGTCCCCGCTAGGCAGGACTGGAAGGGACACACAACAGAAAATGTATGGAATTTAGGCACACTTAAACAGTCACCTACTGTACAAGACGAACGGCAAAGAATTCTCTATGATAATAAATAAACGCTCCTCTACGTAGACGTCAAATTTAACGTCCACCACATATCTCTACATATCGACGAATATTCACATTCATCGGACCAAAATGTGAAATTCAAAAATTATTTCAACTACACACATGCAATTTTACTTCATAAATTAAATACACCTAGAGGTACCATCTGTTTCATCTGACGTTTCATTTATAATAGAACTGGTGACTTAAATATGTCATGTCGTTTTGGTGGAGAACTATGAAATTTAAATGTGTTTTGGACGTTTTTATTGTAAATATACATTTCTGTTGTATATAACATAAAAATGTTAACAAAAAAAACTAAAAGCCGTTGTTGATTTCTTGTTGGTTGTTTTGAACTAATGCCTCTATCTGCTATTATTAAAGCATTACTTTTCAACATCCAAATGCATTCTAGCCTAATGTCGTAAATATACTCAGAGAAGTGGTTACTCTTTGTTTTACTTTTGTCGTTTTTTCTTTGGTTATAAAAATAACGTTCCCCCTCCCCCCCCAGAAGGATGTTTGCTCAAAATTTACTTCTCCCTGAGTATACGCTTGTCCTTTTTTTAAAGCCCTCCTCGTTCATGGTATTGTTGCCATATATCAGCATCAATGTGCAATTAAATACTTATAAATTAATTGTAAATAACCACTTCAGCCGACAGTGGCTATGGCCTCAAATCCAGTGGCCGCAACATTTAGTCGTTCAACACCGTAAGAGCCAAGCAGACAGACAAAATGGCATTGAACAGTACCATTGCCATGTTATTGCTAACTGCGACAGCTTCGAATAATTTAAATGGCACAGAACCATCTCTTCAGATGGTGGATAGCACTTTTGTCATGGATGTACTAATGAGTGTCCATCGTCTGTATGACTTTAAGAATTTTATATTCTACATATCGAAACGTCTGGTTGTGGACACGGATATAGCAAAAGATTTCTTTCGTGGCTTTTGGCTGGAGTTTCCCAACAAACCCCACATCATAATGGTGGACAATGACATATCGATGCATGGCCTTCTAAGTACCCCTTCACTGTGTATAGTTATGACGACGGGACGTGATGACCCCATAATGGAAGTGACCGCTTCGAGTTTGAAGGGTTCGCGTTTCTTCAAAACCATTTTCGTTCTGTTTCCTTCAGTGGAATTGGAAGGGATCGATCAATCACTCGAGGATTACAAGTTATTTGGGAAAGTACAATATATCTACGAGTGGGTGTGGAAAAAACAATTCATCAATACTATTTTGCTTACTGTGTTCAATAACGTGTATATCCATAATCCTTATCCCAAACCTGAAATTGTCAGGATGACTGACAATTGGACAGCTGCGGATTTTTTTCTGGAATATAGTAGGGATTTTAAAGGGTACAGTATACAGTCTCCAGTATACCACGATTTGCCACGGGTTTTCTATATGACTCGCTTGCCGCAGGGGAGACGGAAGGATTACATTAGTGGGACGTCCGGTAAAATGTTCAAGGAATTTGTCAAATATATTAAGGCAACATTCAGTGAAACCCCTTCGGATGGTGGGAAATTTAAACCTGTGGATATTAACGGTATCATTATGCAGGTGACGGAAAAACAACTGGAGATTAGTCTACATTCATACACAGACATGATGGCGAGAACGCCCGGCAGCAGTTACCCCATTGGTATTAACGACTGGTGCATAATGGTGCCATTTCGTAATCGTTCACCCGAGCACATGTACCTGCAACGGAGTTTCCATGAGTCCACTTGGTTACTCGTCTGCTTTAGTGTCCTTTACATTGCCTTGGGTATTTGGTTGTGTACTCCTTCTAGGAAACGAGACTGGAGCTTAGCATTCTTGCAGTCCATATGCTCAATGATATCGATTGTACCGTTGACTGTTCTAACCAGGCCAACGGTTCGTATTCGTTTCATCTATGTCCTGCTGTTTGTTATGGGGTTCTTCATTACCAACACGTATATCTCGAAAATGGCCAGTTTCTTGACGGCTTCTCCAACTCAGCCACAAATAAATACTGTGCACGATGTGATTAAGGCCAAATTGTCAATTATGGTCATGGATTTTGAATACGAAGCCCTTATGACAAAAAACTTACCCCAAGCATTCCTGGATTTACTTATCATATCTTCCAAATACTCTATGGACACTCACCGAGATCGTTTTAATACATCCTTCGGCTATAGCATACAGTCGGATCGATGGAATTTTCTTAATCGCCAGCAGATGTACCTGAAGAAGCCCGTATTTCGACTCACCAGCATATGTATTGGACCATTCTATCACGTATTCCCTATGCAAAAGGACTCACATTTGGAGAGGCCTCTTAAATACTTTATAATGGCAGCCTATCAACACGGACTAAGGGAATATTGGGAGATGGAAACCTTTAACGATGCTTTATTTTTGGATTACGTCCATATGATGCTGGTCAATGAGAGTCCATTGCCATTAACATCATCATTTTTTCGTTCCATTTGGTTAACCTGGTGGTTGGGTATAGTCCTCAGTGGTCTGACATTTTGTTGGGAAATCAAGGGCATTACATGGCGCCGGGCCAAAAATGTCGGTGTAAAATACTTAAAAAAGTTTCAAGAGTAAATTTATAAGATGTCATCTTTACCAATAATTAGACTAATTAAATGTGGATTATATCCTAATAATGCTAACGGCTTGATGTCAAACTAAAGGACTAAAAATATTCATCGGATTTTGAAATGTATCCTCTTGTGGTTATGAGTAAATGGTCTAATAGTTTAAGAGCGAAAGAGTTAAGGCAATTTTCACCATGTCTGCTTAGAACTCACCAGGAGTTACAAATTTTTTTCGTACACTGTTTAACTCTTAGGCCAATATTTGCCTGGTTAATCATCTTTTATCAACGATCAAACATTATTTAAACTCTGAATTCATTGTTTAGGTTAATAGTTGATTGTTGTTTAAACAGCCAAAGTCGGGCATTTAAACCATGATCAAGTGACCATATGATTTTGATAGAAAACAAAAAGAACAACAAACACAATGTATATTTAATTGTTAATGTGACCAATTATAATCACCATCCTAGTTGAAATAACAATAAAAACGTATCATTTAACTCGTATTGCAGTTAGAACTTCATTTCTGCTCAAATACTAACCAATTTCATTAAATATTTTGTATTTTATCACTTCACTTGTCTTTTGTGTCAACTTGGTGCATTGTAACGATTAGCCGATAAATGTATCAATACCGGTTATTTTTCGTAGCATTTGCCACTGTTGCCATATAGGTAGGAAGATTATTTGACAAAGCACTGAAAAACTCTTTTCGTATTTAATGTCAGATCAAACATAAATCAAAATCAACTGATTACCAATTTAAAGAACCAGTCAAAAATTGGGCCTTTATCTCGTTAACACTTTAAGCCCGGTATTCAGTATTTATGAAATTTTCGTTGCCACAAGCAGTACGTGTATAAACAAATAACGATAATTTCATGAACCGAAAATTTCACTCACTTTTAATTTGCTTGGTATTCAGATCTTTGCCAAAACAAAGACGATTTACAATTAGACGACCAGAAGATGTGCGCAACTTGGCAACCCTGGTAAAAGAGAACCAAAAAGTGCTAGGAGTTCACTCAAACGCATTTCTCTCTCGCGTTATATCTTGCTTATTTCATAATTTTTGCATAGTTCATGTAATTTTACTTCAACATGGTTGGAATTTGTATAGTTATATACAATAACACTATCAAAAAGCTGCTCGTGTATTGAAATATTCAATGAAGAGAGTAAGAGAGAGAGTAGAGAAGTACTAAGGTTTCACTCGTTTTGTTTGTTGGCATTTGAGTGAAGAGAAATTTTGACTGTCTATTTGTACATCGTTTTTGGCCAAAATTTCGTAAGAAAAATCAAGCACAGGGGTGTTACGCCAAACTTATTTCATACGAAAAGAATTGTTTGGGACCGGAATTTTGACATTTCGATTATATTAGTAAACAAAAGTAATACCACATGCGTTAAAAATAATATGTAGTGCAAAGATGAATTATTAATGAAATATTTGCAAGGTAAATCAGAGATATGTGGCCACCTTTTTCTGTTTAGAGATAAATGACAAAATTTCTTACGAACATATCGCAAGAACTGAATACGGGGCTTTAACACTATAATTTGTAAACTGTTTAACTATTTAACATGTTGACTCTATCGCGATAATGGTTTAACAAACCATAATTGATTAAAGAGTTAGGCCTTTATTCATAAAATATATCAAACGTTTAGTAATAAAAATGTTCATACATAAGTCGTAGAATAAACCCGTAAAATGTAGATTTCAAGAGTTAAGCAGTAAATAGTTTAACAGTTGAAGATTGAAAGATTTGGGGAGTTAAAGAGGTAACAATTTGAAGAGGTAAGGAGTTAAATAGTTAAAGACTCATCGAGTTAAAGAATTAAATAGTTAAAGAGTTCAAGAATTAATGACTTTAATGTGGCATTTACACCGCAGTTTATAACGGCCAGGTGAGCAATAACCTTGTTATCTAATCTTTGCCGTTTACACTACCCAATCTGAGATCAAATTTAAATTTCAGGTGGCACCTTCGTGCTTAGACCAACTCCGAGCCGAGACAAAAGTATCGAAAACGGCGACACAACAGAAAAATTAAATTGGTGGCTCTTAGTTTTGACAGTGTTGTACAAATTTGGAATGATTTGAAGTAACTGTCGGTCAAATCCGGTCAGTAGACAAAATCGGCCCACATTTTAAACCAATAAGAGCCAACTATATCGGCGACAGCGTGAGCTTCAAAAAATATTTGGTGGCGGCGACGCGTCAGAAAATTTTCGACCGGCCTCCGTTTGTCAAACAGTTGATTTTTTTACGGTTGCATTTTTTAAGTAGCTAAACGTGTTGTATCAAAATGTTAACCCGAAAGGCTACTCATACAATGTTCAAAAACTGAAGTTAATTTTTAAAAATTAATTGTAACAAATACCTGTGGTTACTGCTTACAACAACAAGTACACCTACTGCTACTACCATGTACGTATGATTATACCATGGACTTAACGACTTGAAGATTCACATCGATTCAGTTTGCTGTTCATGTCGAGACCGAATTGTTTTTCCACTTTGCAGAATATGGAATGCGAGGCAACTTCAATCAATTACATAAACCAAAATTTCCAGACAACATTAAGGGTGGTTGTCTATAAGTCGGGAATTAGTCACTTCGCTTTACTTAAAAAAACGTTACAGTTGTTCTGTGACCACCTGCGTTGAGTTACGTTATTTAATGGGTAGTTTATAAAACCCAGCGCAACGTTTTCGATCACTTCAGCTGTCAAATTCAACACTCCATAATTCCTGGCGTTAGTTGTAGAAATTACAAATTGAATGAAAACTGTCGTATGGGACATTAATGGGTTGCAAAACTATTATAATTATATATATTTTAAATAATTATGGGTATCAGTTGATGTTACGACAATAAGCTTGTTTTTTTAATTCCTGCTAAACTAAGTTTTCGACGACTTTGTATGGGGAGCCGCTTAAAATCGCTTAATATCGCTTAGGTCCCCATACAAAGTGATCGAAAAATTAGTTTAGCAGGGAATATAAAACCAGGCTCCATATTAAAAAAAATAGCCAATATATTTTTAATGCGGCCAAATTACACGTGTTTTTTGCAGGTAGTTAATGAAATATTCTTTAAAGAGGAAAATTTATTCGACGATGTAACTCAAAATAACCTAACCTAGGATTTATACACGTTATATACATTTCCTTAAATATTGTTGGCATTTGCAGTATTATAACCAGTAGCATTCTTAAGGTCTGTTGATCTATTGAACTGTACACTGTTTCATTGTGCACAGTTCACTCAAGATAACTTTTTCTAGTCCATAGCTTTTTATTTTAGTTGGGCAACTCTGTAAACCACAAATGTCAGTGACAGTTTTCGTAAGCGAACGCAATAGCGAAGTGATGTATAATCTACCATTTTTTGACTTTGGCGTTTGCGTTGGCTTTTGCGTTTACGTTCACTTTCGAAACTTTCAGAATACTACCCTAACTAATTTGTCTCCTGTATGAGAAATATACAAAAAAAAGTACAAAAATCTCTTTTGTCGTTTTGATTTTATCACGAAAATACCGCGTACCCGAACTTATGAAAGTCCTTGGGAAATTACAACGCTTATGTTTGTTTGCCAATGTAAACTCACTCATTTACTGAAAAATTTACCTTTAAGGACACTGCATGCCCATTTATAACAACTGTCAATATTAACAAAATCAATGCTGTTCACAAACAGTCCTTAAGGACTCTTTTCTTGTTAACTAACAACTTTGTCAACATATTTTTTTTTTACTGAAATATTACATGTCAATGTTAGGTTAATGACAATTTGAGTGAATTGAATTATTCTCAATCGGCAGTTTCGTCAGTAAAGTTCACCGATGTTAACCAGACACCTTATACTACTGTTAATTTCCAACATTTCACTGTGGCACTCAGGCCATTTTTGGAACATGACATTCATGGCGAATATAATAATACCCTTGGCCAAGCTAATACAGACTCAAGAAGTCATTTGGTTTATATCGCAGCATATGAACACAAGGGACAGTGAAAATGTCCAGACGTTTGTTAATACAATACACAGGAGTAACTTCATCACCCAAATGGTAATGACCAATAACACGGACATTCGCATCACACGCACCGAGAGCAAACGTAACTACTTGGGAATTGTATTGACCACGGGCACCGATGATGACGGTACACGACAAAGTTCTGAAGGGACGCCACTATTTTCTGAATTTTGTGATACTAGTTACACTCACCGATGAATTCGAAATTGTCGAACAAACCCTGTTGAGTTTGAATCAGAGGAATTTTCAAAACACCTTTCTATACATTGGGTACCAAAATGGTTCGTCAGATTTGTTCGGTATCCAGTACTATCCGGAGTATACAATCGTGGTACGCACCGATATATTGGCATATACACGAGACATGTTTAAATATGCCCACGGCGGAATGGATTATTTGGGTTACAAGGTATATACCCCCTTGCGCACTGATATTCCCGGAGTGTTTCAGTATCGTAACAAAGAAGGTCTCCTGGTAAGGCAAGGAATATCTTATGGCATTTTCAAGTTTTTCCTGGACTATATAAATGCCACTATTGAGGTGTATGATATGCCAAATGATGCTTTGGGTGGTGAGGCCATTGATATGAAGGCGGCTCTTGATTTGATACGTGAAGGCAAAATATTGATGCTGGGTCATTCGTATGCTCTCTTTCCCATAGACGATGAGGTGGACAAAAGCTATCCCATAATGGTAGTGAGATGGTGCCTCATGGTACCCATTTGGAATACCGAGACAGCATTTTACTATCCGGTCAAGCCTTTCGACGAAATCGTGTGGTATGCGGTGCTGCTTACATTTATAATTCTCTCGTCCACAGATTGCCTGTGGATCCTAAGTCACAGTTTGGGTCAAGAGAACGAGAGTCGGGAATATCTAGTTGAGACCCTAAGAAATAGTGTTTTGGAAAACTTTTGCTTTATCATTAACACGGCTGCTGACAGAACTATTAGAAACCCCTCTGTAATACGTTTCCTCTTCTATGCCTTTGTGTGGTTCCATGGATTCTTCTTAACCGCCAACTATACCTCGCTGCTAGGTAGTATTCTTACGGTGACGTTATTCCGGAATCAGCTCAACACCATCGACGATTTGATCCAGTCGAATACCTCGGTTATGATTATAGACTACGAGTATGAGTTTCTGCTGTCAGGTGGATTGAATTTATCCAGCGACTTTATGAAACTCATCATCCGAGTGGATGCAGCGACCTTTAGTCAGCATCAATTGGCCTTGAATAAGTCATTCGCCTATTTTGTCACCGATGACAAATGGCACTTCTTGGAAATGCAACAGCAACATCTCAAACAGGGTCTGTTCAAGCTGACCGATATCTGCTTTGGCTCATATCACTTGGCATTCCCACTACAGCCCGACTCACCCATGTGGCGGGACTTGGAGTACTTTCTTTATCGAGTGCATTCATCGGGTATGTTCCATTACTATGAGCGGAAGGCATTTGAGAATGCCGTCCAGATGGGATTAGTTAAACGCTACACCGATGCCACGGCATTTACCTCAGCACGTATGGAACATGTAATGATGGTCTTTGTCATGCTGGCGATTGTCTACGGCATAAGCTGTGTGGTTCTATTGGTAGAACTGGGTTTCCATTGGCTTAATAGAAGTTTCAGAAGGCAATCCAAGACATGTTCAATGAAATAAAGTTAACGCAAATAATTGTAATGAATAAGGTGTTTTATTGGAATATTCAATGAATTCTTAGGCTCAAATGAAATTCGGAAAATTCCACATGAATTTTAGATTTTTCTTATTGAACTGCGGAAATTTCAAATTCAATAACGAAATTTCATTTAAAATTACACAAATCGAAATAAAATTACGAATATTCATTTGAAATTGGGAACATTGCAAATGATAAGGGTAATATTCACATTGGTTTGAGAGAATTCCAAATGTAATGTACATCTGGCAGTTAGCTTCAGAATATCGTAAAAATGATTTCAAATAGGGAGAATTCCTAATAAAGCCCGCCTCAACACCAATGCGGAGTCTTGTGGCAACAAAATCACATTGAGTTTTATTATTATAACAGCAACAACATATACCCCGATTCCCGCATATCAGCCGCATTGGGTTTTACCGGTCTTTAAACTAAGACCTTTTTCACTTCCACATTTGGGAAGTTCTAAATGATTAACACAGATATTGTATTTTAATTCGAAAATCTTAACATTGAAAAGTATTCCTAACGATCACCCCTACCCCACTATCCCTTTGCGATCGATGATAATTTCCAAGATCAGGCTAACAACTCCCATCACATACATTACACCCAATACCATAAACATGGCACCCAAGTGATCCAATCCTGCTGATGCATATTCATTAGTTTCCACCACTTTCGGCACAAGTCCCCCAGCCAGGGCGTATTGCAAAGCTTTACTCTCGTACATCTGAAATAGCCCAGAGAAGTGAACGCGAAAAAGGAAATACTCCAAATTTCTCCAGATTGAGGAATCAATATAACAATAAAAACAATAATGTCTTCTAAAATAAATATTAATTTATTTTATTTTTAATAAATATTTATTTTCATTTGTTTTCTGCACAACTTAAGTAGCAGCCCTCGTAATTATATATAAACCTAATTCCTATAGCGATGGATAACAAGTTCTAGGATCAAACATATTCCACCCACCACGTACATGATACCCAAGACAAAGAATAGCATTACCAAATTTCACGACTTCACGACTCTCCATTAAACGTTGAATATAACCAGCAGATAGGGCAGACTGAAACGCTGTCTGTTCGTATCTTTGTATAAGACCATTGGAGTGGGTGTGAAATAGAAAATACTCCAAATCACGCCATGCATGGGAAAGAACTTCTCACTTCTATCAAACTTGCGGTAAACCAAAAGATCCACAAAAGGTCCAGACAATACAAGACTATAACAATGCCAATGACCAAAAACCATACTCGATACTCGAACGGCTGCACCGGGTAGAAACATGTTGATATACTATTGCGTTGTGGAACCATGAGACACCACTTCACCACCATTATGGGTCAGCTCTTATCTAAATCATCATCGAATTGGTACAAGGCATAGGAATGGGGGGACAGGTCGATTTTTCTGCTGCGCACTAAATCATTTTATTCTCCTGCAAAGGACCATTCAGGGAATGAACAAATGCCTTCAGTACATCGTAGGCAGTATCGTGTATCAGAGAAGCCCATGTTGATCCTGAGATATAAAAACTTTTGGATAATCTTTTTTAATGGGTTTAAATAATTTGTATCCACCTACGTCCTGAGAAGCCCCTAACAATTTCTTATGAATTTTTGCTAAGTATTCCTGCATATCTGTACGATTTTCGGAAGTATATTTCGGAGACTGTTTAGAGCCGTAAAGGAGATTATGCCCTCTGACGTTTTCAAAATAAACGACATTAAGAAAGAAACTACCTTTGTACAGACTATAGCAAATATTTGAAACTTTGGAGACATAAATCACATGAAATGATCGAAATGCCATTACGTTTAGATGACAGCTGCGACATTTGAATGTCAGTGCGATTGGTCCAAACGTATTGTTGCATTTCCGAAAATTCAATGAAACGTTTTCTAAAGCTGCCCAATTTATAGGTCTGTTCGGTGGTCATTTGTTCGCTGATTAACCACATCACCTGCCGGGTTTGCAAACCCTGTTATAAAGTTGAATATGTGTATATGTGTCATTCCATTGGTTGGAAGGGACTATATAATTACAAATGATGGTAACCACAATAAACTTTTTAATAATCATATTTGAAAGGACAAATGACGACTAAGGAACTAACAAACGTGCAAAGGTCTTTTAGGTTTATCGTCCTCATACTTTATTCCCCAAATCGTATATTCCCTGGACAATACATACAAGCGAAGAAATAACATCTAATGTGTCCTGTGCCCCTTGTACAGTATTAAGCAAACAACAACTCGACATATCCTTCACTTTCTTAATATTTGTGAAACTGTCAGCGTGTTAGTGTCAGTGTCAGTAGCACCAACAACATCTATAGTTGTATCATAGCAATATGTGTCATCTCTGCATAAGGAAACGAAAGTACAAAGATTACTTCTTTAAATCTCAAGTACAACATAATGTAGTGGCATCACGATAGAAGGACATATAACAAAAGATGAAATGTAAGGTTTCAGGACATTTACAAACAATAAAGTCTTAAATGTTTAATCTTTTGTCCTATGGAACCAGATCATATACATGAAACAATTGATTTCTCTATTGTTGATGTTGCCACCACTGTTTTGTCTTTGACTATCATCCATTCTAGTAACACAACTTCAACCATATTTTTTACACAACTTCCAAAGTCTGGCAGTGTTTCTCTTAAGGTCTGAACTCGAACCAGCTTCTTCGATAGATCAACATTTATATAAATAAAATAAATATTTTGCCATTACAACCCATGAAGGGTCAGTGGAGAGCTTCTCACAATCGGTGAACTGTGCCCTTTCTAGTTTTGCACTCACCGATTGGGAAATACAATTTTACACCGGTTCCGACCGGTGTTTTTGACAAGCATTTTCACGGCTAATTACTAGATATTGTAGCCGATATTAAGTGAGGTGACCATCGTCACTTGAAATGTAATGATCTCAGAGCAGGGATAAAACCCACGTTCTCATGTAGAAGAGTCGAACACTCTATCAATTTTACCACCGACGGATACCACAATATATTTTTTTGAAGTTTTCGTTAAAACTATAAACCGAGTTTTTACCCATAGGCCAATATTTTGGGGGTGTCTATCACTTCAAAAACAAATCATGTCTGTTTGAAACCGATGGTTATTCAGCATGATGCAAAAGAGTTGTGCATGAAAGTGTTTCCAATGTTAATGCTTGGTATACTTTGAACGTATATAAAGTATAGAGGAATTCTCATTAATATGATGAGTGTTTCGATACATACAGTTTTGATGAATTGCCGAAAATCGTACCAAAAACGTCTGCTGGTGAAGATCTTGGTAAGATCCGAAATAGTTATACACAAAGCCCTGGTATCGTTGGAACACTTTTGTGTTCTACTTTTTACTAAATAAGCTTAATAATTAAAAAGGTCTTGAGCTTGAATAAATTTAAAAAATCGAAGATAAAAAAAACCGACCGACTAAAAACTGCCGCAAGGGAAATTATGGTTTTTCTTTGACCCCAATTACACGATGAGTTTATCCCTGCAAGAAAATTCGTGAATTTTACGTTCGTTTGGCAAGAGGTGTAGGGAAGTAAGAGAGGAGGCAAAAATGCTATGAAATGCCCTGGCATTGTGTTTCGGGGAATTTTTATCAATTTACCTTTGTGTAGTTTCCGTTTTTGTCTTGATTGTGAAATTTCATAGTTATTACTTTTGTGATAATTTAATAATGCCAGAAACTTTGGTGGATTCTTTGAGGAATGCTGCTCACTTTGAGACAGAAAATCTAGCTCTGAAAAACCCTGGATTACAGGCAGAATACAAAATATGTGTAAAATAGATCTTATACTCGGTAATATAGCACGACGGAGGAGACAAAGTCAACACTGTGCTGATTATCATAGGCATAGAGTAAATATGAACTAGAGGGGCCGTTTCTCGCATTAAATTTAGGGCATTTGGTGTGGTTACATATAAACGTTGCATGTTGATAAGTATTGCTGTAATAATAGCAGATAGAGGTATTAGCACAAAACATTCAACAAGGCAACAACAACAGTAGTCCGTGTTAAATACAGCACAAATACTAGGGTGGTGCAAATTGGCATGCAAAAAAATTTTTTTATGAAAAGTTAAGGTCTTACCCCCCAAAAGTGTTCCATATAATTAGAAAAAAAAGTGTGCAAATTTTTATTAAGATTGGTTAATATCTAGAGGTCGCACCAGGGCTTCAAAATTTTATACATATGACATATGGAGTTTACAATGCGAATTAAAGTAATGTTTGGATTCCTTCTGACTGATGACGTAATATCGCTGATTGCACTTTCATTTTACAACCTGTGGATAAAAACGAAAGCTATAATTTGCAATTCAATGAATCCATACCTTTTGAAACCCTCGGTCAAAGTAGACTTCTTGGCATCAGGGAATTTTTTTCTGTGATCTTCAACAACTTCTGTTCCTCATCCGTTGTAATGATGTTGTTGAATTCTTGTATAAGAGTACAGCCTCGCTCTCCAACATCATTGACAACCTATAGGAAATAGTAATTTTGTTGCGTAATTAATATTTAAAAAATTCAGTTAAAAAATATATGGGAGAAAATAAGTCTCTCCATTAATTCAGCTGCAATAGTAACTGCATTTTGGTATTCTGCATCTTGCTTCCAGGAGGATGAGGGTGTCTGAATCCAATTCGTTGCAATTCCAAGAGCATCAAAGAGTTTGGTAGTATTTTTGGTAACCAATTGATCCAAGGTCAGGAGACTCAAGTCATCATCTTTCTTTTTGCTTAGATCAAGTCTTGGCAGCGGGTTAGGTTGACTGTCTCGAGCAAGAGCCAAAACCATTGAGTATTTTGTTGCATCATCAACCTTGATATCAAAAATGGCGAATCCTATCAATATCTCTGATAGATGCCAAAGATGACATTTGAAACTCTTCAAAGCAACTTCTGATATTCTTGTAAAAATCGGTTCTGCTTTGAGTCGAATGAGATTTTTAATTAAATTCAGATCACGTCTTGAAGCATCAATAGATATCGGAACCATTATCCAGTTAGGCAGGTAAATTCTTATTGCAAAGACGCTGAATTGGGCAAGACCCGTCAACTCTTTCGGAGTAAGTTTGAACTGTGACCGGAAATTAAATATGTTCATGCTGTAATTGACTTTTGCCATCCATCTTGCCCTATGAAGAGCTCCTGGAACCATAATCCTTGCTCCTCGTTCAGATTCACTGCCTAGAAAGATCAAACTCAATTCAAGGATCTCTCGATAGTCATCTCTTGGGTGCTTGGTTTCCAAATTAATCTTGATATTCCGAATGAGAGCGTCCACATCCGGAATCCCCTCCTTTACAGTAGAATACTGGATCCCAGGTTCGTATTGATCAGCAGCTATGAATTGCACTCGATGGACCCGTGATTAAATCCCAAGCAGCTGCAACAATTAGCTCAAAAATGTGGTGCCTGCACCCCAGTCCAATTAATTTTCTTGAGAGCTTCTGCTGTAATAAAACCGTACCGCCTTTGTAAACTCCAGTATTGCTCGCTGTAGTATCAAAGCACATGAAGCTTATTTGATTTTCAAGGTTCCATTATTTTAAAAGTTGAAATATGGCCTCAGCTTGAGCTTCTCCTGTTGAGCTAACAATTTTGGGAACTCCAAGGAGTTTAGTATTTCCAGAGCCCGAGATATAGACTGCCAACCGATCTTCTGGTGCTTTGTGAGAGAGAGCTGGCAAAAGTTTACTATCCCAATGAACTACTAATTTGTAACCTGGTTTAAATTGCTCCTTAAGTTCTTCTCCAGCTGTGGCCCGATTCTCCATACGAACACGTCGAAGACTGTCTCGGCTTAATGTTAGCTCTCCAATGTCATGACCCAGAGCATGAGCCGTTGCTGCACTAACTTGGCTATGCGAATAATCGCCCAAGTGAAAATCGCCTAAAACCCAAAAATGAACAATGACCCAAAATTTTTGGGAGTTTTTTCATTAAGAAGAACGTCTAATGCTCAGAAATCCATAATTGATTCTTTAGACAACGAAGAAATATCTAAAATCGTTTTATATAATATGTGGGGGTTTGATGGAAGTTCCGGCCACAGCTCATGCAAGCAAGCATTTCTTGATCCAGGTGCCAGTGATTCTTCAGTTTCTATAACATCTCTTGTACCACTTAAAATGGTTTGTATGAACAAAACAATATGGCAAAACCCTCAGCCATCATCAACTAGATTTTGCAGACCACTGAAAATTGAGTTCATTAAAGAATCTGCTACTACTTCAAAAGAAAGAGTGGATGACGAAGTAAATTGTTTACAAGATTCCGTTGTCTCAGCAGGAGAAAGATCCGTAAAAGTAAGCCACGTATTAATGTTAGTGATGATAGATGGGAAAGTATGCAACGCAATAACGGAAACATCATCCACCCAAAGGTGTTACATATGTCATGCAATAAGCAAGCAATTTAATTGCGTTGAAGATATGATTGCTAGATCTGTTAATACAGACAACTTACAGTTTGGTTTATCTATCCTTCATGGATGGATAAACTTCTTCGAGTGCCTTTTACACCTAGCATATAAACTGCCTTTAAAAAAATGGCAAGCAAGGTCAGAAGAGGATAAGAAAGTTGTGGCTGAAACTAAATCACGAATTCAAAAAGAGTTTAAGGAGAAAACCGGTCTAATTATTGATCAACCAAAACCTGGCGTTGGCAACTCCAATGACGGTAACACGGCTAGACGATTCTTTCAGAATGCTGAACTTTCTGCCGAAATTACAAAAATTGATTTGGAATTAATAAACAGGATGCATACAATGCTAATAGTTGTTTCCTGCAAACACGAAATCAACATTGAACGTTTTAGAAATTTCGCCCATAATACTACCAGGTATTATGTTGAAAAGTATTCATGGTTTAACATGTCACCTACATTGCGCTAATTTTTTATTCATGGTCCTGAAATAATTGCGCATGCACTATTGCCAATTGGAAAACTCTCTGAGGAAGCACAAGAAGCCAGAAACAAAGACTTTAAAAATTACAGAGAACATTTTTCTCGCAAATGCAGCCGAGAAAAGTCTAATGAAGATGTACTAAATAGGTTTCTTGTGAGCTCCGATCCAATTATATCACACATGAGCAAGAAATATGAAAAGAAAAACACCCCATTGCCACAGTCCGCACTTGAACTACTAATTTTTTCCAGTATCTCCGATAGTGAAAATGATGATGATGATGGTGATGATGATGATAATGATTATGATGATGGGCATGATGATCGTGATGACAATAGTTAAGGAGATAATGAAGATTGTAATTGTTGTCCATAATTTATCAAAAAAATAATTCATAAATACATATTTTTTCATATAAAAAAAATATCAAAAAAAATCCAATGTTTCCAAAAATAGGCTTTTTTTACTCAGTAAGTTGAAATTTTTTTTCTATATTAACCTTTTTTTCATTTACCATTTTGAAACCCGTTTTTTTTTTAAATATTACACATATTAAAATTTAGATTTTTTAAATTTTATCATTGCGACTTTGCATTAAAATGGGGCAAAAATTAGCATTCAATGGCTTATATCTTTAGAAGTTGTCATTTTATCAAAATGAGACTTATACTGGTGAAAAGTACATTCAAATACCTTTTAACTAAAGTATAAAGTGTATGTATATATTGGCAAAGAAAAAGCATGGCATCTTGATTGTGAATTTCAAGGAAAGTTTGTTTTTCCAAAATTTTCAAACTTTATGTTAATAAAGTCTGTATTTGGAATGCTAGAACTACATGTTATATAATAAATGATTACTTGTTTTCCTGGAGTTCAAAAATGTGAACTTAGTTTGTTCTTATAATCGTAATGTTTTGAAATAATAAGAATTTTTGCAAAACACCTACATGCATAAATTGTACTGTGTTTGTTGTTTTATAAAAAAAAATCAAAAAAAATCCAATTTTTTGAAAAGTCCTTTTTTTTAATCAGTAAGGCACATATTTTCCAAAAAATATTTAAAAAATAATTATCCACCTTTCCCTGAATTAATAGCAACTTTGGGTCTGATTCAACCCAGTGTGCACCGTTTGGAATCGGTATAAAACTGTATAGTGAATGTACAACTAGAATGCCCACCGCCCTCTAATTGTGAGAAACTCTCCTCAGTCCCTTCATATGATGTAAGCGGAAACTATTTACTTACATATTTATTAAGATGAGGAAGAGTCTACTGAACATCCCATCTACACGTGTCCAGCACAAGCCAGTAGGAGGATTTCTGCTACTAACTCATTCTTCATTAGCTACCTAAGAAGATTGGCTCATTTGCTTCGTAGAGCAAATCTCGTTGTCCCATAGTATCGCAATGCAATACATTGCAATACCTTGTTAGAAATCGAAACGTGGATTTCTTTTGCCCTAGCCCGAAAGCAACAAACTTTATTTCGACAATTCAAATCTGAGTCCAGCCCGGAATTTGTGGGCTGAAGTTGTGATGCGTTTTCGTGGGCATAGGTTATACCACTCATTAACCAAGTTTGGCATTTGTAAAGCCCACCCATTACGGGGAGTGAGAATTTTTTCCATGGATGTAATACGTTCAAATACTCCAAGAAAAAATGTGCACAAACTTATTATATGTTGTCGTTTTGATTTTTTTCAGGGAACTTATGAAAGTCTTTGGTATATGATAACTTTTATATTTGCATGTTAATGTTAAATGAAAATTTGTCCTTTAAGGACATTCCATGACTATTTACAGCAAATGTCAACAAAAAGAAAACAATGCTGTTCACAAACAGTCCTTAATGACTCTTTTCCTGTTAACAACTGTGTCAACATATTTTTTTTTTTGCTGAAATGTTGCATGTCAATGTTAGATCAATGACAATTTAAGTGAATTGAATTATTCTCAATCGGCAGTTTCGGCAGGAAAGTTAAACGATGTTAACCAGTCACCTTATACTACTGTTAATTTCTAACATTTCACTGTGGCACTCAGGCCATTTTTGGAACATGACATTCATGGCGAATATAATAACACCCTTTACCAAGCTATTACAGACTCAAGAAGTAATTTGGTTTATATCGCAGCGTATGAACACCAGGGACAGTGAAAACGTCCAGACGTTTGTTAGTACAATACACAGGAGCAACTTCATCACCCAAATGGTAATGACCAATAACACGGACATTCGCATTATACGCACCGATAGCAAACGTAACTACTTGGGAATTGTATTGACCACGGGCCCCGATGATCCCATAATGACGGTGCACGACACAGCTCTGAAGGGACGCCACGTTTATATGAATTTCGTGATACTAGTTACACTCACCGATGAATTCCAAATAGTCGAACAAACCCTGCTGACTTTGAATCGGAAGAATTTTCAAAATACCTTTCTATACATTGGGTACCAGAATGGTTCGTCGGATTTGTTTGGTATTCAGTACTATCCGGAGTATACAATCGTGGTACGGACCGATATATTGGCATATATAAGAGAAATGTCTAAATATGCATATGGCGGAATGGATTATATGGGTTACAAGGTATATACTCCCTTGCGCACTGATGTTCCCGGAGTGTTTCAGTATCGTAACAAAAAAGGTCTCCTGGTAAGGCAAGGAATATCTTATGGCATTTTCAAGTTTTTCATGGACTATATAAATGCCACTATTGAGGTGTATGATATGCCAAATGATGCTTTGGGTGGTGAGGCCATTGATATGAAGGCGGCTCTTGATTTGATACGTGAAGGCAAAATATTGATGCTGGGTCATTCGTATGCTCTCTTTCCCATAGACGATGAGGTGGACAAAAGCTATCCCATAATGGTAGTGAGATGGTGCCTCATGGTACCCATTTGGAATACCGAGACAGCATTTTACTATCCGGTCAAGCCTTTCGACGAAATCGTGTGGTATGCGGTGCTGCTTACATTTATAATCCTCTCGACCACAGATTGTCTGTGGATCTTAAGTCACAGTTTGGGACAAGGAAATGTGAATCGTGAATGTCTAGTTGGGACCCTAAGAAATAGTGTTTTGGAAAACTTTTGCTTTATCATTAACACGGCTGCTGGCAGAACTATTAGAAACCCGTCTGTAGTACGTTTCCTCTTCTATGTGTTTGTGTGGTTCCATGGATTCTTCTTAACCGCCAACTATACCTCGCTGCTAGGTAGTATTCTTACGGTGACGTTATTCCGGAATCAGCTCAACACCATCGACGATTTGATCCAGTCGAATACCTCGGTTATGATTATAGACTACGAGTATGAGTTTCTGCTGTCAAGTGGATTGAATTTATCCAGCGACTTTATGAAACTCATCATCCGAGTGGATGCAGCGACCTTTAGTCAGCATCAATTAGCCTTGAATAAGTCATTCGCCTATTTTGTCACCGATGACAAATGGCACTTCTTGGAAATGCAACAGCAACATCTCAAACAGGGTCTGTTCAAGCTGACCGATATCTGCTTTGGCTCCTATCACTTGGCATTCCCACTACAGCCCGACTCACCCATGTGGCGGGACTTGGAATACTTTCTTTATCGAGTGCATTCATCGGGTATGTTCCATTACTATGAGCGGAAGGCATTTGAGAATGCCGTCCAGATGGGATTAGTTAAACGCTACACCGATGCCACGGCATTTACCTCAGCACGTATGGAACATGTAATGATGGTCTTTGTATTGCTGGCGATTGTCTACGGCATAAGCTGTGTGGTTCTATTAATAGAACTGGGTTTCCATTGGCTGAATAGAAGTTTCAGAAGGCAATCCAAGACATGTTCAATGAAATAAAGTTAACGCAAATAATTGTAATGAATAAGGTGTTTTATTGGAATACTCAATGAATTCTTAGGGTCACATAAAATTTGGAAAATTCCACATGAATTTGAGATTTTTTTCTTTTTGAAAAATTAAGAATATTCATTTGAAATTGGGAACATTGCAAATGTTAAGGGTAATATCCACATTGGCAGTTTAGCTTCAGAATATCTGAAAATTGATTTCATATTAGGAAAATTCCTAATAAAGCCCGCCCCAAAACCAATGCGGTGTCTTGTGGCAATAAAATCACATTGAGATTTATTATTATAACAGCAACAAAATATACCGCGATTCCCGCATAGCATTGGGTTTTACAGGGCTTCAAACTAAAAGCTTTCTCACTTCCACATTTGAGAATTTCTAAATGATTAAAGTATAAGTATGTTCCCAATTTCAATTGAAAATGGTGTAATTACACATAACTTAGATATTGTATTTTAATTCGAAAATCTGAACATTAAAAAGTATTCTTAACGAACACCCCTACCCCACTATCCCATTGCGATCGATGATAATTTCCAAGATCAAACTAACGACTCCCATCACATACATTACACCCAATAGCATAAACATGACAGCCAAGTGATCCAATCCTGCCGATGCATATTCATTAGTTTCCACCAATTTCGGCACAAGTCCCCCAGCCAGGGCGTATTGCAAAGCTTTACTCTCGTACATCTTAAATAGACCAGAGGAGTGAACGCGAAAAAGGAAATACTCCAAATTTCTCCAGATTGGCGAATCCGTCTGCATGGGATAGGCCAAATGATATGACCCAAAACATATATTCGAGAGTTTGAAATGTTTCTGTTTCAAGTGTTTTTGGGCCGAGTTCAGGAAATTCCAGCGATCATCGGTAATGAAATAGGCATAGCTCGAATTCATTGCCACTTGGTGGTGATAGAAAGTGACAGGATCGACCTGAATTAGCAGTTTGTGGAAATCCTGCGGCAACGAATAACCCATGGATAATAGAAACTTCAACTCGTAGTCAATAATCATAACTGGCAGTTGGGCCTTCACCACATCCTCAATGGTATTTATTTGCTCGCGAAACACAGACACCGTTAGAGTACTTCCCAGGAAAGAGGTGTAATTGGTGGAGAGAAAAAACCCAAATCAAAAAATTAAGGCGTAAAAGAGAAACCTGCTGCCATGTGGTCTAATAATCTCCCGAGCTGGTGCAATATTAAGAATGTGGCAGTAGTTATTGAACCACAAGTCACGAAGTTGTTGGTTACACCAACCAGTTAACCGTGAGATCACGTCAAAGGCGCATGCAGCTACATACGCCGAGATTACCAGAAGCCACACTTTCCACTCGAACGGTTGCAGAGCGTACAGAAATGTTGAGATACTATTTCTTAAAGGCAGCATTAGACACCATTTAACCACCATGAGAGGATAACTTTTCTCCAGCTCATCATCGGTTTGAAACAACGCATAAGCATGAGCCGAAAGTTGGATTTCCTTGGATCGTATCAACCGCAGCACATCTTCCATATTGATCACATGCCCATCTTGCATTGTATCGTATTCCATCAACTGGCCATTGAGTGTTTCAATAAATGCTTCCAATATACGGTAGGTGGTACCTTGAACTTTTCGCCTGCCTTTATGGCCGTCGTAGGGAAATACACTAGGAACATCCAGCCGTAGGGGTGTTCGGAAAGTATAACCTTCTACATTTAGCGATGCTTCTGATATCTTTTTTATTTCCGCACGAAATACTGCCATATAATCCGTCTGGTTTCGCATTTGAAATTTGGGATATTGGAGAAACCCAAAAAGGTTATCCCTGCCTTCCGGTACAGTTTGAAAATACACCACACTGTGGACGAAATTCCCACGATGCAAAAGGCACAGTAGTTGCTCGATAGGTTTAAGATCGGAAACTGTGGGAGCATAGACAATAACAGACATAGCAAAGTGACGGCCAATTAATACGCGATCGTGTATTGTCATTATAGGATCTTCGACTCCAGTGGTTATGACCACTGATATAGAGCCTCTCTTCGATTGTATATTTATCATTCGTACATCCGAAAGTTTGGTCCACACAAATTGGCTCATATTGGTATGCGTGGCCAATCCC
This sequence comes from Phaonia tiefii, assembly GCA_963931995.1. Taxonomy (NCBI): domain Eukaryota; kingdom Metazoa; phylum Arthropoda; class Insecta; order Diptera; family Muscidae; genus Phaonia; species Phaonia tiefii. The sequence goes on along the minus strand of OZ008371.1, from coordinate 10,656,478 downwards.
CTTAAAAAGTTATCAGCCTGTTTACTTTGTTCCACATCCAATTGGCTACTTAGGAACCAGACGATTTCTTGTATATGCACCAGATAGATAAATGAGTCCAAATAGGAGTATATGAAAGAATAATTCCAAGGCCAGGCGGGAGTTACAAAATTATTTAAAATAACCAGGATATAGAAAAGCCTTTTGAAATCCATGACTCACAGATTTAAAGTGATGGCAAATGTTCAACAATTGTCATGTTATGAAGGATATTCCACGATATTCCTTGGAGTCTTATCGTTATGTTTTATTATCACCTTTAAATTAATTTGCGACAATTACGTGATTACGTCAAACAAAATGTAAGGGACAAAATCGTTCCTTTTATTCACATAGCGATGGAAACAATTACCATGATTAAAATTATAACTGCTCGTATCAAAAAAGCAGTTGCTTCTAGCCAGCCGAATGATACTCAACGCCCAGAGACAGTGGAATTAAGGGCTGCTTGTCGGCGTTTCTGTTTAGGAACATAGCATTGGCTACGGAATATAAAAGAGAACTCGAAAATACGTACATGTTACGATACGCATGCCTTTTTGCTTATGGTTCAACTAACATTTGAATAAACAGTTTGTCACAGTAACATTAGAATATTTATCAACAAAGAGTTTGCGGTGTGTATTACAGCTTGGCAGATCAGTAAAGCTTTGTTCCAGCCTGTTTGTCTACCTCGAACGAAATGCTAAGCGAACGAAACTCAGACACTCACATTCGACTCAAATTGGGTTTCTCTAAATCGACATTTTAGTTCGCCTGACTGCAAGTTTTATTCCTATCTGACTGGACATTCGAAATAGAGAAACCAAAATATGTACTGAACAGTTTTGAAAAATTTTACGTTTTGATTCAACTTGAAACGACAAGATTGTGAAACCCAAATCAACTTTCTTTCGTCTAGAACACGAACGAACGCTGTCGTTCGAGATAGCCAAACAGGCTGTTATTGTCTATAAATGGTTACCGTAAAATTAAAGCCACCGCATACGATCACACCACGATGACTGGATGAAATCGTTGCGGAGTTCTCTGTGCACATCTAGGTGGCCCCACTATGCGGTCTCACCGCTAACGATTTATTAGCTGTGTAATTCTCTGTAACCATTAAGAAGCGATGTCGTTAATCTGAAATGGTTCTGCAAACTACTGTCGAGAGTTATAACTATTACAAATAGTCGGTTGGGGTGAATTATGAGTCAGTTTTAGTTTTATTAACGATAAATACAACAACGCCAAAAAATTATATAAGTATACAATATTTTGAATTACGCCCAAAACAAAATTATCTGTCAAAGGATTTTTGTTTGTTTTAACCCAGCAAAACATTCGACTGCAAAGACCCAGTTGTGGAACATTTCATACTGCAAAACAAACTGTTCGACTCCCGGTTCTACAATTGGTTATATTCGTTCCAAAACAAACAGGTTATTTTATGATAAACTAGAATATAGTATTTCAGTCGGCACGATTGTAGCATATGCAACTACAAAACGATTGATTCGCAGCAGAGTTGAACTATAATTTTATTTTTGTTTATTGCTTTCGTTTTTAATATTTGTATAAGTGCATATTGTTCGTATTATCTTAAAATTATAAAACAATTTGCAAAAGTTTTTGCATATATTTAAAAAGTGTTTTCCTTGAGCGACATCTAGATTTAAATGTCAAAAAGATTTACAAAACGAAATATACATACAAAGTTTAACCGATTAGGACTAGAACCAAGACACATGGATTTTAAGCCCCGCATCTATACATTGAGAAATTCCGTTTGCACTACAGACTATTTGGCGTTCCGCGGAACAGCTACTTTAATGGAAGATCAACATATGATTAGGCAACAGATTCTGCAAAATATTGCAGGGAAATATTGATCAACACTCAGTGGATACCGTATGAAGTAGGGATAGGAGTGATCGCAGGAATTCGCCCAGCTAATCCTTTCAACGGAATCTTGGTCATCCTATTGTTTGGCTTTCTTCGAGTGTGTCTTTATCTTTAGAGAAGGAGGCCCCTGAAACATGGCCGTTATTTCGGCTTTTTACTTTTTGGTAAAATTTTCTGTCTTCTTTCTGTAAATTTAAAATTGTTCACTCTGACGCTTTCTCTACTACCATTTTTCGCTTAAATTGGCGACTCTCCCTATCTCTTTTTCTCCTTATACCGCTCAGTCGCAGCTCGCTATGCGGCTTACTCTCAAGCATTGCCATACGTGCAGCATTCTTTCCATCATTTGCCATGCGGCAAATGTATGCCTGTTCTAGTTTTGACGGGACTCTGTCTGATTGGTAGACATGCGACGAGACTAAAGGTCAGGCAAATGACTTCTGAAGAGGCTGTAACGATGAGGAAGAGGAAGAGTCCACTGAACATCTTCCATGTACGTTTCCAGCACTAGTCGGCAGGAGTATGTCTAATTAATTCCGGTGGCTAGAAGGTACATGGATCTTCTGATATTCAATACACAATCTGTGCCTCACGTCCATCTCTCATGCATCATCATATAGAAGCGCTCTCGCAAGATATTGTTACAAGTTGTAAGGAGCATGCCAACACGTTCTAATTCTAGTGGAACCTGTAGTCTGTCCAGCTCAACATACTGCAGTTTTCGGAATTTCCTCACGCCCTGGCGCCCACATCAGGAAAATATCGTACTGCTGAGCCATCTCGTTAATATATCTGCGGCAAAATGCTGATTTCAGGGCCTTGATTACCACCTGGGTGTCGGAGAACACATTGACCCCTATAACTACTGGACTGTTATCCCTCAGCCAGTCGGTCACTTCCATAATAGCCAAAATTTCTGCCTGATACACGCTACAAATGAACGGTAGTCTACGAGAAAGAGAAACCCCTAGATCCCAAACTGATTATTTTCTGTCCATCCATGTGGAAATTTCCACAACTCCATTATTTTAGGAATCCCTTTCCGGTATGAGAATTTGGTATTTCGGATCGAATAGTGGTGCCACCTTCGTGTTATTGAGAAACGCAGGAATTTTGGAAGTATCTTTCAGCACTATTCCATGACCGACTCCGACCATGCTCCATTGTGAGAGTTGCCTTAGCCTGATGCCAGACGTGGAAGCAACCTGCCTTCCTATAATGTCCACCGGGAAAAAATAAATCATTACGTTCAGTGCATCAGTGAAAGTGCCGCGCAGAGCAGCCGTCGTGCACATCTTCGCCATTCTCTGAACCCTAGCTAGTAATGCAGAAGCACCTGACACAACACAATAACTCCATAAAACATTATGGATTTCACCACCGCTACATGAATCCAGTGAACTATCGTCGGTGAAAATCCCCATTTTCTTGCAGGGTATAGGGATATCGTCGCCTTTTTCGCCCTCTCTACTACTAGTTCTGAAATTGAGCTTGCTGTATCATACGATACCAGCATTTCCTACACGACGCATAATGAGCACCAGATAATAATCTTACATCAGTGTCTTTCTATCAGCCGTTCCATTATCTTATTACGAAAGATGACAGGCTTATAGGTCTAAAATCTTCAGGAGCAGTGAGAGGGGCATTTCCCGCTTTGGAAATAACCCCCACAAGTGTAACCCTCCATCCTCTAGGTATGTATCTAGTTTATACACTCTATGTATAACTTTATTAACCAGGTTATCAATAGATCGGTTATAGACTGAAATTCAGCAAGAGGTACCATGTCAGGGCCGGGAGACTTAAGTATTTGAAGCTGTCAATAGCCCATTTAAGCCTGGTTTTAGTACCAATTTCAATGGTAACTTCTGATATATGAGGGGAATGTTAACCTGCAGTGATATCCTTGTTCTGCGAGTTCGCAGGGAGTTAGATGTCCATAAGGAGATTGACTGAGTCGCCACTAAAGGTTGTCTACTGCCCAGAAAAGTTCTTCAGGTAACATATCCCTGTATTGCCCGACGGAAGTATTTCCCTTAGCCTCAATGCATCGGATGTAAGTATCTTCAGTTGATTTACAGAACAGCATCCACAAGTTTCTGTTGGCTTATCTGATTTCATTCTTATACCGCCTAAGCTCAACTTTGTAATTATTCCAGTCCTATTTATCTCTCGAAGACTTGGGTTTGTTAAAATGTCTCAGGCATAAGGTAGTCCATATCTTCTCCGTCAATTGGGAATAATATACCAGCATTTCTTTGTCGGAAGTAATTGTACAAATACGAACGTGGACCATTCTACACTGCGGCAACGCGAGCTCTCACAGGTCAACTCAAACATGATCTTTCGAGAACTCAAATCATCGAATTGATGAACATCTGACGTACAGCCTGAAACGGCACTCAACGACATGTTTATATTCCCTCCAAATCAAAATTAAATTTCAACGAGGTCTTCGAAAATTGGTGCTCATGAATAGAAATTTACAATCACAATAAAGTCATTTAAAACAAATATTTATTTATTTCATTTTTAATAAATATATATTCTTATATATATATATATATAAATCTAATTTTGAAAACGATGGATAACAAGTTCTAGGATCAAACATATTCCACCCACCACGTACATGATACCCAAGACAAAGAATAGCATTACCAAATGCTCCAAACCAGCAGAGGTGTATTCATGGCTCTCCATCAAACGTTGAATATAACCAGCAGATAGGGCAGACTGAAACGCTGTCTGTTCGTATCTCTGTATAAGACCATTGGAGTGGGTGTGAAATAGAAAATACTCCAAATCACGCCATACCGCCGAATCTCTTTGGATGGGATAAGCCAAGTGGTAGGAACCAAAACATATATCCGAAAATTTAAAAATGCTCTGCGTCAAATGTTTCTGCGCCTCGTCCAGGAAATGCCAAGTATCATCAGTCACAAAGTAGGCAAAGCTAGTGTTGAACTGCAATTGGTGCTGGGCAAATGCTGCCGCATCCACTGGCCTCAGAAGTTCATGAAAATTTTGAGGCATTTCATACCCTTCCGACAAAAGAAACTCCAATTCATAGTCCACCACCATGACTGGCAACTGGGCAAGGACAATATCTTCCATGGAATTAATTTGATCCCTGAATAATACCACAGTAAGAGAACTGCCCAGGTACGATGTATAGTTGGCCGACAAAAAGAAGCCAAAGAAAAATATTGTCATGTACAAGTTGAAACGCGTCCATGAAGTGATCCGTATTGTTTTGGAAGCAGCTATATTAAGCACAAAACAAAAATCATCCAACCAAGCATCGCTCAGCATGGGAAAGAACTTATCACTTCTATCAAACTTGCGGGTAAACCAAAAAATCCACAAAAGGTCCAGACAACACAAGACTATAACAATGCCAATGACCAAAAACCATACCCGATACTCGAACGGCTGCACCGGGTAGAAATATGTTGATATACTATTGCGTTGTGGAACCATGAGACACCACTTCACCACCATTATGGGATAGCTCTTATCCAAATCATCATCGGATTGGTACAAAGCATAGGCATGGGGGGACAGGTCAATTTTTCTGCTGCGCACTAAATCCAACACATTTTTCATATTTACAAACTCTCCCCCATAAACATCCGGTGGCATTTGATACTCCTGCATGGAACCATTCAGGGAATGTATAAACGTTTCTAATAGATCGTATGCAGTCCCGTGTAAGTGAGAATTCCCAAGTTTATCTTTAGATTTAAAAACTTTTGGCAAATCTTGTTTAATGGGTGTAAAGAATTTGTAGCCATACACGTCCTGAGAAGCCGCCAACATTTGCTTATACATTTTTGGTACGTACGCCTCCATATCGGTACGATTTTCTAACGTATATTTCGGATACACTTCATAGCCGTAAATGAGATTATGCCCTTCGACTGTTTGAAAATACACGAAACTCAGAAAGAAATTACTTTTGTAGAGAGTATAGCAGATATCGTCTACAGGAGTTAGATTCGCAGCTTTGGAGACATAAATCACAATCGATCCACTAGCGTGACGACCAGTCATAACGCGGTTGTATACTTGCATAATGGGATCCAGGGCGCCAGTGGTAAAAACGATCGATATGCCATTACGTTTAGATAACAGCTGTGACATTCGGATATCGGTGCGATTTGTCAAAACATATTGGGACATCTCCGCAGAATCAACAAAACTTTTTATAAAACTATCCAATTTATCCGTATGTTTGGTGGTCATTTGTTCACTGATAAATCAAATCACCTCCCGGGTTTGGAACATGTGGAGAAACCCCACTAGAAGGTTGTATATATATTTGTCATTCCATTGCCAGGATGGGACCAAATACGTAATAACGATGGTAACCACAATTAACTTTTTTGTATTCATATTTAAGAGGACAAATGACGACTAAGTAACTAATAAAAGTACAAAGGTCTTTCAGGTGCATCGGCATAATACTTTATTTCCCAAATCATTTATTCCCAGGACAATACACACAAGCGAAGAAATAACATATAACATGTATCCTGTGTCCCTTGTATGGTATTAAACAAACAGTAATTTGGAATATCCTTCACTTTCTCAAGATTAAGCGAACCACAGACTTGCCATTCATGAGCATGAGCTTGGTCGATAACTTTTTATCTGGCTGATGAATTTGAAAAAAAATTACCAAAAAATTTTGTAAACTTGATAGTGATGCGAACAACTTCGATTACATTCGCATTTGGTATCAAGAAGAGCGGTAAACCGACAATAAACATCAACGATAGCTGACGTTCATGCTCATGAATGACAAGTCTGTGGTTCGCTTTAGGGAAACTGTCAGCGTGTTAGTGTCAGTGTCACCAATAATATCTAAAATTGAATCGTCACAATATGTCCCATCTCTGCATGAGGAAGTGGAAATACAAAGTTTACATTCTTGTTTTTCAAGTGCAACATAATATAGTGACATCGCGATAAATGGACATACGTATGACTTCAGGACAAAATTCACAAACAACAAAGGCTAACATTGTTATTTTTGTTTCTTCCATTACAGGAAACAATTGATTTCTCTGCTGTTGTTGTTGCCTTAACTGTTTGTCTTTAACTTATCCATGAAATTGCAGCACGAACACACTTTTTAATTACTCCAGACTTAGATCTTCTTTTTTATAAACAACCTCCACAGTCTACATCACTGCAACATTCAAGGTCTGAACTCGCATCAGCCTTAAAGGTTAGACCATAATCAATAGTGACAGATATATATCGGAATACTCCTACGACGTCTTCTTTCGAAGGATTTTCTCAAGTTCCAATACTAAATGGTATACCTGATATCATGCCAATTATTAATTATTATGATCCTAAACTTTCATTACCAACTTTTGTCATTGGCATAAGATCTGATGGGAAATTTGCAAAGTTTAACCTTTCCTATATCATATGCTCCTTGGCTTGTGTCACATTTACACAGATCAAGATTAGAACACTTCGATGGTTAACTCCTTTAACCCACGCTAACCCAGAAGATTACTCATAAAATATTAATCTGTAAAACCTGAAGGTTAATTTTTAACATCATTGTAAGTTGGTGTACAATTTGATGCAACACTGCTAAGTACCAAAAAAATGCAACCATAATAAAAACAGAAAAAAATGTATTATTTTGAAAGCCACTTATAAACGGAAGTCGACCGAAAATTTGTCAACGCGCCGCCGCCACCAATTTACCCCTTTAAAATGTGAGCGGATTTGACCGACTGCAGTTGCAGTTATTTCAAAAACTTTCCAATTCAGTTCAAAACTAGCAAAACCAATAACCACCAAATTAATTTTTCTGTTCAGCCGCCGTCTACGATAATATCGTGTCGTCTTCGTTACCTGGACGTCATGACGCCATCATTGTTTAATATCGTAGTTTGGCTTAAAATGTCTGATTATTTGTGAGAAAAAATTATAAAATTTTTTTTCTTTTGACTTTTTATTTTTCCTTTTTTGTGTTGTACATAAACAAAAAAATTATTTGTTTTTTTAATGACGAAGTGCAAAGAAAACAATGCCCGGAGTTGCCACCTGAAATGTTAATTTAATCTCAAATTGGGCGGTGTATACGGCAAAGATTAGAGTAAAAGGTTACTGCTAACCTCACCGCGATAATCTACATTCGTTATGGTTATGGCAAGACCAGATGGCTGATAAGAAACTAGAAATGACCCGACCCATGGGTGCCCCAACTGATCACCCCACTTTGCCAGAGCTAATTTAGGTAATCGTTGAATTCTGGTGCGCACTAAATGCAACAAATTTCTCATATTTACGAACTCTCCGCCATAAATATCCAGTGGTATTTTATACACCTGCAAGAAACCATTCCGGGAATGGATAAAATTCCCCAATAGATCGTGTAAACTCCAGTGTAAGTGAGATCGACCATGTTTTTATCTTGTGATTTAACAACTTTTCACAAATCAACTAAATTTGTAGAGAGAGAGGTTGGTTAGATTATCAGCTTTGGGAATATAAAACACAATCGATCCACTAACATGAAAACCAGAGTCAGAAAGAGATTTTATACATGTGTTCTTAGTTCTTGGCGCTAGTGGTGAAATCTATCGGTATTCCATGACATTTCGATATCAGCTGCGATATTATGATGTCGGTGCAATTTGTCTAAACGTAGTTTGACATTTCTGCAGGCGGAATCAATAAAACATTTTACAAACCGGATAATGATTGGAAAAATGAAAAATGGTTGGTTTTTGTTGGAAATAATAGACAATTCAGTTAAGCACACTCACTGGCATGACTATTTGCGAACTCCTTGACAAGTTCATCATCAGATGCCTAACTACTGTGCCTGAATTGATACCATCGGTTGATCATCAATCGTATATATATAAACTCAATTCTGCAATTCACATGTGCGAATTAGTATCGATCGAAGATCCCTAAGTATCAACATCACTGAAATGCCTATAATTCCAACAACAAGAAGAGACAGAATTTTTCCACCATGTTCTTCTTTTTCCTCATGCGTTCTCGTATTGTTGCATTGCCTACATTAAGCAAAAACTAACAAAAATCGGTCATAAAAATTCAAATTCAAATAAACGTAACACTAGCCCGGTCATCAAAAAATGCTATACCACGGAAAAATACAACTCTGTGATATAGATTAAAACTCACCTCAAGACAATGCAACAATGCGAGAACGAAATAGCCATCGAAATAGCTATATTCCCAACCATTCACCGAAATAATCAATGTCACTCCTTGTATAAACTTTTTCTAATAAAAATTATAATAATGATGATTGAAAAACTTTTTCATACTATGTACTTATATTATATATATTACGAATAAGGAACTAACAAATGTGAAAAGGTCTTCCATGATAATTTCCAAATCATGTATTCCCTGGACAATACATTCAAGCGAAGACATAGCATATAATGTGTCCTGTGCCCCTTGTATAGTATTAAACACACAGCAAATTGACATATCCTCCACTTTCTCAAGATTAGTGACACTGTCAGTGTGTCAGCGTCAGTGTCAGTGTCAGTGTCCCCCACAACATCTTCTAAAGTCACTGTCATCGTCGCAATATGTGCCATCTCTGCATAAAGAAACGGAAATACAAAGTTTAATTTCTTTTTTTTTTTGTCTCAAGTGTATCAATGTAGTGACAACAAGATAGAAGGACATGAAGCAAACGATGAAATGGGAGGTTTCAAGACATTCACAAACTGCAAGGATTAGAATGTGTCATATTCCTTCTATGACCGTTACGAGTCTAAGGGCAGCTGTGGGAAAGGAGAAGAATGCGGCTAATGATAGGTTTGTTGATAATTGCTAGGTGTCAGGTTATACGAGTAAAATTTCTAATTCTATGCGGAATACTAGCATCCCCATTGAGATTAACTTCCCGCTGATAATACAGTGGCTTTACCTAACCCTAGGTATTCACCAAAGGCATTCCTGTGTCGACTTTGTCATTTCTGACCTTCCTATCAGGAGCAGACCCCCGAAGTAAATTTAACCACGAGTGCGGAGGAAATCTGCAGAATTATGGCATCATCTAAACTAAAGAAGGGCCTATTCGGAAATGCATCACTGCTCTGCAACTGATGCGCAGCACGTTCGTAAAAGCAACATCTGACAAGTTTGCAGGTGTTTTGAGACCGTAATTGCAAACAAAATGCGCAACAAACAAGCATCTGCAACAGTAGTTGCATTTCCGAATAGGCCCGAAGTCTCCACATTCTGACCTTATCCCTAATAACATTTTAGCAAGAATATTTAATTTAATCATAGAAAATGTTTACTTTGCAGAATCCTTGAAAATTTTATTGATCAAAATGATTTGCAAAGCAGGAAAGGGTAAAACGCTAGCATCCTCATTTATACCTACATGTATTCTACCATATTTGTCTAAATTCGTTAAAAGGATAATGTTCTCTTCAAACTACGCGATACCTAGTCATCTATTCGGAGGTCGTCTAGGTCCATGGAATCCTGTGCGGAATTCAAAGTGTCTCCTTAGGATCGTCCTGTGCTCGAAATTTATATAAAGATCGTCCTGATAATAACGTCCGCGGTAATAATAACCAAGACACCACTCGCGATAATTTGAACTCGATTACCAATGACACAAGTCGGACCAACTTAGAGATAATAAATACCCTGATATCGAATATTCAGAGTCCCGAATATTTGGAGTTGCTAGCAAGAGAGTCCGCTGATTCGTTGTCTGCAGTATTACTATGGCCGGGATGCAGAATCCCAGCTAGTTGGGTAATATACTAATCAGATCTCGTTTATATTCCTCAACCAGTTTCGATTTACACAAGTTTTAACTTATTGCACCGATTTCTGCTTTACTTTCAATGCAGAAGGTAACATCACTGGGTGCAGCTGAGTTTAAATTAAGAAGCTCCTCTGCAACCCTCATAATGTGAAAAGCGGAACTTTCCCTCAAGTGAGATGGGTATGCCATCTGTCGAATCACTCCTGTCCAGTATTATTATCTCCGGATCATTTACATAAAACAATTGAACAAAAACAATTCAAATTTTTATTGTATTTTCAAATCGTTCTTTACATTTTCTTTTGCTTTCGAAACTCTCTCAACTCATTTAGAAAACTCAAAAATGCCAGCAGTAATCCTGTTATTAAAAATACCACAACCATTCGTAGATGTGTGAAACCCACGGTCTGGAAGGATGAACTCTTCACCCGATGTTTTACCAAACCCGCTCTCACGGCATACTCGAACGATTTCTTTTCATGATAGTAATATAAGCCCGACGAGTGTATGCGGAACATCAGATATTCGACATCCCGCCATATAGGTGATTCAGCAACCATGGGAAAGGCCAAATGATAGTCACCGAAACAGATATCCGAATACTGGAATAACGGAGGTCTTAAATTCTCTTGCTGGATGTTGAGGAAATGCCATGTGTCATATGTGGTGAAATAGGCATAAGAACTATTCAGACTAAGCTGATGTTGATAGAAAGTGGTGGAATTCACGGGTCTCAACAGATCTATGAACTTCAATGGAAGGTAAATTCCTTGTTCCAGCAGAAACTCCAATTCATATTCAATGATCATAACCGGTAGATGGTAATGTATCAATTCATCTATGCTATTTATGTGAGATCTTATGATAGTCACAGTCAAAAAACTGCCCAACATGGAGGTGTAAAATGCCACCAGGAAGAAGCATTGTATATAGATGAAACCATTTAGCATTAGATCTAGCCAGCGTTCGTTGGACATATGACTTGGAACTGGCGGCGGAGCGTTAATAAACTTGCAGAAATTTATGAGTATGAATTTTTTTCCATCCAACTTATGAAGTTTCAAGAACAAATAAGTGCTACAGTTCACCAGAATGAATGTTAAGAAAATTGTTATCCACACAGGCCACTCGAACGGCATGAAGGGGTAAAACATTGTAGTCACTTGATTGAAAACGGGAACCATCAGGCACCAATTAACCACCAGTAAAGGATAACTTTTCTGTACATCCTCGTCATTGTGAAACAAGGCATAAGCGTGAGCCGCTAACTCTACTTTGTTTTGACGTACTTTCTCCAGAACGGACTTCATGTCCACAAAACCGGTGATGCCGTGCTCTGGTTTCTGTTCTATTAAAGTACCATTTAAGTACTCCAACATCATTTTCATAACATTAAAAGTCACTCCTTGAATACGCAGGTTATTATCCTTACTATAATACCTTATCACCCTGGGAGGATCCATCATTAGGGGTGTTTCGAAACGATATCCCAACAGATCACTTTTATCGACAATCCGGTGATAGAACTTTCGGACATTGCCCACCAAATGGGTTTTATTCTCCACCCTAAAATCGGGAAATGATGAAAATCCAAATACTTCATTTTGTGCGTTGGTAGCATTCACATAATACAAATCGGAGTTGACGAATTTCTGGTCAAATAAATATCTCAGTACACTGACAATTTCCATAAAATCTTCAACCGGCTCGGACATAATGAGAATGTTGACATAAAAGTGTCTTCCTTTGAGCAGACTGTGGTGAGTAGTAAATATGGCATCATGCTGATTTTCCATTACCACTACAGTCAGAATATTACGCTTAACATCATGCTCCTTTAATGTGTAATTCGTAGCGTCCGAAATCACCAGCTAAGGGTGCATGGTGCCAGCTTGAATCCATTTCATTAGCAAACTTAAATTCCTGTCGAAGCATTGCACACAGGGACAATACAATGTCATTTGTGTTCCCATGGCTATGGGCATAACCAAACGTTTGCCCACATATTCCACATTCCAGGAAGATACCAAAAGCACTGGTACGAGTACTACTACCCATTTTAGTAACATTTTCGCTTTGTTTTAAAAAAAATGCGGTGATGTCCTCTGGACGGTTTGTACTACACTAAAGTGTGAAAACTGAAGCTACCAACTGGTTGACTGACGCCTTTCTGGTCAGACATTTAGTATTACGTGACATGCAAAGTTATCAGGGAATTATAAACCGTTTAATCAAACGGCATAAACCCGTCTAACAAGGGGGCAGATGGGTTAATGGATGACGACCCAATAGACGTGCGTCAATGATTTTAGACGGAAGTTTAAAATAAACAATTTACTGCAACACGTGACAAAGGTTATTATCCTTTGCCATTCGAGTTATTTCTATAAATTGCATATTATTCAATTTGAACTACAACTCAACAAACTATTACTAAGGATATTAATGGCGGCAAAATATAATATATCTGTCTATCTATTGTTCTTAACATAATCCTTTTTATTAAGATCAAGCAGACGGCTCAAACCAAAATCATTATAGAAATGTCAATATATTCTAATACCAAATATCCCGCCCCGGTTACGACATTCAGGTTTAAACAACGTTTTATGACTGGCCTTTGGAAAGTAAGAACTCTTTCCAAATAATCAAGACACGAGCAGGTGAAAGAGTTAATGCAATTCTACAAAGTATACAACCCACGTTTAAAAGAAATACAATGACTAATAGTGGCACAACCCAACCACAATCTGGTCACTGCTTAATGCACTCCCCAATGATATACAACGAAGAAACGGAGTCGCCTAAGGCTAAAAGTATTCTAATTGAGAACAAGGGGCTATATCTGACATTGCTAGGTTCAACTCAAAATTACAGATACAGGCATTTGCGCCATAGTACCAATCATCAGAAGTGCATCGATAAACAACCAAATGGCTACTACTATCCAGAAAAGGCTAACCTAACGCCGTGCAAAAACATATAGGGGTATTACTTCGTTCAATGCAATAGGCAAAGTAATGTCAACCCTTATAAATAACTACTATCTCACCTGTGTTGAATCAAATTGTGCATAAGGAACAAGTGGATGCACGAAGCTATAGGGGGAGAGCTTCTCACAATCAGTGAGCTGTGGGTGTTATTTTGGAGACCAAGCTTCGTTTCAGACCCAACATAGTAGAAAGGGCGAAATAGGTGGCAATAGCCCTATACACCTGTACGAGGGCTATACGTTGAAAATGGGGAATTTCTAAGAGGATTTTTCACTAGTTCTATACAACGGTGGTAATACTCTATGGGGTTATTTTGTGAGAAACCCAGCTGTCGTACACTACTGACTTGGGGTTAGAGAATGTGCATCACGCGTGGTCTGCGCACCACTCCCACTGATACACTGAACATACTGCTATATTTTTAGGAAGGCACATTGCTGCTTATACGCCTGCCATCAGTTTAACCACATGTCACCATTGGGCATGGTTGGAGTCGGTCATGGAAAAGTGCTGGAAGGTGCTTGCAACAGTCCTGCATTCCATTTCAATTACCAAGCTTTTAAGGCCAAACTTCTACAAAATCTTCTGCAATCGACGTTTCAAAGCGGAACCACTATTCGATGAAAATACCACACTCTCATACAGGAAAGCGGGTCCCGGAACAAAGGAGTCCGTGCTGCAGAGGAATATGTGAATTTAAACACTACTGGGATGGAAATAATTGATCTGGTAGGGTATGGAGTCTACTCTAGGCTACTATGGTTATCTCTCTCTCGTGGACTACCCGATCCTTGTAAAGTGTATCATGCAGAAATTTTGGCTATTAGGGAAGTTACCGGCTGTCTGGGGGCTGTCACATCACTGAAATCAGTATACGTGAACACAAGATATATCAGGACTGTCGTAGATATCTTAGCATGATGACCCAGCAGTACTCTAGGGTTATTCCGGCAAAGTGCAGAGCGGATGAGCTGGCAAGACTAGGAACTACCTTACAAGTTCCACAGGAATTGAAACGTGTTGACTTGCACCTAGCGACTTGTTAGGATATCCTGCAAGAACGCTCCTATGCAATGCTGGAGGAGAAGTGGCACATATTGTGTACGGGGAAGACATATCTGCCCTATAGTGGACACATTCTGTCTCTGGGTAATTATGCGGGTGGCCGTCGTGACCACATTACATTTCTTTCGACGACGGTCACCTCACTTAGTGACGGCGACACTATCGAGTATTTAGCCATGAAAATGCTTCTCAAAATACAGTTCGGACCAGGCGTAAAACTGTAGGTCCCATTCAGTGAGTATAAAACTATAAAGCGCAGAACTCACAGGTTGTGAGAAGCTCTCCCCAATCCCTTCATGGGATGTAATGGGAAACCATTTATTTTTTGTAAGTATGCGGCGATACTAAAGGTGGGGGCAAATGATTTTTGTAAGAGCTGTTACAATGAGAAAGAGGAAGAATCCACTGAACATCTCTCTGCACATACCCACTCTTCAGGAGGATCCTACCTATTTACGGACCTGGGAGCATTACCTCAGATAGGCGTATACAAGATTTTAAGCTTCTTACAACAAATTAAATGGTTATCCGGTGGGACCAGCGCCTAATCTCGTAATCCCGTGGTATCACACTCGACTAATAAGTCTAAGTCAGTCATTCATCAACTGCCACCAACTCCTAACCTAACCGGAAGTAAGTGGAAATAGAATTTTGAAATCCTTTGGAAAATTTGGAGCATCTTACATACATAAATTCATGTGTTCAAAGTCTATGAATACTTTTCGAATCGCCATTATAATATACCAAATAAGTCAGCACATGTATTCACCCCAGAGCCATAGAGTAAAGATAGTCTAGAGGGATCTGACATTTCATTTCACATTTCTCGTTGTGAGTTAGGTGCCATACGGGATGTTCGACGCAAATAGACTTGCACCAGGTGGAGTTACAAGTTCTTTTGACTTAACTTTTTCACGTCGTTTTGGTGGAACTGGTGAACTGTGGAATTTAAAATTATTTTTCACTTTTTTGTTATCTTTTAATGTTAGTATTCACTTGCGTTTTATTTAACGCTACTATTTTAACACAGAAACACCAAATCCTGTGGTTGCTGCCTTGTTAGACGTTTTGTACTAATGCCTCTATCTGCCATTATTAAAGCCCATAGACAACCACACCAAATGTCGCAAATTTACTGAGAGAAGTTGTCTCTCTAGTCTACTTTACTCTATGCTCAGAGCTGTCAAATTAGTGAGCTCAAATTAATTCAATTAATCGAATTCGAATTATATGCAATTATTTTCGTGTTGGATAATGAAAGGATAATGATACTACATACATACTTATATTTCTTAAATTTCGAGGATAATTAAAACAACTAACTGATGTTAGATACTATACTCGTATAAGCATATTTCTTGATTTGAAGCTAATTTACCACAATCATGCTTTATGACTTCCACATCCTATTGTTAGGGCAACCTATATAAGGGAACTCTTGCAATATATAACAATTCAGTAGGACTTCGTTGGCCAGAATCATGAAATATCTCGGCATAGCAGTTTTCATAGGCATAGCCTCTTGCTACTATATATTTGTTGCGGGACTATCTTCATTGGAAATGGTTTATCAACGCCAAGTAGCATTGCTGATTGAGTGTATAGAATCACTTAACCACATAAACCAATTCGATAATATTATCTTGTACCGGACTCCTGACCAGATTCACACTGGCCCCGTCATCGAAGATCTCTTAATGAAAAACCGTTCGTATATCTATAAAAGTGTTGGAGACATGATTACGGAATATATTTTTACCAGCAGTCAGCTGCACAAGCCCATAATGACATTCTCCATTAAACCTTGGGATTATGTGAATAATACCGAAAGCATTCCAAACTTGGGACGAATTTTGAGCAACACAAATTTGGCTGTTGTCATTTTAAATGAAATCTTTAATAATGATGTCAAAGAATTCGTCGCTGTATCTTTGGGTGCCAGTTTGAAAACGAAACTGGTATTCCTTCTCATTGGCCAGGAGTTAACCGATGCAGTATCATTTATACGTGTAGAGAAATTGATACGTTTCTTTTGTTGGTGTTGGTCGAAAAATATGTTGGATGTCATATTGTTGTTTCAAAAGGATAATATACATGAAATACACTCACTGTTTCTAGAAGTCTACACATATACACCATTCCCCAAGTCAATTCAATTGATCCAGTTAACGAATAAGCATCCCAGAGATTACTACGTGGACAGGATATCCGATTTAAAGGGATATCAGTTTAAGACACCGGTGTATCATGATAAGCCAGTTGTTTTTAAGGTAATTTTTAATAAGAGAACATGCAATTTCCGTTGAAGATGACAATGTTTTCCAATAAAAACATTTTGTTCTGGTAATAGTCTGCGATATTGAACTGGTGTTCGAAAAACTCTACTTTATTGGAATATAAACAGCTACTTACAAACATTACGCTTACCACCATATTCATAACGAAAGTTTAGCCACCTGCTTTCATCTGACTAACGACTTTTAATTCATAAAACGTCCACTAAACTGTGTCCAACGAGTGTCTATCTAGCGAACGAATACATAATAACTTTGGACACAAACAGCCGTCGTATTACAAACAACGGTCGTATTAAAAACAACGGTCGTATTACAGTTAGACACCAGATAGAAAAATACAGGGTACAGCAAAAATAACTACATATATGATTTGTTTCCAAACGCAATGCGACCCCCTGGATTTAGTTTTTGGACTAGCCAGATTTAATACGGGAAGTATTGTTCGGAAATGCGTCACTGCTCTGCATCTGATGCGTAGCACGTTCGTTACTACAACATTTGACAACTTTGTGGGTGTTTTGAGTTGGTAATCGGCATCAGTTTATGCATTTCCGAACAGGCCCTAACCTATCGTTATAAATAACGTGCGCGAGTCAATTTTTACCATTTTTAACTGTAACTACAAATTTACACCTTTTCGGAATCGTTTCATTAGAAAAATATATACTTTGGACCAGTTTGTACTCGGTTGATTTTATATATTTAAATGGGTATTCTATACTTTCTATGTTTTTCCATTCTAGGCCTACAACTCCCGCTATGGGAGTGATATTGTTACCGGCATATCTGGCCATGTGTACGTGGAGTTTGTAAAGAAAATCAACGGATCATTTACTGAGTACCCTGAAGGGCCTCCAAATACCACGATGCTGGAGTATCAAAATGATTTGCTTGTCGCTCGTAACATTGACATTGGTATTCATCCGTTTTCCTACATGTTGCCCAATAAGTTGTATGGCAGTTACCCTATAAGTAATACCAACAGCTGTGTTGTGGTGCCGGTGGTGCCTGAAATATTTCCCGGCTTATATATACCGCGCACCCTGAATCTTAGCATGTGGGTTTTGCTGTTTGTTATGTTCTTTGTCTTTCAAATCACTTACACTATCATAGACAAACTTACCTATGGCCGGTGGGAACTTTGGAATGCTGCCTCTTTCACTTTACGGGGCATACTGAATATGCCTTTGGGTAATATCAATCATGGCACTACATTTAGTCATCTGTCGTCCAAGCGAAAATTTCTAATCCATATACTAGTTGCGTTGACAGGGATGATGTACAGCCAAATCCACATAGCAGCATTGACTTCCTTCATGAGCACTACTTTGTATGGCAAACAACTGGATACTTTGGAGGATTTGCAACAGGCGAATATATCGATAATGATGTTGGATTACCTATTTTACGCTTACAATTATTTGGATTTAATTCCCTTGAAGTTTGCATCTAGTGTTCTAATAGCTGATGTCGATACAGTTTCCAAACACTTGAATTCATTTAACACGTCCTACGCTTATATAATACTTAATGAAGAGTGGAAAGTCTTGCAGAGTTTACAGCACAATCTATGGAAACCAAGATTCAAAATTGCTCCTAATCTGTGTATACCCAATGTCTATCTTTCACTGCCTATGCAGTTCAACTCACCATATTATCATCCCTTGCAAAAATTCATATTGACAATACAAGAAACTGGTCTGGACCAGATATGGAATGACAATTTGTTATGGGATATACGACAGACGACCAGCGGCAGTGTTCCCCTTACGGAGAATCGTGAGCATCCAGCGCCTTTGACGTTGGCCCACTTCACGGTAATGTGGTGTGTATTTACAGTAGGTACTACACTCTCGTTGGTGGTGTTTCTATGTGAAAGGACGTTTAATTAAACATGTCATGTTGTACATATATAAACATTACACATAATCATAAATATATAGATGTAATGGCAGATAGTTTTCCAAAAGTGTTTTAAGTATGTAATTTTCTTACAGAAAATATCCACGGAAAAGAGCTATAAGAATTCTAACAATTCTATTTTACCGTATATACGAAGATATTTTATTCTCAGTTTTTTAAGTTTATATACAGATTGACATAGATTTCATTTATTTACTTGTATAAATTATGTGTGTGTGTGTGAATGATAAACAATTTCTTTTTAAATTTGATTTAAATCTTGCCAACAGTTTGAAAACTGCCGATTGTAGCAATATGTATGTTAGGGTTTCTTAGTTTTCTCTTAATTGAACTAATATAATAAGAAGGTAAAATGACGTACAAACAACAGAACGGTGGAATGTCTTTCAAATCCACCATAATTAATCCCCAAGCCGAGACAGACTATAGAATTGTCCCCCATCAACGCTTTTAGCTATAACAATACGATGCTCCATGTTTTATGAGGATGTGTGGAAATCCATTGATGTGAAGCTATTCTAGGGTTGGCCAAATAACATTTCCGAACCTGGTGGTATTAAATTCGGATCCACAGTGGAAGAAAAATAATTGGCGGGTGTATTAAATGCTTCAGTATGCGACGAATGTTGTTGGGTCTGTTGCTGCTGCTGTTGTTGTTGAGGGGGCATTTGCTGTTGTTGCTGCTGCTGATATTGCATTTCTATTCGGCTTAAATTTTCAATATGTTGTTCCACACTCACCAATGATGGTGCAGCTGAGGGCAATTGTGTCTGTTGCAACGTTAGATTGTAGGGATTTTGAACATACTCCTGATAGATATCGGACCCAGATTGTGGTGTCGCCGATTGTACATAAACTGGGGCGAAACTTTGAACAATTGCAGGTGATGGCTGCTTGTGCAATGAAGGATACTCGTTGCCCGCTAATAAGTGACTGAGTGGAATCTGAATGTTTTGGTCATTTGCTGCATCTGTGGTTGTTGAGTCAGTTGTATTGCTGGCATTCGCAGCCACAAATTCGGCCTGTATTTCCTCAATAGTACTAACTTCATCTCCGCTAAATACGGATGTGTTGAGTTTACTTGAATTTCCCTCATTCTGACTGGCATTCATGGTATCGCTAGTGTTGCCACCCCTCTGTTGCAGATCGTGATGTAGTTTGTATTGTTGATAATATTGATTGTACTGTTGCTGCAATAAACGCCTCAAATTTTTCTGGTCTTGAGCCTCCTGTGGGTGCTGCTGTTGTTGTTGCAATAGATTTCCTTGGCTATCACTTGGTGGCTGGTAAATATCTGCCAGAGTTGGAGGTGTATCGAACAACTCTATGGAGAACGAACTATATTGATTAATATTAACATCACTTGTATTCGTCGTAGAAGTTAATGGCATAGTTGGCCTCGTTGGTTGTGTTGGGGCATTGGTAGGAACATTGTGTGGGTATTGTTGACGCGTCACTATGTTAGGGTTGTCTGTTGTTGTTTGATTGCGTGGTGAAACAGCGGCTGTTGTAGCAGATGCTGTGTTCGGTTCTATGATATTGATCGCTTCACTTTGGTTATAGTTCTGCATAGAAGATTGCGCCGCCGTTGGCATTTCATTAGAGGGGTGAATTATTGTCGCAGCTTCGGGCAAGGTTTGCGTTTGCTGTTGTGGCAAAATTACAGGCATTGGAGTAGATATACTGGGGGAGTTAGTAGGCAACTGTAAACAAATAAAATGTTTTTTTATTACACATACAAAACTTCCAATTTGTCATATCTTACTTGTCCGAATATAAATGGTTGCTGTAGCAAAATATCTGGCAATGGTGGCTGCAAGATTATACTATGTCTTGGGGATTCCACGGGTGACAGTAGGGTAGTTGGCGTTTGCTGGCATACTACGGACATTGTTTGTTGTGGTAATATTGCTACCGCAGGTGTTCTACAAATGTCGGATGCTGCTGCAGCCGCTGCTATAGATGAAATATTTGTATGGTTCATTACTTGAGCGCGTTTACCTTGATATTTTCGGGAGAAACAAGGGTACTGATTTAGCTGAAATTCATAGTTTGCATAGAATGAAATCTTTCTGAGTGAAATGGGTTCAACACTTCACCCCCTCTCTTAAATATACATTTATCTCAAAGAAACATTTCTGAAGAAATTCTTAGTCAATATAATAAATTACGTTGTATTGAATTGAGACTTGAAAACCCAAACGATTTTGCTTGAATTTGTTATTTTCCTCAAACAAACGTAAAGATCTTGCAAATTGTCCTAGTCACACAAAAATTTAAGAAAATGAAATCATAAGAGCGAAGTAACGTGTCTGCTCACTTACCTTCATCACGGAATAGTTCATCCTTTAGATTAGGTAAAAATTCACCTATACGCTTCCATGTTAGTTCCCACAACGCCATATGCAATGATCCATCGCTGTTGTGAAATACTCTTACCGAATGCATTACCAGCAACATATTCTTCAATATCTCCTGCATTTGTTCCGATAACATATCCGAACCTACTTTCATGAATTTCTCGATGTAGTCCAAAATTTGGATCCACAGCTCATTAAAATCATTGCCCAACTCAATAAGGGGCGTCAAATGATGTAGAAATACTTTAGACATAATGGTGGCCGTGCGTATTCTGGACTCTTCCAAAAGAAGTGTATCTAAATGAGCAATGGCCGAACTTTCCGGTAACAGTTCGTTGAGAAGTGGGAATAAGACCTGATGAAAGCAGGATGCCCACTCTTTGCCAGAAAGCGTTTGTAGGTCATGAACCAATAAAGCTCTCTGCTGCAGGCACGATATCGCATAAGTTCTAACTTCGCGGCGTCTATCCATAGCCAAACGAGCTATACCTTGCAGCAGTGGACACCAGCCTTGGGCCCACAATGCGGAACATTGTGGTACAGCACATCCCTCTTCAGCCCACCATCGGAATATTTGAGCTGTTCTTGTGTATAAGGTATACATAAGATCCAATAATTGTATCGATAACGTTTCATATCTCTGGGCTAAGTCCGACTCATCGCCGTCATCACCATCGTTATTTCCGTCCATGGCGTTGCCTTCATGCTTATTGCGTTCATTGGAACGATCATTCCGTTTGCCCTTCTTTTTTTGGTGTGTACCGGCAGCGACAGATGCTTCTAACCTGCGACGTTGGCGTATGCCACCATCGCGACAGGCTTCTACGAATGTGCGTATGCATCTAACACAACTTTCAAAGTTGTAGGGTGTTATGTGGGCTACGTTACGCACTATGAATGCCAATGAATCCCAACATTTGAATAACGCATAGGGCATATGGTCCACAAGTTTGCAGTTATATACCAAATTAGAAAGGGCTGGGGGACCACGAACCATGTCGGGTGGAGATTGTGGTCTGTAAGTGAAAAATATAATGAAACAACATTTATCACTTGCTTGTTATGTCTGTTATTTTACCTTGATGTTGCTAGATCCGTATCTTTATTAACCAATATCCAATTTTCTGTTGTTGGACTTGAGGGAAATGGACTGCTGGTATTGGAGTTATGTTGCTTTTGCAGTGACGGTTGCTTACTTCCCCCTTCAGAGTCCGATATATAACCCCTATCCGGTAAACCCGAATCATCTTCACTGCTCAATGCTCCATCCGATTTAGCAGCCAAACCATTTGGCACAGGCAAAGAAGCATCGTCGTACTCAGGTGGTTCAGCGCCAGCGCCCACACACTCGAGTATAGAAAAAACAATTTGCCAATCCTGTTCGGAATGAATGTTCTGAGCCGATGTCTTCAGTAATTCGTACATGCCTATTGAGATTTGTTTCGAAATTCTCAAAATTACTGCTGGCTTAAGCATGAGCAACATTTTTAATGATTTCAATACTATGGGGCACAACTCCTCATTGCGCATCAGGTAAATTGCAAGCTTGAGCATAGCAACTATACAACGATTCAATAGATAATCGTAGCCACAAGAGGAACCTCCCATAAGCAACAGGTACATTTGATCACGAACTGCCGGCCACAAAGGTATCATGCGATCACGATTGTAGATAACAATTTTTACCAAGAACTCCATCCAAAAGACAACAATATCCTCGGCATAAGGCATACCAATGGATTTGTGAGCATTGGGAGCTTTTAATGATCCCAACACCTGTTTGAGTAACTCTTGCAAGGACTCTAGTTGAACAAATTTTGATTCTTGAATCATTTGGTCCAATTGACATTCTTTGATGCACTTTTTGCCAATTTTTATAAATTCTTGCTCTTCATGGGAGGGTTCTCGTTGGCCTTCGGACGACAGGTACGAGTACAAGCTGGAGAATATGCCAGACTCTTGCTTCTGACTGGGCTTCTCCAAAACCAATTGAGCTTTGCCAGATGCCTCGCAGAAATCTTCGACTTCCATTAAAGATTTCGGCAATAACTTCAAGCGGAACAATTCTAGATACAAATCAAGTATATGACGCCATCCATCTCTTAAGCAATCTCCATAATCATGGACCAAAGCGAAAACAGTACGCATGGCCGCCTGTGCTTTAGGATTTAAGCCAAAATTCACCGCTTGCACTATTTCATTAGGAGCTGGGTGCGGGGTTTCCTGCTGAGCGGAACTGAGTATAGTTGTAAATTTGCATAGAGTCAAAATCAAAGCATCAAAGTCTTCGTGAAGACCATAGAAAGCCGAAATGCCGGCACATTTGGTAAATCCTGAAAAAACAACAGTATATGTTCAATTGATAAAGGAAGTAAATTTTGTAAAGAATTGTACCTGTTAATGTTCTTTGATAACCATTCTCACTACTTTTGTCAAACATAAAGCTTAAAGAGCTTAATGAAGGTCCCCATATCACATTAAATATTTCCATATCATAGGTGGAATCGTGGACATATGTAAAATCGCCATCGGATCCAGAACCACGTCGCAGCAATACCTTCCACAAATAGTTCTCACGTACCGAGCCGGTTTGTTCTGCTGGCATAACAATTTCATTATTCCTAGAAGAAAATTGTAAATGAAGACGAAAGAAAATCAGCATTTTTAGCGTCCTGCTCTTACTTAATAGCATTAAAAATTGCGGCCAACATATCCGGGTCGTAGTCTATGCCGCCATTTAATCCCCGTAGATTTTTAAGGAAATCTTCTTGCGTCATGGGTATGTTGAGGCGTTTCGCATTTGAATTATGTTGATCCATATTCAACATAATAATGGAATAAGCCAAACTAAAAGCAGCATCCGTATTCGCAAACGGTTCACCATTTTGTTTCTACGGCAAAATATATATGAGGTATGAAAACTGACTATGTTTTCCACTGACTAAAAACCAACTTACATGCCAATGTTCTGCGAAATGCTCTAGAACTAAGAATATCAATGGTGCTTCTCCCGGCAAACGGAATGTTTCCAAATACAGGCGTAGAGCTTCGTCCACCCGTAATCCAACGAAATCGAAAGACTCCACAAAATTCATAAGAATTTTAGAGTCGACGTTCTTCTTTTTTGAAATATATTCTCCAATCATTTTCTTATCAAGACCAGGATTTTCACGCAAAAACAAGGCTACTTCCATTGGATCCAATTGAGCGTTTAGTATGCCATTGTCCTGCAGGAATTGTATGCCCTTGTCAGGACGTTGATTAAATTGCTCTGTTCCCTGGCTAAGAATGCGCTTCTTGTGTTTCACTTCCTTCAAAAAATCACCAGTTATAGCTTTCTCAGCCGCAGTATCGCCCGACAACATGCGAATACGGTTTGATGAGTTTATAAATTTCGAAATATTCTCCACTTTTGTGTCATCAGAAGCATTAGCATCACCAATTACAATGCCCTCCAAGCCGGAATTATGGCGTGAGTGTCTGTGTGAAGAGTTGTGAGAAGGCAATCCAGTTGCACTATCGCAACTTGCCACAGGCGGACCATTAACATTTTTGGCTGCCACACAATTACCCTCTATACTATCCACCACCGATATCAAAGTGTCCATGGCCACGATATGGGTATTGTAAATGGCACTTGTGGCCGAGAGGGTGTACTTCGACAGTAGATTAGTTATGCTCTCAAACAAGTCGCTGCAATACAAATCGCAGTCATAGTTGATGTAGAGTTCGGTAACAAAGCCTGGAACACGCCACAAATGCAGTAGATTATCCAAAGCCAACTCGCGCATTTCGTATGGTGTCTTGGGATTGTCGCTGGCTACGATTTCGGACAACTTCTTAAGGTAAGATTCCAATTGGAACTTTAGATGGCCTCTTAGCGCTTCGAGCATTAAGAAACATACTTGCAAATCAGCAGCAAATATAGTTAAACGTTCGGAGCTCATAAGCTATAGAGAAAATGCAAGCAAATATGTTATTAGAGTACGTGGAAAGGTTTTAAAAATAGATTAGTCGAATTTACCAACCAACTAAATCACTAATTGAATTTGAGTTACCAACAGAATGGTATTTTTTAGAAAAAACTAAAAAGCCTGTAAGGCCAATATAACTGTTTCTTATACTTCTATACAAAAAACGTTTCAATATTCTATCCATAGTATTTAAAACCAGCTAGTATAGTTTCATTGCCATCATTTACAACCTGTTCTATGTAAAAACTGTCTTTGAAGTCGACATATATAAAATGAAATGCGCACAATTAAAAATGTTCTTCATACGATGCTACACCGATGTTCGTAGGTACTCCGAATTTTGCCAGGATATGCATAATATATCAGAGAGCAGTTTTGAAATTCGGCCTGTGTGAACAGAGATATACAGCCTGTTTCTCTATCTCGAACGAAAAGCCAAGCGAACGAAAATCAGACACTCACATTCGGCTCGAATTCGGTTCCTCTAAGTCGACATTTTCGTTCGCCTAACTCTATGTTTCCCAAATGACAGCAAATTTCGAAATAGAAAAACCAAAATTTGTACTTAAAAGTTTTGAAAAAATATATGGTTTTATTCGACTTGAAACGACAAGATTGTGGAACCCAAATCAATTTTCTTTCGTCTAGAGCACGAACGAAAGCTTTCGTTCGATATAGAGAAATAGGCTGATAGCATTCTTATAGTCTGAAAAACCAATTTAGTTCTACAAAGACTATTTAGGCTGAGCAGGTAGCAGTTTTACAAAAATCCTTTTATGTGAGAAAGTATATTCTTATAAAATTTTAGTTCGGAGAATACTTACAGCAAATAGATTGCGGCACAAGTCGTCTTTGACTAACTGCAATAATGAGTCATACTTTCCTATGTTATCGGCACCCACTTCGAAAGCCACAGTTAGTAAACTAAGGCCCATGTGCATCATAGTATCCGTATTTTGTTTATCCATAGGATTACACAGCAAAATCAAAAAACGGAACAGCTCTAAAATGCAAGGCAAACCATAGGGAACCAGGGGAGCCATGCCCTCAGAACCATCAATAGAATTTTGTTGAGTAAAGCGTACACCAACGGAGTTAATGTATTCACTACTACCGCCTTGCGACTGGGGGGATTGTGGTCGCATTTCTGCGTTACCCTCAGCTGTTGTGTCTGTTGGGGGTGAGGCAGGCTCTACGGATATAGTAGGACCAGGTGGCTCTGTAAAGTTGGTAGCATTGCCGTCTACAACCTCTGTGCCTTGTTGCGTGAATGCAGATGTGGGCGTTTGAGTTATTTTCCCCTGTAAATCGACAATATTACCAGCAGGCGTTGCAGGCGTGGTAGCTAACGGGGGAGCTTTTAAATGATTAACAGGACCTGGTGTAGTGAGATTTTGATTTTGTAATGTTTGCGCCTCATCACCAGGAGCCGATTGAGTGGAAATCTTACGTTGCTCATCAACTCCAACCTTGGACAAATCAGCCCCCTTAAAACTGTGACTACGTTGTAAGCTGGCTTGTGACCCATTAGGTTTTGAGGATGACTTTTTCCGTTGTTTTTTATCTTTTTCCATAGAAACGGCCATCATTTGAAATTTCTTAAGGATACCGGATTCACTGCGATCATTGGCGAATTGAGGCAAGCGCATGAACAGCAACAGGACCATATCCTTGAGAGCCTGTTCGGCTGAACGGCGCAAAAGCTCATTGAGACGAGGTTCAAAGCATATTTTAAAGCAGCTCAACATCACCTCGCAGACAGACTCGTTGGTAAGAACAGAACCCTCAGGGCTACGCATTAATGTATGAAGAACTTCAAGAACACGAAACAGAGTCACACCATCAGATGATTGATCGGTGCCCATGAATCGAGCATGAGTAACCGCATCTACGATATTTTCAACCGTTACAGCCAAATTGGCAGATGTAGGATCTATATTTAATGTGAGAATACAATTATTTGATTAAATAAATATAAAATATTTTCAATTACCTATTAATCCATATGATAGAAATTTGTTAATGGCAGACAAGGCCAAACTTGTTACAGCTCCAGTGGTCTCTTCTGTTCGTATGACCTCAAGGAAGGGGGCTAGGAATATATTTGGATCGATGAGTCTTAGATCTTCTATACGGTTTAGAACTTGCTTCAAATCCATAAATAATTTCATTAGACCATCTTTTTCCTCGTCCTAAGAAATGAATTTTAAAATAGATTACACCCACATGTAATAGAGCCACTGGAACAACAAACAAATCATATTTCGCATATTCAGTCAGGTACAAAAGTGTTCGCTGTAGAGGAATAGTGGAAAGTGTGGAGGAAGTATTAAACAGCAAGTCGCTTCTGGTGCAACTCAGTGGTGTTTCTATAAATTTACGATTGATGTCTAAGCACCCGCTTTAAAACTGAATAAGTTGGGTCAAACGTAATGTATTTTAAATAATTCCAGTGGATATACAAAAACAAAAGGAACTGTATGAGTGCTGCAAAAAAATAATCACATTTATGGTTTTATTATAGAACGAAATGCACTTGTAATACATATTTTGTACAAAATCTTTGGTCTTGTATGACAAATAGATCCACAAAAAATGCTATTGGTACGTCATACTTATATTAACTCTTACATATCGGGTTAAGATATATGTACTATTATATTGCCTTTAATGGAAACTTGATGTACCCATCAGATGATCGAAATTCATACTATTACGACAAAGTTCGGTTCAAATAGATCTAGCATTGATCTAAAATTGTTTCAAATTGTTTCTAGCTAACTTGGGCATGATACTATTTAATCCTGTACGGGCCCACTTCTTTTTCTCGGGCTCCTATCAACGCAGGGATCGAACCCACGTTCTCACATTAGCCACTGCAACTCCGACGGCCACAAAACAAAATCTTGTACTAAATTTATTGATTTCTACTGAATTTGGCAGAGGGGGTGTGGCCATACGTTTTTTTTGCAAATAATCTCTGGCAATATTTCATCGTCATCGGTAAAGATATAAGGCAGCTATGGCATTGACTATCCCGGCAGAAGGGCAGACATAGATTAATCGTATGTATGAATCGTTTTCCGTATCAAATGTTAGGATAGAGTGTGATATACGATATAATATTTGTTGTTATAACAGCCCAAATTTAGGGACACGGAAAAGGAATCGATATTTAATTGTATCAATACTAATCAATCTATACCAATATATTTTACCTCGGCTCTTTTTAGGAGTCGATATTTTTCAGTATCGATTACGATAAAAATTAGTGGTAATATGAACAAGACCATCACTGGCCTAGAAATCTAAGGCGCTGATGAGAAGTCATATACTTGGAAACGATAGTTCATCAACGTGAAATCAAATCCTAAATCCACAAATTGTGAAAGACCCCTGATCTTAGAAATTAAATATATTAATAATAATGTGAATAATAACCATAATCTTTCTATATTCTCCTTATTAGATAAAAATAAAATAAAATCGGTTTCCCATTACATCCAGTGAACTGTGCGCTTTCTTGTTTTACACTCCCTGATTGGGACCTACATTTTACACCCGTTCCGAAATGTAAGGTGGCCAAGGCCGAGATCAAACCAAAGTTCTTATGTATATGCCATTGCACATTGCAAAGTTCTTATGTATAAGCCATTGCATGCCGATGCAACACCGATACTCATAACAATTTAGAAATATTCATGCAAGATAGTACAATATCTGAGTACTATACATTGAGTATCGATACTTTTGGTTCGATATTTACATATATGGTATCGATACTTTTTATGTGAGTATAGTAACGATACTTTTCAATCGATGCCCAAGACCCTACCAACAAAATATGTAGAAATTAAATAGAATTATTTAATAACTCGCTTAGTTATAGAGATGTAGGGGTTTAAAATTTAGAAAATCTCTTTTTATAATGCCGAATATATAGAGGATTAAAAAGAACTAAACCCAAGCCGTGAAGTCTGTTTTAGGCGCGTCCAAGAGAAGAGAATCCCTAAGCCCGGACACTCTGAAATCTTTAATAAACAAAAAACTGCTGAAGATACCCAGCCCGTATAACTTACCCCAGTGTAAAAAATACCTAAGCCCTTAAAGTTTTTTACAAGAAAAAAATACGTCGAGCCCGCAAACCCGGTACCCAAACCAGAAGGAAAAATCCCTAAGCCCTCGATCCTCGACCCTTAAAATCTTTGGCTTCGGCAGTCTTTACGCTTCTTAATATCTATACTAATATTATAAAAAGGAAGTGTTTGTATGTAGGGGCTAGTCTTCTCAACTACTCAATCGATTATAAAAATTATTACACCAGTAGAATGCTACGTTATCACTGAGTGATGTTGGCTATATTTTATTTTAAAAAAACAATAGGCATCCCTGCTAAAATTCAGGACGAAGTCTGCCGGGTTTGCTACTCTCCAATATTATAAATCATCGACTTTGTGAAAGCGAACCACAGACTTGTCATTCACGAGCATGAACATAACCTGTCGTTGATTTTTGTTGTCGGATTACAGCCATTCTGATTCCAAATAAAAATGTAATCGGATTTAATTATTTTTTCAAATTCATCAGCCAGATAAGAAGTTATCGGCCAAGCTCATGCTCATGAATGACAAGTCTGTGGTTCGCTTAAGAGCGAGATATCGAAAAATTTTGTTGAATTTTTTATTCATATTTTTGTGCTATAGAAAAACATCGGATCAAGGAGTATCAAATATCGTACTCCCTCCAAGAATCCCGGCAACATAAAACTTGGAACCAGTTTCAGCCGGCGCACCGCCGCACAATTTCTTCAGCTACCCGCTACCTCCAGTGACACAGGGGAATTACACTTAATTTTTGTTTTTTTTTATATCTTCCAGGGACGAAAGAGTGGAAACAAACAATTGATTCTGCCACCGCCGCCAATAATATCCGGTCTGCTCCACTCTCTGATCACGATGGCAATAGGGGACGTCGGGTATGGTATTGAACTTTTCTGTTAAGAGGACCACACACCATGAGCAGTATTATTATAAATCTTCGACTTTGTTAAGGGAATCACATTCATGAGCATGAACATTAGCTTTTCATTCATGACGATAAACATAAGCTATTGTTGAAATTTATTGTAGTTTTAATGCCATTCTTGATATCAAATAAGAATAGAATCAAAGTTCACAGAATGTTTTGGTAATATTTTTCCATTTTCATTAGTCAGATAAAAAGTTATCGCCAAGCTCAAGTTGATGAATGACAAGTCTGTGGTTCGCTGTAAAATTCAGACCCCGATATCTCGATAACAAAGCGAGTTATCGAAAAATGTAATTGAATTTGTTATTCATATTTTGGAGTGTGCTAAGAGAACACACATCATGAGCATGAGCATTGATTATCGGTGACATTTATTGTGCCACTTCCGAAGCGTAACATGAATGCAATCGCTGTTGTTAACATCAATAAATCGCTTGCAAACAATATTAAATTATCGACAAACCTCATTCTCATGACTGACGAGTCGATGGTTCCCTTTAACACCGTATATATATGTATATCTAAGCTACAAATCCAAGAAAGACTAATTTAATATGGCATATTCTTCAGCTCTTCAGCTAATGTGGAACAAACTATAGGTGTTAGAATGCCGATTTCGTTACTGTTGTTAAATTACAATATTTCGTATTTCACATCTGTAGAAGCTACAACAGTGCATATGGTGAAACGAAAGTCATATTTAACTGTACGGGCCAAATAATGGCAACGTCTTCTTCGAACATGAAACCGAGTTACCATTAACTTTATTTTGAGATGTTCTACAAAAATGAGTTATCGATAACATTATTTTGAGGTGTTCTACAAAAATGGGTTATCGGGATGAGGGTTATCGCATACTCTAGCCAAATGATACATAGAACTATCCCTAGGGCTGGGGGTATGGAAAGTTTTTGAATTTATTTAACTCTAACAAGTCCCTTTTCTGCTGCACACGCATACACTTTTGTACCCCACTGTATCGCTCAAGTTGTGAACGAAATCAACCAACTACAAATACACACGTCCATATGTTCACACAGTAGTTGCGTATGTACGGTCAACAAATACTTACCACGTAAGCTGAGGCATTCCAACGGGAGCCTCTTCGCATGGCAGTCATCAGGGTGGACATTTCGCCACGCACCACAAAGATGCCATTACCCGGCAATGACATTATGGATTTTCTTCCACGTCCTTGTTGCAAGCAGCAGCAGTAAAGCCTGTTTTGGATAGTTCAACACCACACCAAGGAAAAAATATTGCGAGATTTTTCTCCTACTCCTTACAATCTGGGTGTTGCAGTCAGGCAAATACACAATTGTTTTGAATCTCTGCGTGTTCCTCGATTGTTCCTTTTATTACCACTTTTGGAGAAATAATACTTTTGAGGCGACTGACAATTATTGATTTATAACAATTTACATTTTAATTAGTTTATTTGTAAAGAATTATCAGATTTTTTCACACAACATTCCACGCAACCACGACAAAATCCAATTTTCTGATTTCGTCTTTTGGTATTCCTCTTTGTGCGAAGTGATGACGTTTCCCATTAATAGAGAATACCGTCAGATGTGACAGCTCGGCTGCCGCAACGATCTGGCAACACTGCGTTTTGGCAAATCAGTGAAAATTTTTCAGTACGTGTTGTTTTGGTTTTTTTCCAATAAGAAAAAATAGAAATATTTTTGCGAAAAAAGGAAGAAAACTGCAATTTTTCGTATGTTTTCCAGTAATATCAAGTAGACAGTGGTGAATTCATAAGTGGAGTACAATTGTTTCCCCAGATTTGTGGCAAAATCCCCTTAAAATCCTATGCAATATGGGAAACACTGACTCAAAGTTAAACTTTCGCAAAGCAATTGTCCAACTCACCCAGAAAAACCAAAAGATCGATGCCGACGACCCATTTTGGGACCAGTTCTGGTGCGGTCATCAGACTACGTTGGAGGATGTGTTTGCCTTGGTAACAGCCTCAGAGATACGTAATATACGCAACGATAACCCAGCCAATTTGGCCACTTTGTGTTACAAGGCTGTAGAAAAACTTGCGGAGGCGGTAGACAGCAGCTGTCGCACTCAGGCCGAACAACAGTGTGTCCTGAATTGTGTAAGGCTGCTTGTTCGCATTATGCCATACATCTTTGAGGATGATAAATGGCGTCATTTCTTCTGGAGCAGTTTGCCTGCCCAAGAAAAAGGTGCTCACGGTGATGAATTGGTCGAGGGTGAGAGGGACCAATTGGCCAATCAGAATCACACTGTGCCTTTGGCCCAATCTCTGTTAAATGCTGTATGTGATTTGCTTTTCTGTCCTGACTTCACGGTGACCGCCACCAGGCGCCCAGGGCCCGATAAAGCTGAAGAATTAGCCAACATCGACAGCTGTGAGCACATATGGGAAGCAGGAGTGGGGTTTGCTCACTCCCCACCAAAGAATACCAACATGGAGAAGAGGCGCACGGAATTGTTGAAATTGCTGTTAACATGTTTCTCGGAACCCATGTACAGGGCGCCCCAGCCATCGGATGAGCCCAACAAATGGATTGCATACTTTACCTCGGCGGACAATCGGCACGCCTTGCCTCTGTTCACCTCTTTTCTCAATACGGTGTGTGCCTATGATCCTGTAGGTTTTGGGGTGCCCTACAATCATTTGCTGTTCACGGATACCACAGAACCTCTGGTGGAGTCCTGTCTTCAGATATTAATAGTAACATTAGACCACGACATGATTGCGCAGCAGCAACATCAATTAGAACTGCAGCGCCATGTGAAAGGCGGTTCCAATGCAGCTGTATCCACGCCCTACGACGATGTGTGCGGCGACAACCTATTTATCAACTATTTGTCCCGTGTTCATCGCGACGAGGACTTTCATTTCATTTTGAAAGGCATCACACGGCTGCTGAATAATCCATTGGTCCAGAATTATTTGCCGAATTCAACTAAACGACTGCATTGTCATCAGGAGTTGCTGATTTTGTTTTGGAAAATCTGTGACTATAACAAAAAATTCTTGTATTTTGTGTTGAAAAGTTCAGATGTGCTGGATATATTAATACCGATACTGTACCATTTGAACTATTCTCGGGCGGATCAATCAAAAGTGGGTCTAATGCATATTGGAGTTTTTATACTGCTGTTGTTATCAGGTAAATGTTGTGGAAATGATGAATCCTTTGGGTACATTGTCTCTTTTGGTACCTTCTAGTTTCTGATCAGTTGCATCCTTTCATCATCACAGAGAATGCAAACGCTGGTTTATGGTAACTAGCACCCGTATTCACAACGAATATTTATCCACCGGCTAGCATCTGACAATCCATTTACAATACAAAACACTTCAACTAAACTTTGTCTAACGAAGTAAACGAATACATGCTAACATTTGAATGACAACTCTCGTTTTACTCACAAAAATCATGACTTATCTGCAATGGAATTCTAACTTTTGAACGACAAAATTCGGTAGTTAAAATTTCCGAATATTGTCAATGTAACTACCAAATTTTATCGTTAAAATGTTACAGAATGCATATGCACATGCATATGGATAAACGATACATGTTCATATTAGAGTTGGACAGTAGATAGGAACTGTTATGTATCAAAGCTTTACTAACTAATGGCAAAGCCTAAAGACACTGGTTAGACATTTCTTGTACGGAGAGTTAAACCAGTGGCTAAATAGAATATAAGTATAAATAATATTCGTTTAAAGATGTTAAAAAAGAGTACAGAAACGACATTGGCCTCTGAACATGTATATTTGGTTAATAAGTATTTCATTATCATTAATTAATGTTTTGTTAATTTGTTCATATTCCAGGTGAACGCAACTTTGGTGTCCGTCTTAATAAACCCTATACCGCTACGGTGCCTATGGATATTCCCGTGTTCACAGGCACACATGCTGATCTCTTGATTACAGTATTCCATAAGATCATCGCTACCGGCCATCAACGTCTGCAACCGTTGTTCGATTGTTTGCTTACAATTTTGGTGAATGTATCCCCGTACTTAAAGACTTTGTCTATGGTGGCCAGTGTTAAACTTTTGCATTTATTGGAGGCTTTTAGTACACCATGGTTTTTACTGTCGGCGCCCAGTAATCACCATTTGGTATTCTTTTTGCTCGAAATCTTCAACAACATAATACAGTATCAGTTTGATGGAAACTCAAATTTGGTATACACCATTATAAGAAAACGACATGTATTCCATGCTATGGCCAATTTACCTTCCGATATGTCGGGTATTTCCAAGTGTCTGAGTGGTCGCAAAGTGGGCAAATTCAATTTACCTCCAGTGAGGCAGAAACGTATCACGACAGTGGTACAAAATTTAAACAATGAGTTGCCCGATTGTGCCGAGGAAGAGGAGGACGATGAGGATATAAATGAAGAAGCTGTAGGTACTAAGTTGAAAGTGAATGGAGGAGCGGAAGTGAATCTAAGTAGTGTCGAATCGGAAACGGAATCCCAGCATCAGCCGGGGGAAGAGCAAATGGAGGGAGCTTTTCCCGCAATGCCTGCTGAGCCGGGTACTTTAAAGGCCTCATTGCCGGCCACACCTGGCATAAATCAAATGACTGAACGTGAGCAGGCACATCCTGGCAGCAATTCGTCGGACCAAACTCCAACCATTGATGGGACTTCGGACATAGTACGATTTGATAAGACCACTGAACAATCGCCTGCCGAATCCCGAGCCAGTAGTCCTAATGGCAATTTTGAACGCGAGGATAAGACGCGCCTGTCTGTATCACACCGCGGCAGCATTCGCATGGTCCATCAACCGTCATCGGAAGTGTGGACGCCCACACCTGAATGGATTGTTTCATGGCGTTCTAAGCTGCCATTGCAGACGATAATGCGTCTATTGCAAGTCTTAGTGCCTCAAGTGGAGAAGATCTGCATAGACAAAGGACTGACTGATGAATCTGAAATATTGAAATTTCTTCAACATGGCACTCTTGTAGGACTGTTGCCCGTTCCACATCCTATTCTCATAAGAAAATACCAAGCCAATGCCGGAACGACTGCTTGGTTCCGCACCTACATCTGGGGAGTTATATATTTAAGAAATGTGGAGCCAGCCATATGGTACGATACGGAGGTGAAATTATTTGAAATCCAAAGAGTCTAATTATAAGATAATATATACATACAATAGAAGATGCATATGTATGTCTTTCTCACAGTAATGATTAAAGTCATCAAATGTATTTACACCTTTCTTCCCCTTCTTCAACATCCTTTTCCAATTATTAATCATGACAACAAACGCTCAATATTAATGTCCGCTTTTCTGTTTAATACAATCAACATCAGCTCTGCAACATTAAAAACAATTAGTTGCATCGCTCCCAAAATCGGTATTCCGCATAAATCGAATTAACTGAGTTTTGTGTTTTACTGCTTATTTGTAACAATTTACCTCGATGTATATATATACTCCTTAAACAATATGCATATGCATATATTTACACACATTTATCAAGAGATATGATGTATAATTAATGTGTCAGCTTTTACAAGTTTTAATTTATCTTTGTTTTAAGTGCAATTTCTGTTTTTTTTTTGTTAAATCGTCTACGAATAACTTAATATCATACACACAACAATAACATATTTATATATATTTAATTTAAAAACTATGCCTATATACACAAACATACTATATTCCATATTATTGTATCGTGTTACAAAAATAAATCAAAATATCTAAAATCAATTTAAAAACAACTATTTTTTAAATTAACGGAATTTAATGTTGAAACATCCCTGCAAGAAATAAGGTATCATTTGTTAAGGTGGCATCCTTGAAAAGATGTCCAACAGAACCAGTAATATTTTCGGCTAAGTCAGTGTTGCCGTTGAACTCAGTTTGGGATAGTGCCCGAAACCGAAAACCCGGGTTCCATTTAAAAAACTTTTAAATTGAAGCCAGTATTCAGTTCATATGAAAATTTCGTTCCCATAGAAGTACTTGTATAACAATAACAAAAATTCCATGAGCCGATAATTTGGCTCACTTTCATTTTCCTGGCAAGTTTTTCAGTCAGCAGTCATCCTGTTTCCTTATTGGAAAAACATCTGATTTGGGTTAAATACAAAGAGTAACAACCAACTATCACGGGATTATGTAAAGTAAGAAATAAATTCATAAAATCGAAGTAATTTTAACTAAAATGAACTAAAATCTAAGCTCAAAGTCTTTGACAAATACTCAACACAGATATATTTTATTTATTTATTTATTTATTTAATTATTTCAATAACCGAGCCCATAAGGCCATATGTGCTTACAAATTTCTACTAAACATATCTTCAAGCATATAAAAAACTATCAAAAAATATAATACCTTAAATTAAATCTTCACATTAAAGCCTATACTAGTTTCATACAATAGCTTATATTTAATTTCAAATGGCATACTGATTAAAGAATTTAAAAATTCAAAAACTATTAACGATTACATGTAAGATTAAAGGAATTATGCTCTCGAATTTAAAACTTCAATATAGTTCCAACTGGATTAACATAATATTTGTTTCAACACGTACCACTTCTACCGTTTTCACCACTATAACAATTTTGAATTATATTTGCGTTAAACAAATTTCATTCAAAATAGAAAAATAGCAAAAACAGCAAAATAGTACGTGCGGAAACAAAACTATTACATATATATGTATGTAATTGCAACTGACATAAATTGAATAATAGCTGAAATTGAATAATAACTTGAATAATAAACGATGTAAATAAAATAGTTTAAAAAATGTAAAATAAATAGTTTAAAAAATAAAATCGCTAATGATGCTGTAATATCTTGTACAGTGACATTAGTTAATCATATCCCATATGGCACACAAAATAAAAATATAAATGGAGGTTAGAATAGGGTAGTGCTACTAGTTCACATCGATTTTCATGCGTTACTAAACAATCTTAAAATTATTCACCTAACTGTCATAAACATAAGTTAAATCAACAAGGACTAATGAAATCAGAGATTTATTGGATGTTTGCCGGAATTAGCAAGACGTGGTAAAAAACTTACAAAAAAACTTACATATCCTATAAACCAAGTAATTAAATCAATTAAATCTACCACCAATCTGATAGCCCAGAGGAAAGAGCTGAAGGTGTGGAGCTTTGTATACCATAGAACATCAAACATATCATTATAATAAGCACATATGCTATGATGTGGCTTAATACATATTTTGTGAATTTATTGCAAAAGTAGTTGACGTATTAGTGGGAACTGTATATTAACCTAGTGTTGATATCAATACATAAGAAGTGCATATCTGATATTGGCGTTGGGTACCCAAACCCACTATCATGATAGACTTGAACAATAATTACTTAGACTTAGGAAAGTCAGCGGTAGTGAGAAATGCTTGTAGAGGACTAAACCTATCTGTACTTCATAATTCGGCGACAACTCAGCACAACATTTCGCATGGGCCGACACCATTACCAGATTATTGCCGTTGTCATTTTCTGTCTTGGATTCCATAATCAATTATGTATTTTGAATCATATTATTAAAAGAAGACTTTACCAATATATGCAATTCTTCATGCATTTAACATCATGTACTGGTAAAGTCTTCTTTTATATGTAATCTTACATTTCCCATTCCGACAATCAGTAATGTGATTGTCAAAATCATATGGTTCTAACTACAGGTTAACCAGCTAACCTTCGGTGGTTAAATCATTGTCAACCATTGACTGAATAACACAATTCGATGTTTAAACATAATTTAACTACACAGAAAAAAATAAATAAAAAATGAATAATCAGATTTTTTTCCTACAATAAAATTTAAACAAACGATAATATTATATTAGAGAAAGCCCAGGTATTCTGTTTTGCACTTTGATTTAGGCAATCATGCCATCTTTTCTTGTCTTCATACAAAAACAAATCGCCAAACCCAAACTGGGCAATATTATTTTTCTGTGTACTATTGTAATCCGTCATGTTACCGATTATGGCTTTTCATTCTTCGTGAAAAACATCTAATTTGGGCTAAACACCAAAACAACAAAGAGGAACAACCAAATGGAATTATGTAAAATATAAAATAAATGCATAAAATCGAAGTCATTTGAACAAAACTTTATCTTATCTTATATTTTACCTTTTGACAATCAGTATTGTGATTGTCAATATCATACGGTTCGGACTACAAGTTAACACACCATCATTGGCTGGTTAAATCATTAGGCGTGTTTTGGTTACACCGCTTCCTTAGAATATCACTTATTTTGTATGGAGAGCTAAGCGATATTAAGCGGCACTTGAAGTTACCGCTTCCATTGCAGTCATAAGCAGGCATTAAGCTACCAGTCTGAACAAAATCAGAAAAGCAGTGTTACATATCGTTATTATGAGGTCAATGATGAGAAGACGGCTATAAATTATTTGCCAGAATAGCTACAAACCTTGCGTTAGAGCAAGACGATTATATGTATTTCCGGTTGAAACAGGTAGAAAGTTGCCAGTATGAAAAAATCAAAAAATTAGTGTTGGATATCGCTATTGTGAGCCAAAGATAAGGAGAAGAATATACACATATTCACAAACCATACGGTAGAGCAAGACGATTGTAAGTAAACAAAAAAAAAAAAGAAAAAAAAAACGGTTCCCATTACATTGCATGAAGGGATTGGGGAGAGCTTCTCACAACCAGTGAGTTGTGCGCTTTCTAATTTTTCACTCACTGATTGGGACCTACAGTTTTTACTCCGATTCCGAACGGTATTTTTGAGAAGCTTTTTCATGGCTAAATACTCGATAGTGTCGCCGTCACTATGCAAGGTGACCGCCGCCGTAAGAATTTTTTTTTTTTTTTTTTTTTTTAGGTGGTCAGAGCAGGGATCGAACCAAGGATCTCATGTAAAAGATGCGCGCACACTACCTATTGTACCACCGACGGCCACTGACGATTGTAAGTATTATAATAAATTATCGCTAGTTTGGCGTTTTGTTTACTAGCAAGCAAGCGATAATCGGTAGCTTGTAACTAAAAAACGATTACTGTGATGTTTAACCATAATTAAACTGAGAAACGTAGATGACCACTGTCTGAAAAACTAGCCATAAGTCAATTCTTGTTCAATATAAGAAAAATATTAACTGCTGTGGTTCTAAAGAAAATGCAAAGTGTAATAAAAATATGAATATATATATTTTCTCTATAATAAGTATTATTTTTACGGCCAAAGAACACAAGACAAGAGAATGTTATATAGTGCTGATTTTGTATAAATTTTTCTATAAAAATGTAAATATATTAGTAGTATTCACTTACATAATTGGAAAAACTCGAAAACTTGCACAGCAAACGTTAAAACAAAATTGTTTTCATATAAAACGACTTGCACAAATGTCAGACTGTCAATGTCAATGTTTCTACATTTGTGCAAGTCGTTTTGTATGAGAAAGTTATTGTTTTGACGCTTGCTGTTCAAGTTTTCGAGGCTCTTGCGCGTTTACATGAATACCACTATTCTTTCCATGGAAAAGAAAAAACCTAAAAGAAACAGTAAATAAAACCGAAAACTAACCGGTTTACCCTTCTATGAAGCTGAAAACTGGTTTTCGAGAAACTAATTTTTCGAATACACCTGGGGTCGGTTATTTGAAAATGTCGGTTATTTGAGCGCTCTAACTGTGTATTTTCCCCGGAAAAAATAACACTTTCCATTTTATGCAAGCGCTGACAACTCTAGTTTTCGGTCATCTGAAGTTGCCACCTTGCTGATGTTATACAATAGTGAAAAAATCAGCTGTTTGTAGAAATTCCTGCAGATGACTTTTGAAACGTAAACAACTCCAATTCAATTACAAAACAACCAAAGACTGCGTCCACCATGTCCTATCTGTTACGAAGTACAGTAAAATTTATATCAGCTCGGCATTTACTTCAAACAACGGGAGGAAGTTGTATTAAAAATGTGGAACCACTGTCAACATTAACCTTTGCGATGTGTCAAAACCAAAATCCAGCCCATAACAGTGGCGGTGGTAGAAGTGCAAATGAACGAAGAACGAATGCGCAAAAGAAGCCCAGGGAAGCCTCCATTAAAATAACCTTAATACAAAATGATAATGTTACCGTGACAGCTCTGGAGGAGGCACGTAATTTGGCTAAACGCAGGTCTATGCAGTTGGTGCAAGTGGAAAAAATGGATTCAAAGACCCACAGGCCTGTATACAAGTAGGTTTTAAGCTTACAATGATTTTACTGTAGAAATTTACGATTCTCTCGATATCTCTTTATAGATTATTAACCACTGCCGAAAGACTGCAAGAGGAACACTCCGATTTGGCACCACTGGAGAAGTCTACGGATAAAGCCAACCAAATCAAATCGGTGAAAAGCCTTAATATAGGCTCTCGCATTTCCAGTAACGATTTAGCTTCGCGACTTAAAAACATTTCGAAATGGTTAGGTAAACGCAATGAGGTACGTGTTCTTATACTTGGCTCGGAAAAAGATATGGGTAGTTGTGAGAAGATTTCTAAAGCTATTGAGGAGTCAGTTCAATCACCCGAAACTATTGGAAGAATAGTACAAAAGCGAACTAAAGGATCTGTACTCAAATTCAGCATTCTTCCCATAACTCCCACAGGCGACGATAACGTTGCCACTTCCTCGCCTCAATGACTTGCGGTGGGAGGGCATTGTGAAAAGGTTCCTTTAGGTACCATTGCTCGTAATTATTCAACCTATTGCCAGCATAGAGTGGCTAGTAGTTTGTCGGAGACAGAACCTCAAAGAAGAACTCTTAAATTAGCCTTGTACACAATGACCTTTATAACACTAAAATATTACTTTTGGTGGTCATATGCAAAGAAACAGGAGGCAGCAGCCAGTGCACAGAGAGATGTTCGGGACACTTCTTAAAGTCATCATCAGCATAAATATTAAAATATATAAACAATGTTTGTAATTGTATAATTCATTTGAAGATAATAATAATTAAGTTTAATAAAATGAAATAATTTATGCAAATTTATTAAAGTACGCATTTCGGAATTTTGAATCAGCGACGGGCTATCTGATTTCTCGTACAACTTGACATTCATTTGATATCAAATCACACTCCAACGATGAATACTGTAAATCTATCGATTTCCTGTAAAGTTTGAAAACCCGAGTAAATAGCCTTTATATGAAATATTTTAC
Source organism: Phaonia tiefii (assembly GCA_963931995.1). Taxonomy (NCBI): domain Eukaryota; kingdom Metazoa; phylum Arthropoda; class Insecta; order Diptera; family Muscidae; genus Phaonia; species Phaonia tiefii. The sequence goes on along the minus strand of OZ008371.1, from coordinate 10,614,879 downwards.
TCGTGGATCGCATTCTAATCTTTTAATCTACTTTGTTGTTAAATATCAGTACAATTGTAACTAATCAAACTTATTAAACTTATCTAAATCGTATGAGACATAAATTAAATGCCCATTCTAGAACATTTAATTTTGTTAATTCGAAAAGAAAATCAAATGATTTATTTACAAAGGGAGGCTATAAAGCTTGTAAAGTTTGGCGATACACGCTGTTCAGATGAGACTGAGCCGAATGTATATCCTGGCTTCTTTCAAGGTAAATCCATAAACATTGACTGATCCATTAAAGTTTGAATATTCATTTAATTTTCGTTGTTAATAAAAATTAATTTTCATTGTTCAAAATTTTGTTATGACCGATTATTGTGTTTTGAAGATCATCATGATTTCATCAGACTATAATGATGATTTATTGGATCTGCTCCAACGGAGCCCAAAAATAAATGTTATATTCTAATTGGGGTTAATCCAATTATTAATAATTAAAAAAAAATAAATGGTTTCCCATTACATCCCATGAAGGGACCGGGGAGAACTTCTCACAATCACTGAGCTGTGCGCTTTCCAGTTTTCACTCACTGATTGGGACCTACAGTTTTACACCGATTCCGAACGGTATTTTGAGAAGCTTTTTCATGACTACATACTCGATAGTGTCGCCGTCACTATGCGAATTAGTAATAATTAGGTTGATGTTTAAGCGGGTCTCGCTATCGTTGTGTTTGGAATTTCTACTCTATTTCGTGCAAGAGCGTTTATGTATGTGTTGTGAATGTTTTTGTTGGTGAATTTTGTTGTTGATACATCAAGATATCCTATATTCCCATAAGTTGGAGAGAATGCAAGGTTGTATTCATACCGAAAGCTGGGAAATAATGGCATGTTAGTCCATAAGACTACAACAATCAGTCTCTCGCCTTTCCTTCTGAACTTTGGTACTTCTCAGCTGCACGCTTACAACAAGAACAAATCTACGAAAACCGCTCTTCACGCTCTAGTGAGCTTCATAGAGAAGTCTACTTATCTAAAAGAATACACTCTTGTCTCATTTGTCGATATAGGGGGTGCTCTTACGTCGCGACTTGAAACTTCCTTCCTTGAACTTCCTCATAGATAATTAAAAATCAACACTGCTCCATTGTCGGTCATGGCGACAGTTTTTTTTTATGCAAGCAGATCACACCGATTAAATTGAAAAGGTTAAAACGATCACCGGCGAATATTCAGGGGTTACCGCCATAAGCTCTTCAGCGCAAGTACGACAGTCACACCAGTATTATATTCCAATGTTAGCAGCTCGTGTATCAATAGTTCAGTGACCGGTTATGACAACTGTCTTTCTGGCTAGTGTGTTCCTATTCAGAGTCATCAGGAACACTTTTATTTTACCGTCATATCTAGGAATAATACCCCGTGGTATGCGACAGGTGGTGAGTTCTTCCAATTTTTGTCTGCCTCGTGGTGGAAGTGGCTGTCAATTGCGTTACAATCACGCATTGTCAATCCGCATTTCCACTAGACGCTTTCATGGATAGTTAACGTTTTATCATGGCCCTTATGGTCGTTTGGCTGTCCGCGAATATTTTCACACTCTTCCCTACTATTGCGTGATTTCGTAACTGACGACACGCTTACGATATTGCCACTATTTAAGTTTGGAAGAAACCAAGTTAGTTGACCCACTCCACTATCCATCTTGAATCCATCCTTAAAAATGTCTATGTCAGCATCCTGCAACGGTGAGTGTTTCGTCCATTAGTCTCTATGCGGTATGATTGTGTTTTGTTTCAGGTTACTATGCCCATAGCTCCGTATCTTTCAACTCTCTGATTCGATAATAGTTTACTGGATATATACAGCTGTTGTCTGCTTGATTTTGTTCTACGGTATTGTCGTTTGGTGGCCGGTACTGGATATCTACTTACCCAAGTTTGTTGATGTAACTCCAGAGCAGGACAAGGGGCGCTTCGCACATCCTCTACCGAGGTTTTGGGGTTATCCTTGACATGTTGCCACTAGACTTGTTGGGAATCCAAATGGCTGTAACGTCGGCAATATGCCTAAAACATTCTTCGCGATGGATCACCAGTCCTTATGGATATGGGAACGATGGTTAGGGATCTGCGGCAATCCACAATAGAAGTGCGTTACATGACACCCACTTCTGCCTTTGAGAGAAACTTCTCTACTCATATGCCGAACAGGCAGGACTGGAAGGAACGCATACCAGGTAATATAAGGTGTTCAGCATCTACACTAATAGTTACAAATTAGATGGCAAAGTAGGGTTTGCAGCCTATACTAAAGAGATGGGACTGGACCATGTACAAAGGCTACCACACGGTAGTGTCTTTCAGGCAGAAGTCATGGGAATTGTAGAAGTTGGCGTCTGGCTGGGATGAAACGTCATCACCACTTGGGGTATCAACATCTATTCTGACAGTCAGGCTGCTATACAATCTCAACAATCTGCATTCCTGACTTCAACAACTACCGATTGTGAGTAAAAACCTTTCAGCAAGCAAGCTCATGCTAAAAATCAAAGCTCTCCGACATGCGAATTGTAAATATTCTGGAGGCACAAAATCCAAGATCACCATGCAAGTATGGCCAAGGTATGAGAGGAATCGTACGCTAACCTCGACATCCAGTTCTAGACAAGATATATCTACGATAACCGGTGTGATTACTGGACACTCTTTAATCGGCAGACACGTGTCTAGCCTTGGAATCTCAGCTCATGATTACTGCTGAAGCTGTGGAGATGAAAACAAGGACGAGAGCGTCGGACATCCCGTATTCTGCTGCACTGAATTATCTTAGCAATAGTTTGCAAATTACTAATAGGTTTGCAAGGGATTAATGTGCATCTCGTCTTCAGCTACATCCTGGAATATCGTGATGAATTGAACTCGCCGGGTCAATTTACAAGTTCAACGATGGGGACGGAATATAAGTAACGTCCCGTAGTATCATACTGACAGTTCCGACAATGGTATGCGACTTATTGACTTTGACGCCGCAAAAAACATGGTCTACTTGGACCAAAGACCGAAGAACCAAATTGATCACGTGGTAATTGATGGAAGGCACTCATCCCGTGTAATGAACGTACGAGTGATGAGAGGAGCTAACATCGATACTGATCACTACCTGGTAGCAGCAAAGGTTCGCTCAAGATTAAGTAGAGCGAAAATCGTACAAAACCAGGCGCAGAGACAGCTGGACATCAGAAAGTTGCAATTTCCAGAGATATCCACAGCACTCCCGATGACGATCCTGAAGCGCATTGGAAGCCCATTTCTGACTCTATAAAAACTGCCGCAACAACCGTACGTGGTTTAAAAAACCGCTTCGTAACAAACCATGGTACGATGAAGAGTGTCGCATAGCAAATGGTGAAAAGAACGCTGCACTTGTGACAGTGCTTCAGTCAGCTGCGACTAACCGATATAGGAAAAAAGAAAGGAGGTAAACCTTCTCTTTAGGCGTAAGAAACAACAGTGGAGAAAGCGCGAGACTGAGAAAATTGAGACATACGAACGAAGACCGAAAATTCTACCAAAAAGTAAAAACAGAACTAATAGATATGGTTCAGGGCCCCTTCTGTAAAGACAAGGACGGAAATCTCATCGCAGATGTGCAGAGCATGTTGGGAATATGGAATGATAATTTTTTCGCGCTACTGGTACATGAAATATACAATGACAACGAGACAATCGATCACAATTTGGACGACGACGTCCATTGCCCCCTCCTTACCAAGAAGAGGTCAGAACAGTTATTGCCCGGCGTAAGAACAACAAAGCCGCAGGAGTCGATGGATTACCGGTGGACCTGTTTAATGCTGACGGCGATGAGCTGATAAGGTGCATGCAAATGAGCTGATAAGGTGCATGCAAAATTTTGTTAGATGAATTTAAAAAAGGTGACCCGAGTCTCTATGCCAACTACCGTGGAATAAGCCTTTTATCCGTAGCATATAAGGTTTTATCAAGTATAATGTGCGAAAGACTAAAACCAATTACCACTGACTTGATTGGACCATACCAGTGCGGGTTTAGGCCTGGGAAATCGACAACTGACCAGATTTTCTCGCTACGCCAAATTCTGGAGAAGACCCACGAAAAACAAATCGACACGACACCTATCATCTATTTGTCGATTATAAGGCGGCCTTCGATAGCCCGATACGGGAAAATCCCTGAAGCAATGTCTGAGCTTGGTATTCCTGCAAAACCTTGACCAACACCTAATCCGCAGTGAAAGTTGGTAAGGATCTTTCGAAACTAAGTGAGGTCTCAGTCATGGAGAAAAGCTGCAGTCAATATGAATAAAACCATCAGCAGCAAAAGTCACATGCTGCTCGCGTATGCTGATGATATACATATCATTGGGCGCACAATGACAGAAGTTATTGCGGTGTTTTCGAGAATTGTCAGCTAAAGTGGATCTGACATTAAATGAGGACAAGACACAATTAATGGTTTCAACGAGCAGGGCTTCCACGCGATTAGACCAAAGCGTGAACGTTGATAACCGTTATAATTTCGAGGTGGTGGACGAATTTATATACGTCGGATCTGCCGTAAACGAAAACATCGTCGGCCTTGATATCAAGCGGAGAATTGTGCTTGCGAATATATGTTTTTTGGACTCTCTACCAGACTCTCTACCAGACTCTCATTCAACCTGTATTGATTTATGGCGCAGAATCTTGGGCCTTATCGCAGGCAGACGAAACATCTCTAGGAGTCTTCGAAAGAAAAATACTCCGAAAAATGTATGGTCTTATAGTGAACAACGGTGAGTATCGGCGACACATGAACCATGACCTTTATGAACTTTATCCTGACATTGACATAGTTAGCGGATCAAAATAACGCGATTGCGCTGGCTAGGCCATGTTAGTAGAATGGATGAAGTCGAACCAGTACGAAGAGTTTTCGAAACCGAACTCGAAGGAAGATGACAAATGGGAAGACCAAGACTCCGCTGGACGGATCAGGTTGACGAATCCCTGTGTACGCTTGGTACTGCCAACTGGAGAGAAATATGTATGTTATGTTCGATTGGTAAGGTCCCTGACCTTACCATTACAATTTTATGTTTTAAGCACAAATGTATTTTTTAACTTTTTACATCCAGCAAAAAATACAATTTGGTGGATGTTAAATTTATTGATTAAACTGTTTGTTTTTATTTATTAAATGTTTACACGACTCATCAGCTGTTTACGTACATAAGTTTATATTTCTCGTTCCCGTTCGAGTACTTTTTAGTATATTTCTATTAATTTCGATGTTTTACAGATGCTAACAACTCCCCAAACATACATATGTTTTACAATACATAAATCAGCTGTTTATGGAAATTAAATCCCGAAAACTTCAAAATCACGGTATACCGGAGCATGGATCTAAAATGTAGTTAAGCTATGCTCAGGTATACCACGATTTCACAGTTTTCGCGAGTTCATTTCTGTAAACAGCTGATTTTTGAATGACACGACATATACATATATGGGTTGAAATCTCGAAATCTTCGAAATCGCGGTATACCTGAACGTCGCTTTACTGGATATTTTTGTTTGGAAAGTACGCGAACAGTCTTATTATTCTAAATAAATATGTAACAAGATTCTCGGAAGTTTTCTCGGAAGTTTTTAAATTCTCGGAAGTTTTTTCCAACTCACACAAATGCGCAATTTGGTTGAGTCCTTAGATGGAATTTCCATTTAAAAAGTTCTTAAAGTACAACTCCATAAAGACTTAAGCACTCCCCAAACCAATGCGGCTGCCGTGTGAAAATCTTGTCGCACCCAAATGGCAATGCATTTTGTTATTGTAGTAGCAACAAAATACATTGAGATTTGGGTACGACACGATTTCCGCACATCAGCTGCATTGGTTTTGGACATGCTTTATGATAACTGCCTGAAAGTTCCGTCTCGTTAAAAGTTATCTCAAGTTTGGCATTGCCGCGATACAAAGCGCCTTAAGATACGATATAATTTTTGGAATAAATTTACATCCACAAAATTTATGCTATTATTATTTCTTGGCTATACTTAATCCTAATGTGCGCCTAGTATTTATTTATTTTTGTCGTTATCCTTTGTCCTTTCCACTGCCTTTTACCCCTTTCTCCTTGACAATGAGCTGCCGATTGCTGTTTTTTCCACAAAAGTTCTGGAAAATTTCTAGAAGGTTCTGCGCACTGATCCTCACACTGTTCCAGAGAGGGGAATCGATTCAAATTATGGTCACATATATCGACGGCATACAACATACACTCATCTGTGCAATGATTGTAAAACCAGAAATTTCCAATAACACGCGTATCCGAACACTCGCCAATCGTCAGGGGCTGATAACAGTATGACGGAGGTTCCCGCGGCATTGCATCATTATAATCCTGATATTTAACATTACTGGTTGTGGGATTTTTTTGTGTAACCAACGCAAGGGAGCTGTCAGTATCAGTCAAAGATTCTTTGACAGGACTATTTAAATATTGAAAATCTGTATTACCACGTGTTGATGACTGTTGAAATTTTGAGCCGACCTTGGGGAGATTTGAGTCATAAGTTTGTTCTTGTTTAAGACTTTCAGCAGGGAAATTATAAGGTTCTCCTAAAGACTCTAGTGGGTCATCCAAGTCGTTGTCCTGTGTCCTATAACGTTGGCGGTTAAAGTTATCTTCCTCCATACCCTGGCCATACGAAGGCCTATTATACTGATTGTACTGCTGAGAAGAAGAAGATTGTGGTCGATTGAAATCATAAGTATCCCCTGGAGATCCATTAATATCATATTCGTCGTTGTTATATCTATTGCGTTGTTGAGGCCTCTGCTGTCTACCTAAATCGTCTTGATCTCGTCCTTGGTCGTAAGGATAATTGTATTGTTGTTGGTCAATATCTGTAGTATCATAGGGACTTAGTCGTTCGCTTTGTTGATTTCTGGAACCCTTTCTAGGATACTGTTGAGAGCTGTAGTTGTTGTTATAATCATTTGAATCTTCTTCTCCTCTGCCTCTTCCCCTGGCCCCTCCAGCATACTGGTTATTATAGCGAGGGGAGTACATATCATCGTTATCGGGTTGTACTTCCTGATCCACATTGTATATATTGCGGTAGTCGTCGTTGCCTCGGTTACTGCCTACAATTGGTATAGGTATTTTCCGTTGGCCGGAACATTTGCGATTAAAGCATGACCTGTATTCAAAACGCTCCTCAAGATCCTGGAAGATATTGTTAAATATATTCAAAGTTATGTCATTGTGGAGTAGTAGGAAACAGCTGAACCTTAAATGATTAATTGATTAAAGCCTTACCAAACACTCGTCATCTACATTCTGATCCAACAACTCTCGCTTTCTCATCCTAAGACCAGCTCCACAGGTGGCATTGCATTCCGACCATTCACCCCAATCACCTAGTCTACAGTCCGCGGCTGTAACTCGTCCAGATTTCATCATTTTACCCATGCCATACTGTGCGGTGTCCTCATCTTCGCCGGGCATTAATTCGATATCGGTATTTGTACACGAGCCCACGCAAGGTCTTACCTGGTGATTATCCACTATAGTGTCACAATTGTAGATCAGTGCCATATCAGGCTGTTTAAAAACTCGAAAGCGAGATTGTGTTCCCTGGCCGCAATTCGTACTACATCTACTCCATTCTGTCCAGGGGTGTGTGCGACATTCTCGGGCCAAGTCTTCGGGGTTGTTGGCTGTAATGTAGAAACGGATAAAGATGTCATAAGCCCTAATGCAAAAGATATATGTACTTTCATATTTATAACGAAAAGTTAGTTACTGGATGTACGCCCCGTATATCAAGTGTCTAACTAGAATGTTGTTGAGATTTAGTCAGTCGGTAGTCAAAAAATGATTCACTATATGAACATGCCTGTTTTAGCTAAATGCAACACTTATTGCCATGATTGATGTTAGTAAACCAAAGCTGTTTGTCAAAAGTTTGCATGTGTTCTTTCGCTTCTTAGCCACTGGTTGGACATAGTTCGGTTGAAGTGTTAACTTGTTGACTTTTCGTTATGAATACGGAGGATAGTACTAAATTACTTCTTACATTCTTCTTCGATACATTTCCTATCATATAAACGTTGTCGCCTTACGGTTAAAATTGCCATGGGTTTCATTGGAACACCGTCCGCATCAAAAAATGGCGATCGAATATCGGCAGGAAATTTAGAACTTATGCGCCTTATGACATCAGCTGGCAGTTGAGGTTGATCGGGAGACTGTAGGGTAATATGATACATTTGTAGATTAAAAAGTAAATAAGTAAAAAAGTAAAGATTTGACTCCGAAATTTAAATTTTCTATCTAAATTTAAAACTATATTAGTCCAATGGGTTTGTATTCAAATGGTTACCCATTACATCCCATGAAGGGATAAGGAAGAGCTTGACGCAATCAGTGAGGTATACGCTTTCTACTTTTACACACGTTGATTGGCACCTACAGTTTTATACCGGGTTTTTAGAAGATTTTTATGGCTAAGTTCTCAATAGCGTTATCGTTACTAAGCGAGATGACCGTCGAAAAATAAATGTATGCTGGTCGGAGCAGGGATCGAACGTACGTTCTCATGTAAATATATGAGCCGCGCACACTAATCATTGCACCACCGATGGCCAAAAATACATGTTTATGGCGGATATCGGAAAGGAGGAGGAAGAATCATTCCGAAAGATAAATAGAATTACGTTGTGGGCGCATTGCGCTCAATATCCAAGGACGGTTATCCCTGGTTCCAAGGACGGGATAATTTTGTGGCGTTTGGAAATCAGTGCTCGGTAAATTACTTCCATCCAGATATTTGCTCTGAGATGCGGTAGAGCACATGTCTGGATTCTAGCCAACTCATCCGAAGTGGACACTATTAAGTAAATTCTCAAAGATTATAATCTCGTACTTTCAACACACAATTGGGAAGTCGGTCGATTGAAAATGGCACATGGTGTCTGTGAAGCTTAGTTACCCCAGCGATTGTTGGCGCGGACGCACACCCTTCCTTATTGGGTAGCACTGCCACTAATGAGAAGGGTGAAACACTTATTGAGTACCTACTAGGTACTAATGTTGCTACGTGTAATAAAGCTAATGAGGTCACTTTCGTCGCCAGCTCCAGGCAAGAGGTGCTAGATTTTACTTTTGCAATGGAGACCCTGTATGGCATGATCAGGGAATAGAATGTCCTTGATGACAATTCGTTCTCTCATCATAAATACATTGGGTTCCAGTTGGATTGGAACATGACCACGCCTGAAGTAGTTCGTCGTAATGTGAGGATGACTGACTGGTATATCTATGAAAAGACTTGCCAGAGAGTGGTTGGGTTCAGATCCATCTATCCAAGTTTACAAATTTTTTTAATAAGTCCGAGAATGAAGCCAAGGGGAAGAAAAAGCAACCCTGGTGGAGTCATGTCGACGATTTTTTAATAAACCGAAGTCTTCGAGATACAAGGAGGACTGCCATAATAATAAAGTTTAACTAAAGCAATGTAAGAATGCGATCAGACGAGCCAAGAGAAACTCGTGGATGCTCTTCTGTAAATCAATAGAAGATACATCCGAGGTGTCGAGGTTTAGGAAAATGCGAAAGGGTACCTGAAAAATTGGAACGAGTGGACCGCTGAAGTGAACACAGTATTCATTGATCAAAAGTTGCCATTGAAATTGTTACTAAATCCAGAATTAACTTTTTTGCCAAATTTCGATAACTGTTTTTGTTTGGTGTATTTGTTGACATTTCTATGATGAAATTTTGCTTCAAAATGAGAACAGACATTTGAAATATCTAAATTGTTCTGATTGTACGAGTATCAGACTTGTTGGTTCCACCGTAAACTTTACCTTATAACGGTAGAAAAGTCTTACGAGTCATCTTGTTGGGCATGCGGATCTGCTTAAGCCAGGCCACGTTAAAAGCTTTGCTTTAATCCCCGCATTCAGTTCTTGCGAAATTTTGGTTTTTACAAAAACGTTTACGTACGTTTACAAAAAATTACGAAAATTTCGTGAACCGAAAATTTCGCTCACTTTAGTACTCAGCTCTTTGCAAAAATTTTGTAAGCAAAATCAATTACTGGGTTGTTATGCAAATTTTATTTCGTACGAATACAATTGTTCGTGACCGGAATTTTGACATTTTGATTATTTGAAAAAACAAACACAACACCACTATATTTGACTGTTTAATCTAAGATAGGGTGTAACTCTTCCGCAGCAAAGATTTTCATGCATATTTCTTATGAAAAATTGGCAAACGCTGAATATTGTGCTTTACAAAACAAATTTCAAGCTCAATGTTCCAATATCTTCATAACTAAGCGAGTTATCCCTTTTTAATTAAGGGCTTCTTAAATATCTTACATTTGACACTAACTTTTTCTGTTATTCTTTTTCTTACCGTATACGATGGTCCAGCATCGGTTCCAACATCCCAGGGATACAAATTTATGGATGTCTCCTCCAACCAGGTGCAATTCCTCAGGCATAGTTCTAGGCCCGTAACGCCAATAATCCAATCTGGTGATGGTACAATTTTTGAAGCTATCGAAAATTGATGGTGCCAGGGATCCACTCTCATTGAGGCTATGGATGGTATATTCATAAAGGGAAACGCTGGTCCTCTCGCCTTAAGAATTGTACGGACTTTTTGTTCCTAAAAAAATTGCATATGTTTACAATTAAACGAATAAAGTTTGTTTCTTCTTCTTCGAATGCATGCTAAATAAATGGGAACCCAATTATACCATGGGGTTCTTCCCAAAGACCTCTTAGAATTTTTTAAACTAAATACTGCGGCAAAGGAAATGTATCATTGGGAATACTAGACATTAGGAATACGAGTCATTGACAATAAAAGTGTTTGAATAAATTTGTTTGGTTTTTCGAATTTCGGGGAATAGGTTTTAGTTTTTTAAACGAAAAACGAAAAAAGTTAATAAGACAAATTGTTGCATTTGGTCTAATGACCAACGAAAGGCAATACAAGAGCTGTCAATACATCTAGCAAACTGTTATGTCTGTTGCTGTTTATGGACGGAAACCGACACCAAATTACCGAAGACGGCGGCGCAACAAAACAATTAAATTGTAGGGTCGTGGTTTTGCCAGTCATGTACAAAATTGTAATGGTTTTACATAAACGAACTCAGTCGGTCAAATCGTCTCACCTTTTTGAATCGACGCCGACATGAGCTTCAAAACCTTTTGATGGCGGCGGCGTATCGACAAATGTTCGGTCGGCTTCCCTCTGTGGGTGACTTGCAGAACAGTTGGGGTTTTTGTATTTTTTTTTATGGTTGATTTTTTTGGTACCTAGCAGTAGTGCATTAAATTGTACACCAGTTTAAAATGGGGTTAACAAATACCCTTCAGTTGTTACAGATTAAAATTATATGCGTAATTGTCAGGGTTAGTGTGGATTAACGGAGTTAACCTTCGAAATACGCTAATCTTTGTTTGCGTAACTACGACATTATAAGGCGTTTATATACTACTGGATTATTGCAATATTCGTAATGAAATAATTTCTTTTGTATGGAATTTGGCATTTGAAATCCTACGAAAGCTTTAGCTTAATGCAACAACTTTGATTATATTTTACCTTAAAGGCTCTGTTAAATTCTCGTTCCAGTCCACGCGTTGATGCATGTTCGGCAAATTCACGCATTTCAGATGATGCCAATACCCCATTATCCCAAAATCGATAGTCCGATGTATGAGCAGCGCCCATGATATCACTAAAACGGGTAAGCCAACCTTTGGTGGGAAAATCATTAGGATGCAAATTTCGCGACCATGTACCCTCAATGGCAATCTGCAATTATATGGAAGAATGAAATATAGTTTCATAATCTATAAATGACTGTTTGATGCCTTTTCTACATACCTCATAACGAGCTTCATCGCAGGCACAACAAGGTTTTCCTTCATCATCTCTCTGCTTACTTTGTATATCATCCACGGACTCCTCACATACGCGTTTGGTAAGCGCACCATCGTCCATATACCAGACATCCCGATGCTGCAGTACGGTGGCCCGTATGAGGACACAACCTACTCCCTGTGTCGCAGGCGCTACCCACACCATGTCCATGCGGGTCTTATAATTCATATTTGTTGTCTCGATCATGTTACTACAATTTGGGCTGTATTTAGTTTCATTGGGGTCAATAACTTCAAGCAGGCCCAGTTCATCATTGAAGACATGATCGCCTTCCGAATTCTCCAGAACCACTTTTGCATTCATGAACCGCCTTCCATTATATGACTGTAAAGATACTAAGGGGCGGAATGAATGGAATTGTGAATTTTTAGACTGAAGCCGATCGGAACTGTCTTCACTAAAAGAAGTCGTAAATGACGCACGTTGTTGTTTACTCTTCGTTAGTCTTGCTAACCACTCAAGCGCGTCGCGTTATCGCGTTGGCGCCATATAATAACCTTGAAATTAGTCGAAATGTATAATCTTTTTCTCTCATACACAAATTTCGGATTCTCCGAAAACTTGACTTGTACGGTTAATCTACTAAAACGCTCCAATACCGCAAAGTTTAAGTTCAAGGTCACTTCTATGAATAACAACACAATGTGTTACGACACAAAGAGGAACCTTCAAGAGAATACGCTGTGATTCTAAGTAACGCACTACGTCCCCAGACATCTAGGCGTCTGTTGAAATTGAACGGGGGTCATAAGAGAGCGTATCATTAGATAAAGAGAGCGCGTGCCTGATATGTTCACATGTTCCTGAGATTTCATATGTTTACACTTTCACTTGCACTTACTGTTATAACTCTGACCCAATATATAGGTTTGGGCATTTCCCGTTATCGACAAAACAAAGTTCTCATCAACGGGCGATTTCGACGCTGCGGTATTCGGCGGATAACGACTGCATTGAAGCGCGAATAAATTTCCCGGCAGGAAAATCATTAATATTAGAAAAACTTCCGACAACTTCCACATGATGTGTTTCAACGTTTACTGTTTATGATGTACTAACGGATGAGTTACTCAAATCCAAGATTAAAACTGAAGCCAGATCACAGACTTGTCGTGCTGCTCAGAGTTTTAATCAGAGTTATCGCTGTTGTAGTTGTTTGTCTTGGGAGAATTTGCAAAATCACACATTTCCTTATCGCTTGAAAGTCGACGCAGTTTCAAGGTTCAGCAAGTAGAATGCAGAGTGAAATAAAATCGAATATGGGAGTTACAAGTACGTTCAGAGATACACCCTACTTTGGAATAGAATAGAATCGATAGAGAGAGAGATAACGTTTAAATTGAAGACCAAATGCTTCAAAAGGCTCATTATCTAGAAAGCCGATAAAGCATTAACGATATTTTTCGATATATGGACCGCGTGGGTGTTCAACTTTGTTGTTTAAACTGCGACTCTGCACGTTGTACGAGTATAACTCATTTGAAAATCATGAGCATCGATTGTCGGTGACGTTTGTGTCATTCTGTCCCATTTCTAGGAACCAAATAAGAGTGCAATCGATGTTGTTGGCATCACTATTATGTTTACGAAGTTGTTTACCATTCTCTTTGCGATTTCATCAACTAGGTAAATTACAATCGATCAAGGTTAGGTTAGGTTAGACGTTGCTGGCAGTCGATGAAAGACTCACTTAGACTTATTAATCCATTGCGTTACCACGGGCTAACGAGATTAAAAGTTAGCCCCACCGGAGGACCATTTAATTGGCTCCAAGAAGATCCAGATCTTGTCTCCGAAAATATCGCAGATAATTCCCCCAGTTGCCTAAATAAATAGGATCTCATAGTGAATATCTTGACCTTTATACCCGCCGCATGTCTACCAATCAGACAGTGTCAAGTGAAAACAGAAAGAAGCATTGATACTTCGGGCCTGGTTAGATACAGAAGTTTCATGGATTTCCTCCTATCCACTATCGGCCAGATCTGTACGCAATATGGGTCAATCGTACATCTCTTTTGCATCATAATATAGGATCGTTCAAATTGTGTACGGAACAATTTGTACCTCTCGTCCAACTCTCTTGCATTATCATATAGGAGGGTCCATGCATAATAGGCTTACAATTTCCTGTGGAACCTGTAAGGTATTCCCTAGTCTGGCCAGTTCATCCTCTCTGCAGTTAGCCAGTATGTCCCTGTGCTCTGGCACCATTTCGACGTGGATGTTGTACTGCTGGGCCATCTCGTTAAGAGGCCTGCGGCAGTCCTAGGTAGATGTTGAGTTCAGGAATACTGATTCAAGCTTCATTACCGCCTTACTATCAGAGAAGGCATTGACTCCAATGATGGTTGGATTATTATCCCTAGTTGACAAATGCAAGAAGGTTGTGAGCACCTTGCATCACTGTTCTATGACCGACTCAGACCGTGCCCCACTGTGAGATATGCCTCCACCTAATGACAGACTTAGAGCAATCTGTCTGACCATAATATCCATCGGCAACAAATATAACAACACATTCAGCGCATTAGTGGGAGTGATTGCCAGAGCAACCGTGATGCATATCATCACCATACACTGAAACTTAATCAGTAGTGCACAATCGGTGGGTTTCTCAAGCACACGCGATATCCCTATAAACCATTATCGGTACAATTCTCCGAGAGCCAGTGTACAATTCTCGGAGAAAGTTCCCATTTACAACCTATTCCCTCTTACAGTTGTATAGGGGTATCGTCGCATTTTCCGACCGCCTCAATGGTTTGGCCTGAAACTAAGCTTGATGTCCAAAATACCATCCAGGTATTTATCACTAAGTATATGATCAGTAAAGCAACAGTAAGCCTCGATTCGTGTAAAAATCTATCGGATGGCGATGAGGCCTAATCATGAAGGTAGTTTACTGAATATGTACAGCTGTTGAACACTCGATATTTCTGTAAAACATGGCCGTTTGCGATAAGGTTCCGGGAAAATGCGCTTAACTTAGTCTGTTGATAAATATCCAGAGAATGTTAAAATGAGTCCAGAGGTTATACTCCACTTGCTACCATTGGATTCGCTGTAAAGACAAATGGCTGCAACGTCGGCAATCCGCCTAGGATATTCCTCGCCATGAACCACCAGCTCATATGGTCATGGGAAGATTTTAAGGAATTTGAGCCTATCCACAACAGAAGAGGATTACATGACGCCGACTTATTCCTTTGAAAAAGTAACTTTCCACTCATAGGCAGGATTGGAAGGGTCGCGTAGGACGTAATATAAGATATTTAGATGTCTTAATACTATATGGAAAAGTAGGGCTTGGGGTCTATTCTAGAGAGGTTGATCTAGCCCTAGTACAAAGACTATGAAACAATTGTGGCAACAGGCAAGGCTATGGGAGTAGCTGCACACTGGCTAAGCAAAATGTCATCACCGCCTAGGGTTTCAATGGGTTAAAGATAAAAATTCCCATTACATTCCAGGAAGGGATTGGCGAGAGCTTCTCACAATCAGTGAACTGTGCGCGTTCCAGTTTTACACTCACTGATTGGGTTCAACGTTATTCACCGTTTCCGAATGATATTTTTTTGAGAACCACCATCGGTGGTGCAATGATACGTGGATCCCTGCTTTTTTGAGAACCACCGTCGGTGGTGCCATGATACGTGGATCCCTGCTCAGGCCACCTAAAATTTTTTTTCAACGGCGGTCACCTCGCTTAGTGGCGGCGACACCATTAAGTATTTAGCCATGAAAAAATGTCTCAATAGGTTTCAACTGCTATAAATTCTCTGCAATCTTGCTATCCAACTTATATAATTCCAGAAACATGAGAGTTGATGAGCCGTCGAGGTTATGGATGTTCCACTGGATCTTGAGCTACATGTTTCTGTTACATATTCCAATTCCACATGCAAGCTGATTCTAAAAACCGAAATTTCAGGTTTCGAAACCGAAATTTCAAATTTCAGGTTTCGAAACCGAAATTTCAAATTTCAAACCGAAATGAAAGACAGATAGCCTAGAGGCACAAAATGCAGGATTGCCAGGCAAGTCTTGGCAAGTTATTTCCTGAATGCTTCGAAAAACTTAATATCTACTCCTACACAGTATATTTCTATTCTGGTGTATGTGACCACTGGGAACTGTTTATTACGCAGACATGCAGTTTATGTTTGATGTAGGAGCTGTAGGGATAAAGAGGATGGCAAGAGCGTGGAATATATTATTTGCTCCTGCCCATATTTTTCAGTGAATTGAGACAATATTAGGATATAACAGATATTCAGGTAGTTAAGCTGAATGATCTTAGGACCGTTCTCCAGAGCACTAATTGGTTCGCCACATTCTGGAATATCGGGATGAGGTATCATATGGTTTGAGCACTCCTTAACCATACCGGGTCATTTTACAGGTTCAACGATGGGGACGGAATATGACGATGGTATCACATCGGTACTCATTGGAGTAAGTGTCTCAATTGTGGCAGCTACTTCTACCTAACCTAACTTAACCTTATATGAGTGTCGTTGCACAGTGACACTCTAGTGGACGATAGAACGGATGAGCCTGAATACATAAGTAATATATAAGTTCCTGAATTCAGTGTTTATAAACTCTACATCGGTTGAGTATGATATTTATCTTATATTGTTGTTTCACGTTGTTGTAGGGCCTTTTCAGGGTTATTTTGGGGGAACTGCAAAGTGGATGTGCTGGCAAGACTAGATACTACCTTACATATATTTATGTTTATTATGCATGCGGCGAGACAAAACTTCAGAGCATACATATAACTGTTGTAGAAGCTGTAACGAAGAGGAGAAATCCACTAGGTATCAGAAGGATATTTCCTATAGAATCCTAAATCGCTAGAAACTTGAGACGATTTATATCATCTGTATTTGTGGAGGAAGAATCAACCGAATATCTGCTCTGCTCGTACCCAGTACAAGGCAGCAGAGAGGTATCTACTACCAAATCCAGCCTCTTTAGAAACTTGAGGAGATTTACTGTATCTAGGCATGGACTAGCGAAGAGGAAGAACCAACCAATACAGTGGCCGTCGGTGTTGAAATGATAGTGCGAGCGGCTCTTGTACATGAGAACGTGGGTTCGACCTCGCTCTAATCACCTAACATTTCTTTCGACGACGGTCACCTCGCTTAGTGATGGTAAAACTACCATTGCGAACCGATGTAAAACTGTAGGTCCCAATCAACGACTTTACAACTAGAACCTCCACAGCTCACTGGTTGCGAGAAGATATCACATGGAATCTAATGGGAAACAACGTTTTGTTTTTCAATTCAATAAAGGAATCATATTTCGTTACTATAAATTTACCACATTCGAAGAACTTTAACTATATTTTGATACGAAACGGATGCGGTAAAACGATTCTATCGTATTCAGTTTAGGACTCCAGTAAATTAAGGATGTATTACAAAGCGCTGTTCGGTTGTTTAGATAGAATCACGCGTACATCCATTCTTCCAATGGCTATGACTTACTGGTGTCGCGATACCTTTAGCGCTGATAATGTTTACTCATGTGTTAGAACAAGCGGAGGTCAAGGTTGAGTCTTGTTTACATTGAAAGCGGCATTTCTTGTTTCGAGTTTCTTTTAGCAGAACATATGTTTTTCTATATACCTATAAATATCAGCTGTTCAATCTGTTGAAATCTCGAAATGCGAAATTTTGATTGTAGTTTAAAATTCTATATCTTAAAATTTAACTCATGTCAATCGATATTACCCAAAATTACAAAAACAATAATTCTTCCCTCTTTGTACTACGTTTATTTTCTGTCTCTTTTATGACACACAATAAATTGTTTACAATACCATAATTTCCCACTCATGATGCCCACGGTCTCTGCATGCCATAACTGGACTGATCATAGCCACCATTCTGGTAACCTTGATTCATGCCTGGATCGGTGTTAAAACTCTGCCCTTGTGTAGCACAAGCCCGTTCACACGACTCCAGACTGAAGAATTTATTTTTATTCTGATCGCAGTTATCGGCCGTGAACAGTTTACATTGACCATCATCTGCGTCATAGAACCAGTAGTTTTTAATGATTATACGCTTCATATTACACGTCGAATAGGGAACCGGTTTCTGCTGACAGAAATTATCTTCAGCATTTGGATCATTCGGGTCGTAGGTATTTCCGAAATCCATGTTGTTATCGAATGACGACGAGGGAGTATCATAGAAATTGGACCGGGATGTAGTGTAACTGGTTGCTCCTCCATAGGGACGTTGGGTGGTAACACGCGGGTCGTTGTAAGAATTTTGCTGGTATGCTGGAACATTTGTGGGATCATACTGAGTTTGATATGTGTCAGCAGAATTGCCCATGCCTCCATATTGATTCTGTTGGATATTTTGATTCTGGTAAAGATTACCATTTTGTGAGTCTCCATAGCGATTTAGTTGGTTTATTGGGTTTTGATATTGGTTCGTATTTCCTGTATCTCCATAACGATTCACTGGTGAATTTTGATTTTGATAGGGACTATTATTTCCATATCGATTTTGTTGGGTATTTGACGTTTGGTAGGGGTTATAATTTTTAGAGCTTCCGAATGGGTTATTGTCATCATTAGATGTTTCCAAATCACCAAACAGCGGTTGATTGCTGTCATCGTCGTATGAGTTGGGTGACCTTCCTCTTAATTGGTCACTACCATAAATATTCGAACCACTAGTATAATCGGTATTGCCAAATCCGGGGGCGGAGGGCCCAGTGTTTCGTCGTCCCAAATCTGATGTATCGTAAGGATTTAAATTTGAGTTATCATATGGATTGTACTGCGGCCTTAGGGAGTCTCCGTATCGGCTCGTTGTGGTTCTCTGGTTGCCGTAACTAAAGCCAGGGAACATATTTTGATCAGTGTTGCCATCGAAATTGCCATCCAAATTACCACCGTACATGCCTCCATCCATGTTGTCGTATGGAGAGCTGGCAATGTTGCCGCCGCAGAAGTTACCGCTGCAAGCTCGAGTTTGCATCAGATCAATCGGAGAGGCACTCTGAATGGGATGAACAAATAAGGCGAAAATGTGTACAGATTTGAAAAAAAAACAAAAACTCACGGAAGTTTAAAGAGAACAACTAGATTTTCTTTAATTCCACTTGTACTTTTCTTTATTACCTGACACTTGTCTCTAGCAAATGGGCTGGCATAGTCTCGGTTTCTAGTTTGATAGCCTTGGCCACATTTTTTCGAACATGGTGTCCATTGTGACCACGGCCTGACTTCACACTCAGCGATACTAGACCGAGAGTCGGATACCTGCTGAGGTCCACACTGATTTCCTACACAGTTTCGTATTTGTTTTAATCGTACTTCAGTGCAATTGGGGAAGTTTTTGGCCACTTCCGCGTTTTTAAAACTTCTTTCGCGAAATTGTTTTCCAGATCCACATTTCGCAGAGCATTCTGTCCAATCGTTCCAAGGATGTGTAGCACATTCTAAGTAGCCGCCGATGTCAACTATCAAAATAGAGACAGATGCATTAAGTTCTATCTATCGCAATCGATAGTTTAAAGCCGATGGCATACGAGCGCAATTTAAACGCGCCTTGTTTTCAGAAGCTCGACGACTAGTTTCTTCAAAAGCGTTCTAACATACACAATTCATCGCCACAACGTAAACAAAGCATTGGAGCAATGCAAATTGTCGTACAACTAACGATTGTGTCGTTGCTGCAATGGATATTTACGTGGTGACGATGATTGCATTCGTTCTCCCACTTTTGGTGAAACCTATTTGTATGGTAAGCGATCTGAATTGCTGTTAGGAACTGTTAATGCCTTGTGAGCTATTAGATCGATTTTTAGATACAAATTAAAAAAGTTACGACTGTGAATTGAATTAATTTTCACCAGACGATCGATTCGATTATTGTAAACCTTCATAATCATAAGATTTTAGTTCGCTACACTACCGAGGTATAAATAGGCGTCCAAAGTTTCGAGTTTGAACTCCCCTATGCTCGTGTGCCATCGGCCTAAATTTTACGGGTACCATCTACACAGGGGCGTTCGTATGTGCGTTTCCTTGTGACCTTTAATGTCGCCATGGGATTCATGGGGGCTCCCGCCTCATCATAGAAGGGTGAACGAATATCATTAGGGAAGTTGGATGATATGCGCCTGATTACATCTGGTGGTTTTTGAGCTTGATCTGCGGACTTTATAAAACTAATTTCGTTAGATTTATATTTTAAAATTTCCCTCCCGTTAAGCTACTAACCATATACGAGGGCCCAGCATCTGTACCCACGTCCCATGGATATAGATTGAGGACCTTCTTATCGACCCAGGTACAATTGGATAAACACAGCTCTAGGGATGCCACACCCAAAATCCAGTCGGGAGAAGGCTCAATTTTTGTTACCATTGATATCTGATGATGTGTAGGGCTCACACGCACGTTTGCCAAGGTTTTGGTGACAACATTGGACTTGAATTCAACACCCGGAGCTTTGATTATAGTGCGAATACCACCATTCTGAAGGTAAGTTTCAAGAATTTTATACTAAATTTTCAAAACTACGTCACAACTTACGCCTGACGAACCGTATTTAATTTCTTCTTCTAGTACACGAGTTGCACCATGCTCGGCGAGTTGTTGTAACCCCTTGGTCGCTGGTGAACCGTACTCCCAAAATCTATAGTCCACACTGTGGGAGGCACCAATTACATTGCCAAAACGTGTACGCCAGGCCTCTAAAGGAAAATCTTTGGGATGGGAATTTCGCATCCATTTGCGCTCTAATACAATCTGTTCAAAAATTCATGGTATAAAATGTCAATCTTGTGATGGGTGTTCTTTAAATTTTGTAACAAACCTCATATTTCGCTTCGTCACAGGCACAACAAGGATTAACCTGCGGTGTCATGCTATTAATCTCATCTATCTCCTCGGCACACAGACGTTTCGTTAGAAATCCACCATCCATAAACCAGACATCACGTTCTTGCAACACTGCCGCCTTGAAAAGTACACAGCCACTTTTAGGATTCGACGGAGCCACCCAGGCCAAATTTACAAATTCCTTAATATTATTGTTGTTACTTTCGACCATATTATTGCAGAGATCACTAAATTTGGACTCTGCCTTGTCGAGGATATAGAATGTACCCAACATCTCATGGTTCGCAATAATACTTGGATCTTCTGGTTCCACCAGCAAAGTAAAAGAGATGAATTTTAACTTAGGATCACATGCCAGGGTAACTTGAAAGGATACACAACATTTATGTCGGTTGTAAGATATATATTTGCACAATCTTACTGTTATATTGTTGACCAGGATGATACGTCGAGGGATTGCCACTGATTAGGATCTGAAAGTTTTCATCTACGGGCGAAGGTTCACCAGTGGCTCCTTGGGGCTTACGATAACAGCCCAATACATACACTCGCAATAATATAAAACCAATACAAATCGAAAGAGTTCCGCGGAAAGGACTCATTCCGGTCATGACTTGTGATCACTCCAAAAACAAAATTTAACCAAACTACGGAAGTTTGTTCTAAATCGAGAACTTAATCAATTGAGAGTACAACGACGACTGACTGATTTAGTTGTCCACCGAACAGTTTCTATATATTCTCTACACGAAAACGGTGTCATCTTCATCTTCATCATGAACATTTACATATAATCACCACTATGATCACCATCATCATCGAGAATATGATTATTGTCATCACCATCAACTCTTTTACATTCTTATCATATTGAGCCGTCCAGTCTCTTCCCCTAATTCAATTGTTTCGACAATTACCAATTAATTAACGAATCATTCCCTTGGTCACCGACAAATCTATGACTTAAGTCTACCAAAACACTGTGTGGGAAAGACGCAAATTGCTTAGATGTGGAGCCAGCCGTTGGAATCTGCAGTTCAACAACACCACACGCAATGGAGGCACGCGTTCCAATAAAGTCTGCGTCAACGCCTAACAACCTCAATCTCAGTATACTTATATGCGTCTCCGTCCAGATTCGGATGAATCTCAGTTCGCAGTTCTCTGCAAACTTAGGGTGAACGAACTCTGAAGATAAATATAAGATCGTTTAATAATCGAGTCTACACATTTCAATTTGTAAAAGTTTATTGAACGAACAATTTGTTATAAATTACATATAAACAATGCCGTGGCACAGTGAGTGGGAACGGTATGAAGTAGTTCAGATTTAGGACCCACAAAATCAAAATATTGTTCTTCGAATTCTTGTATTCGTCATCGCCATATGAATCATATCATCTTCTAGGAAACACAATGGTCTTTAACTCTTGAAAATATGAACGGGAATTACTTGTCATCTTTGCTTATTAAAAACTTCATCATGTAATCTTAACCAACCAACCTACCTAGTAATAATGATTGATAAACTGTTCTGCGTCTTTAAAATTATATTCCGCCGTAAATCCACTTACATGTCAGGTCCGCAACTTTAATGTATTTCCCGATTGCATCCCATAGAGGGATAGGGAAGAGCTTCTCCCAATCAGAGTGCGGTGCGCTTTCTTCTTCAGTCTCACAGGTTGGGAGGTACGCTGTTTTTAAACCGATTCCGAACAGTTTTTTGTGATGCTGTTTCATTGGTTAATGTCTCGATAATGTGTGATGGCTGTCAATCGTTGTGGTCAATGGTTCGTGGCGGTGGTTGCAGATTGTGACAATATTAATACTAGGATGCCCGGGTTCAATGCGTGGAGTGGAGGACCACTAACTAGAATAAGGAATTTACTACGTAAACAGATCGAAGTCCCCCATGCAGGAAACATCAGGTAGGTACCAAGGTCAATACCCCACTGGAAAGGAAACTCTGACGTAAACCAGGAGAAAGGTATGTGGCAACATCAAGAACCACTGGCAGGGCATCTCTGACTTGAACCAGAGGGAAGGTAGGTGACAAGGTCAAGATCACACAGGCAAGGAATTTCTGGCTGGCACCGAGAAAAAGGTAGATACCAGGGGCAAGACCCAACAGCCAGGGAGTCTCTGTCTGGAACCCTAGGAAGTTAGGTGATAATATCAAGACCATACTGGCAGGAAATCTCAAACTTGCGCAGGGGATAAGGTAGGTACCAAGGTCAAACCTCCTCAGGTAGAGAATCGCTGGATGGGAATCTCTGGCTTGCATTGAAAAATAGACAGGTGCCAAGATCAATACCACAGGTTAAGATGGGAGGAATACTATCCATGGATTACTACACTAGTTCCCACAGACAGGGTGTCTACTTCACTACTTATGCAGCTGTTCCGCAATCTCGAAAGAATGCCAGTTACTCGAATTTCGTTGGACATCAACAGGCATATAGACTATATTGTTTCTTGAACACCTGAAGACCGAATCACGCCGAATTCAAAATTGATCTGCCTTTTACACTAGTTTAGCCTTTTACACTAGTTGCTCTGCCTTTTATACTAGCTGGTACCTGTAGCTATTCGTCACAGCTATGATAGTTCTCATTATATCAGCTGATGGTCAGCTGTAGATGATTGTGTGTTTCTGAAAATACCCTCCATATAGTAGTGATTGAATGGAGCGAGCGACTTTCGAATTCACACAATGGCGAGCTGCCTTTCATGTATTTCTTACGGACAAGTTATTTTCTATGGGCAATCACTGTCGTCGATCGCGGTGAGTGCGCTTTCTTCTTTATTGTACTCTCTCAAATAATTTGTTGGCATGAAATTATTACCTCCTTTATTTAGTAAACATTTATAGTATTACCAATAAGTATTTTCACAATAACAAAACATTTCAAGCAAAACTTTGTTTTGAATGGTTTATTAACGAAGTGTGTTAGATATTATAGAAATAACATACACATACACCCAGCAAACAAAAATTGCCAAGTTTGGTCAATGGTCGCTCCATCTACATTCTGTTTCATCGCTAGAGGTATTTTGAGTCGCCGACACCTACGAGGAAAATTGTCTTCCTACATTAATGCACAAGTAAATTAGAACTGTCATTACTCTTTAGCGTACAACTATACAATAACTAATGACAACTCAGTCACATAACTTCCAAACACCACTGCTTAGACTCAAATATAAAAAAATAACATTGAACGAATAAACATTTTCAACCACTGTGCATCATAAATATTTCATAATTTTATTACTTAAAACTGACATACAAATTCATTGTAAATTACTAATTAACGAGTTGCTTTGAATGCCAACGCTCTTTACTATTAACTAGCTTCCTCTCTATCTCATCGTCTTACTCCAGCCATATTTCTCTTTCTTTATTTACTCTCACTCTCATCATTGCCACTTAATTGACACGGCATCATCTTACATTTTTCCACAATTACCCGATCTTTGCATTTGTAACTCAACTCTATATTCAGAAGAGTTCGTGTTCGTTGGCGGTACGAATTATCGCCGCAGCTGGCCGTACATGGCGTCCACACAGACCATTCCGAATAACGGCACTCATCTTTCTCTTCCACTGGTGGTTCGGGTTTTGCATGATGGTAACGCCTTCGATCGGCATAATTTTGGGGCACGTAACCGCCCACAGAGTATATGTCATCACAGCGCTGATAACACTTATCCAAACGCACCAAATGTTTGGGACACGATTTACCTCCATACTTGGGAGAACGGATGACCTTGCGAGTCTTTATTTGCACGCCCTCGCCACAAGTGGCATTACAGGCATGACTTATCCAACTGCTAACTGCGCAATCGATAGGTTCCGCTCGTAGATCTTCGCGTTGCAGTTCCATTTTCTTGCGTGGCAAACGACATGTCTCCTCACATACTTCTTTCGAGGCGAATTTATTACGGTTCTTGTCACACTTGTCTGCCCAAAAGATGGCGCACTGATCACTCATATGATCGTATAACCAATAATTTGCCACATCGCTGTCACGGCAGTGACTTACTTTGATCTCTTCATAGCACAGGGGGGGCACAATGGCATCACAACTGAGCATAGTACAACTAACCACCTCACGACGTTTGATGTGACGACATGGGTCCAAAGTGGGATCACGACCTGGCCGTTGAACCCCATACACATCGTCTTTATTCCATACTACGCGTTGACGTTCGCTGGTGCCTGTACCGCCACAAGGCCCCAAACACGGCGAAAAGTCGGACCAATGCGAGACACCACACTCAGGTGGTATATAATTGTCAGATTGGTGACTAAAGCTTTCGAGGTCACGGTAACGGATTTCATCATCGATATTTCCGAATAGAGATTTAGCGCCATCAGCCGATATCTCGTTGTCTTCACCATCAGCGCCGTCATCGCCATTACCTCCAATGTCACCACCACAATCGGAGGCTCTACAGTTTCGCTTTTCTTCCAGGACTAGGTGAAGTACGGGCTACAGCAATAAAAATCGGATTAGAATATTAAGTTGGAGAGTACTAAGCAACAATTGGTAAAAAACCAACCTGACACTTCTTTTTGGCACCTCTGGACAAATAACGCCTTTTGCGCACTTCAAAGCCTTTACCACAGGAAGCCGAACAAGAAGACCACTCGCTCCAATCGGAAACAGCACATTCGGGCATGTCAGGAGCTACATTGGCCCCATACGCAACATCTTCAGTATTATCACCAGGTTCGGCTTCACACTGGCGCCCGGTGCATGCTTGCTCCTGGCGCAGGCTAGTGCGGCACCTAATCCTTAAAGCCAAAGACGGATTCTTGAATTCTCGCGTACGATATTGTTTGCCAGGCCCACATGTTGCAGAGCACTCATCCCAAGGAGACCAATGGTGAGTGGCACACTCCGGAGGTTCATTTTCAGCTGGGAAGTAAAAAATCATTAGGAATAACTAGATAAATACTGGGGTGTTCTGTATTCCACTTTCACTAAAATTGGATTCATTACATGTATATTGTATTCTTTTAAATTTGTCAGTAAATCATGGTAGATCCACTAAAATCCACTTTATTTGCTAGTGTAATGCAGAACGGTCCTGAAACGTGGGCATTCTTACATTCCGTATTGTCACATGTCTTCTCATATAGTCTACGGCGATTTAGGTATAAGGTAGCCAATGGTTTCATAGGAGCACCGGTAGGATCATAAAACGGCGATCGGGGATCGTTAGGGGAATTCGATTTAATTCTACGTATAACATCTGGCGGCACTTGAGGCTGGTCAGCCGACTAAGAATTTTCGATTGGTTATATTTTACATTCATTACTGAGAGCGCATAGAGCTTACCATGTATGATGGACCATTATCCGTCCCAGCATCCCATGGATATAAATTATAAACCTTGGTCTCCACCCAACTACAGTTAGACAAACACAATTCAAGACCCGAAACTCCAACAATCCAATCCGGGGAGGGATCAACCATTGAAACAAACGAAATGACGTGATGCTGAGAGTCGACACGGAACACGGCATGAGTTTTACCAGTAACATCCGGATACGCGATGCCTCTTGCTTTGATTATGGTACGAATTTGGTCACTCTGTGGAGTTAAGATAAAGATAAGGACAATAATTGTGCCGGCTGAAATTAAAGAAATACCTTGTCCTTTAGCTCAGTCTCCAGGGTTCTGGTTGAACCATGTTCAGCAATTTCTCGAACACCCTCACTGGCCAGTTCACCATACTGCCAGAACCGATAGTCGACTGTATGCGAAGCTCCAATAATGTCACTGAAACGTGTACGCCAACTGTTGGCGGGGAAATCTTTAGGATGGGTGTGTCGGGACCACTTCCCCTCAAAAGTCAATTCGTATTTTGCCTCATCACAAGCACAACAGGGATCCACTATAGTTGGTTGGCTATCAATGTCATCAATTTCCTCTTCGCAAAGTTTCTTGGTGAGGAAGCCATCATCCATAAACCACACATCACGATGTTGCACAACCGTGGCCCTCAGAAGAACACAACCCATGCCCGTGGCAGACGGCGCCACCCATACCACTTCTATGCGGGACTTGACATTTGTGTTTGTATTCTCCACCAGATTGGCGCAACGGGGACTAAAACGTGTCTCAGCCAAGTCCACAATTTCAAAAGAGCCAGCTGCATCCATGGAGTCGATACCTGCAGTCTCCGACTCGACGCCCAACATAAAACTGATGAAGGTCTGATCATTGTAAGCCACCAAAGAAACTAGAGAGGAAAAAGAGGGTCAACAAAGGTTTCATCACCATGGTGTTTACTCACTATTATACTTTTGTCCCGGTATGTATGTCTGAGGATTGCCCACAATTGAAATCACATAGCTCTCATCAACGGGCGACTTTGCCGCTGTGGTGCCATATGGCACCCGGCTGCATGCCAACGCTATATTGAGTGTCGCCGATATGGAAATAGCCAATAACAGCCAATTCATCGTCGCTGTAATTATACGAAATGTGTGTGTTTCAGTTTGTTGTTTCAAGTGGTGAATTCCGTATGATTAGGGTGAGTAAACAACAAAGAGGTGTGTATGTGGTGGCGGGTAATTTAAAATTAATATCAATTATACGTTTAACGTTGAATGAATACAATTCGTTGTGGCACATGTTATGGTAACGCGATATATGTGATAAAAATTTTCAAATGAGGGATATACATACATACTTTATTTTCACGAATGCGGATCTAAAATGACCAGCTAAATACTTGCAGGGAAAATGTTCCTAGACGTCTGTTGCTTTTTTATGCAGGTAATCAGAAAAATATAAATGTTTCAAAAAAACAAATATCACTGACGGGTATAGTTCGTGGGAATATTTTCCTTTCAGTAACTTTGATGTGCTGACGTACAGGAGCATATGGAACGTATTAACTATATTATACTACATTGAATTTAACTTTGTTTGAATCACTAAAAGGTAATGGAGAAATTATTGAGAACGTAGCTGGGCAATGGAGTGATAATCGTCGGAATTTGGGTGAGAGACTTGGAAGCTAAGCTGATCGCATAATAACTGGTTGGATAGTAGTGTGGGATCAAATATATTGACGTGGTAGTTTTAAAACTGTCAGCGTATATATATGCGTATAAACTTTCCTTAAAATATCTGTCAAACTCGAACATCCTTAGCTTGACATTTAATCATTCTTAGTTTTCTAAAAATTTATCAGATATTTACCCTACATAGCATTTAGCATGATACTGAAAATGTTTGTTGGAAATCTTTCTCTGGAAAGGAAAACTGCTTGCTACAATCCCAACCCGATCTTGTTAACATCAAATAAAGTCTGTCAGATCACACAATTTATTGATATTCTTGTCACATTTGTCTGCCCCAAAGATGACGCACTGATCACTCATGTGATCCCAGAACTAATTTAGTTTTATTTATTCAAGCTCAATACCATTCTAAATCTCTAGTAATAGAACTTTACAAGTGAAACGAAAAATACCACAAAGCTTAATCACTGTCGTGGAAGTGGCTTACATTGTTCTCTTCATATATGAAACAGTGGAGGCACAATGGTGCCACAACTGAGCGTGGTACAACTAATCAATTGCCGGCGTTTGATGTGACGACATGAGTTTAAAGTTAGATCATGATGTGGCCTTTAGGCTCCATACTCCTCGTTGTATTCCATAATACGCCTTACCGTCAGCTAGTTTCTGCACCGTTGGCTCCTGTTCGCTGGTTTCTATACTGCCTGTAGAACACACATGTACAGTCTTTATATCTTCGGTGAGATTATCCCGAAAATTATGCCCGATGGTTTCAAGAAATTCAACGATTCTCTAATCACCCAAAAAACTATATTCGGATAGATAGTAAGTAGGCTATTGAGGTTCAACGCCCATTCCCATATTCCCTACGATCACGGGGAAAAGTATCCTGATGTCTCTACCTGTTTTTGGAACAGAGGAAACAGTTCCACAGTGGAAGACAGCTCTCAGATTCACAATCACCTCGAAGTTGGTATTTAAGATACGATTTGTTTGTTACTCAAAAATAAAATTGAATAATTGGATGATGAAACAAATACACGATTGGGATGATGAAACAAGAATTTGATTTTGCATAGCTATCACTCATTGGGGTCCGTCATCTCCATACAAAGAGCGTTTAAACGGACGAGTGTAAGCACTGCATTTTTTGCCCAGGGTGGGACAATCGCAAGAGGCCTTATCATCGAGGTCCCTTAGTTTGGAAGCAGGAAACTATTCCTGCTGTAGCCGCTGCCATTCAGATCAATCCTAAAGTTTCAACAAGGAGCTTATCTGCTCAAATTGCTACCACTACAGACAAATATTTCTTGTATTTTCGTTTCACTTATAAAGAATTCACATGTATCAGGATTTAAATTCCTTTCCCTATAGAATTCAAATTTTTCCATTCAAATAGTGGTTGAGAACGAAAACATATCGGACACTGAGTGACTTTAACCTATTGATAATCCATCAGACGGAATGCTTTGTCGGGCCTTAATTTTTCGTAGAAAACGGTTGTACTGTTACGGTCAATGGCTACCTCTATATAAGGATGTTGAAAGAGTTTTTCTCTCCAGAACTACGCCGCAAGAGAATCTCTTATAACTCAGGTGGGTTCAACAAGATTGTGTAACTTGTCACATAGCCAGGCCAGTTTTGGCAGAATTGCAGTGAAAATGATTTCTGTAAGCTACTTATTCCATTGGCCCGAAGTGATCTGATTTTTACTTGTGGAGTTATTGCAACCAGAATATAACTCTATAAAGTCAATCACATGATTTATGCAGTGTAAAGCGGACCACGAACTTGGTTTCCATGAGCGTGAGCTTGATCGATAACTTTGTATCCGCTTAATTTAAACTAAATATACACAATTTAACATGAAACCGATTAGTTTTTAGCGATACAATTTATACGATAAAAGTGATAATGTAAATTTCGCTTTATCGCGACCTGTAATATAAAAGTGTATCAAAATTCAAATCCATATTTTGCCGTTAATGTACATTTGGATTACATCAGTTATTGTTATTTTGTCTGGATGAGCTGAATCATGCATAAGTACTTGATGTACTGTCCACGCTCAGCTACGTCACTTGACTTGTTGTTAAGGGCTGTCTGCCTGCGTCCATTACTTTGCCTATGCCTCGACATGGGCAGACGCGCAACAGATTTTCCTAGTACTCACTTATAAGGTTTCTGGACTCACGTATATGGAGATGTGAAATTTTGCTACTTTACTACGTCTCGTAGTTGTAGTTTTGTTTGATTGATTGGATTTAAATTATTATTCCAGAGCAGATTAAATTCGTTTCAATTGAATTAATTAATAACTTTTTGTTGTTTGTTGTTTTTGTGGGTTAGAAATCACACTATGGAATTGTCCCCGCCGCAATTCTGTGTTAAACGCTCAATAGTTAACGGTCAACTGAAAGTGCATCACATTTTCATATGACTTGAATTGGATTGAATGGAATGGGTGGACAACTAAACGACTAAATGAGTGAGCGAATGAATCTCCCTCACTAATGGGCAGTTTAATGACGAACTGCTTTGTTGCCTGTATATGGAGAGGAAACTAACGTGTAAGGGCAACAAGAGAATGTATTACTATTACAAAGCCTAGATATGTAGATGGATGCAATGAATTGTAGTTACCCAGCAAACCAAATGATTAGAAATCTGTCTGTATGTGGGCAAAAACATTCGATTTCGAATCCGAATTCTGATTGAGTTCATAGAGAATGATGTGTTAAAGGATGGCCCGAGTTCTCAACGACGACGCGTCTGAGGAAATTCAGTTTTTTGCCGACATTTCGTACCGAATTCTGAACTGTAATCGTGGGAAATTCGATGTGTCCTATCGAATTTTAAACATACGTCTGTATTCATTTTTCAAGATTTTGCGAACAAGTCGTGCCGAAATCTTAATAATTTCTTAATAAAGTCTGTTAATAAAGAGAGATTCATTAATAGGTACTTTCACTATCCCACAAAATAACCATTCTTTACATTTATTTGTCCCAAAAGATGTTAAACGCGTTAAATACGATAAGTGGAAATAGTGTTCGAGTCTTTTGACTGGTATTTGGTGAAAGACGCTTTCAAATTCCCCAATCGTTGCCAGCTTATCCATGTAGACTTTGGACTTTACGAAGGAAAAGCTGAGAGGTATGATATCACATGATCTAGACGGACAATTCACGGGCCCTAAGCTTGAAATTAACTGTTCACCGAAATGTTCTGGCAATATTGGCATTGGTTAGGTTTTGGTGGCAGTCGATAAACGGCTCTCTTAGACTTATTAGCCCATTGCGATATCACGAGCTAACGAGATTAAGCAGTAGCACCACCGGGAAACCATTTAGTTTGCTCCAAGAAGCTCAAGATCTTGTCTAAGCATACCTCAGATAATTTCTACAGATTTTTAAATATGTAGGATCTGGACACCCCCGGTGAATTCCACCTCTTCGTCATCCTTACAGTATATACAGAAGTCATTTGGTCTCACCTATAACCTGCATCAATTTCATGTAGCAAATATTCGGAAATCATGGGGTGATAACGGGTCCAAATATCAGTTAAACTGCGGCCGGCCCCAACTTTGAAGAAATATAGACCGACGAATCCACCATCCTATAAAACACAACAAACTCTTGTTCTGTTAATGACAGCCCTTGAACCTCTTTAGGTTGCTCTTCAGCCCAAATTCGGCCATTTTTCTTATGATGTACCCATTAAGTCAGAAATGGGCTTCATCGTTGAACAAAATTTAGGCCGAAAACAAAAAAAAATCCTTCAGACGTAGAGTTCAAAAATCTTTCTTGTTCTTTCAGATATGTCGGTACAATGTCTTTTGCAAAAATGTTAAGTCTAAAATCAAATTTATGGAAATCAGACACAGAGTTCAGAATTCATTTCGATTTCATTGAGACATGTGCGAACAAAATATTGTAAATGAAATTATATCAGCAATGTCGGTGCAAAATTCAATAACTGTAAAAATTAAATAACAAAAAATATCCTCCGACGTCGAGTTCAATTGAAAAGCAATTGCAATTGAATTGATTTCCAATAAATTGAAAAGCAAAATTCCCTCAGACAGGTCTAACAGAATTCGTAACATATTAGGAAAGAATTTGTGAAATAGATCACATAGTGTTCAGAACTTTCTGATATTAAACCGAAGAGTAATATGTTTAAAGAGTGTGCAAACGTATCTCAGTTCCATCAAACGTTTTGTTTGCTGGGTTGTTACATACAAATTCAAAGAGTAATACTCGTACTTGGATGAGTAGTATTGGCTAGCACATGGCATTCCCATATCAACATGGGTTTGGTTTTCCACGAGTGTGTGCGTGGGTATCTGATTGGGTTCCGGTATTCACTTCTGTTTGGTTTTTGTTTACATTTTCATATTCTCAACAAAACTTTAGTGAGTAAATTAGTTACTCTACTAGAGGCATGCACTTTGTGTCGTCGATAACAAACATAAGCTATCTCTCCCATATGCTATTCGGGTAAAAATACCAATGGTAATTTATTACAGTTGTCACCCGGCTCATAATATGCTACGCAATCGTCGTTTGGTGGTCAGTACACTTGCCTGAACTTTTGTTGGCAAAGGACCATTACTGCAAAAATCCACTTACCTGAACTGTTGTTGGCAAAGGGCCAGATAATGAATGTAACGTATCGGTTCCATATGGTCCACCTGTTACCGCAATACAGGCAAGACATCTAATACATTCCTCGTAATGGACCCCAAGTTGCTAAAATCTCTGAATGATTTGAAGCAACTTGTGGAAATTAACTTTATGGCACCACGTCGACCTTTAAGGTAAACTTCACCACTTCACTCGATCCATCGGTGCTGGGAAAATCCGTTGGTTGGAGTCCGCTGATTGTGAGAAGATCTAACAATTTGATACCTGCTCTTATCATCTTAAAATTCTTTCGACGATGGTCACCTCGCTCAGTCATAGAAAATCTTCTTAACCGGTGTAAAGCTGTACGTCGCCGGTGGTGCAATGATTAGTATGCGCGACTCTTGTACATGAGAACGTGGGACCGATCCATGCTCTGACCACCCAATATTTCTTTTGACAACGAACACATCACTTAGAGACGGCGACACTATCGAGTAATTAACCATGAAAAATCTTCTGCAAAACTGATCGGAACCAGTGTAAAAATTATAAGTTGCAATAAGAGAATATAAAACTAAAAAGCACATACTTCACTCATGGTGAGTGTCTAAATGGGCTTTAATGGGAAAGCATTTATTTTTTAACGCAAATCTAGTTTAGATTAAGGTGCTTCGCCTCATGGCCCATTTCTGGGGATACGCCAAAGCAGGGGTTTGGAGTCGGAGTTGCACTTGGAATTTGGGAGTCGGAGTTCAGGAAATTAGCCCGGCATTGGAGCAGGAGTTGGAATCAATTTCGTC
The DNA here is from genome assembly GCA_963931995.1 of Phaonia tiefii. Lineage (NCBI taxonomy): Eukaryota > Metazoa > Arthropoda > Insecta > Diptera > Muscidae > Phaonia > Phaonia tiefii. Next base: position 10,581,522 of record OZ008371.1, on the reverse strand, counting down.
AGCACGAGTTGGATCTGAAGTCGGCGTAGGAGTCGGAGTTCAGAATTTTAACATTGCCGAGTTAGAGTCGTATTTTCGTGACAATTCTTTCTGTTGTTATATTTTGACAATTCAAATTTGATAGTTGATTGTTATTATCAGCAAAGACATACATACATATACACTTATACAGAGATGTTGCGAGATGGCAGTTGTTGGTTCACGATGTCCGATTGTCGTAAATGGTGTTAGCGTCAGATGGTGAATTAACAGTGCGTTAACAGTAAAAAGCTGAAATAGGTAGACAGAGTTACCATCACTACAGAAAACGAAAAACAGCAATTTCATAATATAACACACATTTTGTTAAAATTGGCAAGTCTTGTTTGGTTTTATTACCTATAATTGATTGTAACTGTGTGAGGTTACTTTGGTTTTCAATATTATTTAATCACAAGACCTGATATATTTGATTTCCAAAATACTTTTATAGCACTTTTCATTTAATTAAACTCTTGGCAACCCTAACAAGCAGACAAAATAAAAATAACATATTGTTAAATTTTTAATAGAAATTCACCATCTACCCTTAGCCACCTATTGAAAATAAACATTTTTTTCTTGCAACATCTTGTTGCCTATGCCTTTGTAGTCAGTACAACTAATAACGGGTGGTTAACAACCAAGACTATAGTTAAATACAATTACATTAGTTAGCTTACAGTTTTTGCCAATCAACTCCATCTTTTTCACGTGTAATTAAGAAAATATGAATTGAAATTCGGAGTTTCCAATTGATATTAAGAAACGATCAAATGAATCTCAGAATACCAATTGAAATTTAGAATTTCTGTGTGAAAATCCAAAATATCAATTGACTTTATTTAAATTACTTATGGCCAGTTTCACAGTTGAAAATTCTCCATTTAAATCTACTTGAAATGCTCGATTCTTGTCAATTAAATGTCAGTTAATATGAAAATTTTCTGTGAGCTTTTAAATTGAGCTTTTAAGTGAAGAATATGAAGCTCGTCCTTATTGAATGAAATTATAGTATTTTTTTTTTGGCTCTTTTCAAATCACCCTTTTGTAAAATTATGTATAAAATGATCCACTGCATTTTATGTTTCAATTAATTTATAAACCATTAAAGCAACAATTTCTGGGTAAAGTCTGTCAGTCTGTCACATCAGTGTATTTTTTTCATATACAGGACAAATATAGAAAATTTGATTAAACGAATTGTGTCAGCATAAAATTTATTCACTAGAAAAGTTTTCAATTTCTTTAAAATTTTTAGAAAATTATAAAATATCGTGAAAATTTAACAGAAATATTGCACATATATAGAAAAGCCAAATTTTGACAAAAATAAGAAAACATGGATCAATCTCCCAGCCGGTTGGGTAGTAAAGATGGGCCGATATGTAAGTATATTTTGAATAATTAAAAAAACGTCAATTTAAAATTGATGGGCATACCAGCTACGGAACTTGCGGAAAGCTGTATAAATGATCCCAAATTATCGGGTGACACATCAAACCCTGACCTAAAGCCGGGAACCAGTTTGGAATCGGAAAAGACGAATAAGAGTAGGCCGATGTCTCCTTTAGCTAAACAAAATGAAGTAAGTACCAAAATATACATATGTATTTTTGTACTCGCTAAGATGTTCTATGTATGAAACAATTATTTTGGTAATCTTTTTTTTTATAATAGACTCCCTCCGCCACTACCAGTCCTTCGACGGCTAAATCAAAAATTCCCTCAATGACACGTAAGGTAGGTCAGGTGTTTTTTAGACCTATGATACACAAAAGCTTTTTGATGAAATTACCCCCACGATATTTACTTTGAGGGCAAGAAGCAGTTGCTTTTCAACTATTCAACTATTTTAAACTCTTTTTCAACTATTCAACTGATTCTCTACACCTCTTGTCCACAAACTAAAAATCGCGTGAAATTATGAACGAAATAACTTTTGACTCAAGTTTATTTTTGACTGCAAACTTTTAATTTGTTTTGTCGTCAAGGAGACTTGTTCTCTGCAGTAATACATTTAAATTCGTAGTCGGAACTAAAGTTAGCCACTGATTATCATCTGACTAACGATTTATTATTCATACACATTCAACTAAATTTTGCTGAATGAGTGTCTACGAAGTGCACAAATGCATACTAAATTTTGACAAACGGCAGTCGTTTTACTGACACACAACCATAACTAACAGCGTTGTATTAGGTTGAAGCAGACATGTTCATTTTGAGACAACTCTTGGCTAACGAGTGACTAAGCGTAAAAAAACATTCTAGTTAGACACACGTTAGACGGAATGTATTATATGGGACTAACTTTTGCTTATGAACACGGGGGTTAATTAACTTTTTTTTCTCTCTACCAGCCAAACACCAGCCTATCGCTGAAGAATAAAACCGCTTCTCAAATTGGTACCACGACAGGGGGTGCAACACATAAAACTGCTTCCCGATTAAGTTTTGCGAAACAGCAAAGCACCCGCAACAAGACTGAATCATGCCCTTCCAAAACTAGTTTGCCTGCTAAACCCTTAAACCCGACTAATTTAAAGGGCTTGCAAAAGAATCCAGTTACTGGCTTAACACGTCCAGGTATTCAAAGGCGAAATGGTTTGTAAATCGCTTTCTTTGGAAACGAATAGAATAAATTCTAAACTTTTCTTTAAAAAAAATACCCAGACAGCAATATGTCACGTCGCAGCACTTCATCGACGGAAACCGGAAATCTACGCAAAATAACCTCCACAGCAGGGGATCAAAATAAAATGGATATTTTTTTGGAAAAGAAACTAGTAGATATTCAAACAGAATTCCTCAAAAACAATGAGACTATGAAAGGTGCCAAACAAACGGAGAAATTGCAAAAGGAATATAAATTGATAACTCTGATCCGTAATGATGCCTGCAAGATCATGATTAAAGATGATCAGTTAAAGAAAATGCCGCAAAAATTACGTAAGTTAAATTACTGGAAGTTTTTCATTATCGAGCGACATTTATTTCCCCCTGCTCGCTAAATTGCCTTCCCAAGTCTCAACCACTCCCACCGCGGCACTGTCTCAGAGAGTATTACTTCGCGGGGCTGCCATACCATCTAGGATACTTTATTTGAAGCTTCGGTTCCCCTCTTTGCCTTTCGTACATTTTCTTCTATGCCCAGCTACTTCGGCACGAAGTTTATATAGTTGTTTACGAACCTCGACTTCTCCTCTGAGCTAAACATTAACGTACATATTCATAAAAAGTTATGAGAGGTTTGAGAGATGATTTATCATACAAAAATCGTCCCACAAATCTCTTAACAACTTTTTATGAATAAGGCCGTAATTCTACATATAACATTATCCGGGGTAGTCTTATGTCCTAGCTCGGTGATTGTGATGTTCCTATTTTCTTCCATACTTGGGCAACTAATGATAACATGCGCTGCATCTTCTTCCTTATCAGGACAACTTGGACACATCGGTGAGATATGCCCATACTTAAAATAGGTACTTCCTAAATCCTCCATGGGGTTAGATGGTAGTCCACTTCAGCGTGTCTCCTTTTAATCCATGTTTCTATCTTCGAGATTAGTTCGTACATCGTATCTACAAAAGTTATCCCATCTATAAGTACTTATATATTGCCACTCTCTTATTGAGGCGTCTCTTTCAGTTCCTCGTACTCTCTATTCCTGTTCCCGTATTTGTTTTGCCTCGTACAACCTCCTTGACTTATTCGACTATATCGGGTCTCCGTTAGAAAGGATCTTGTCATCTCTAGCCCTTACCTCGTCCTCCGTAACCTACTCGTATACTGAGGCATATCTCCTTATTGGGAATTCAAGTTTTGGTATCCTTCTCTGATATAAATGACTGGCTTTCAGACATGAATTACTTAATGACGCTATGTTATCGTTCCACTAGTCATTTGCTTTTTGTTTTTGGCGCTGCCTTTTTCGTGGCGTGGATGCGTCACATGCTCCCTTGAAGGCTATAAATGCACTACGTCTTGTCCGGCACTGTATACTCATCAACCTGCTGGTTGCATAGTTCAACGAAGGCTGCCTCAAGTTTAGTCAAGTTCCAGCCATGTAACCAGCCATGTAACGATATTTTACGCCTATTTCTTTGTACTTTTAATTGCCTGCTTACACTAAAGATTATCACCTAATGATCGCTGTGAGTGTAATGTTCACCACTGTAAGGTCCTGGCCAGAGAGGTACTTACAAATGTAAGATCTGATACAGACTCGTGACCTCCTATCCTAAGAGCATATATTTCCGTTGTTCGCTAGCACCATGTCGAGCTTGGAAAATGCTTCCAGAAGCACTCGCCCTCTCTCGTTTGTCCACTGAGAACCCGAGTCAACTGCCCAGGCATTAATGTCCCTTCCAATTTCAACAGTTTTATGCCGGTTTAGTGAGAGATGAATCACTATGTTACATATTATTTTTTTTTAAATCCTTCTATTTGAATATTTGGTGATACATAGCAGCCATAAACATATTTACCGTAAATTTTACCCTGACGAAACTTTCAGTTGACTTTTGCACCTCTCCTTTATTGCCTTGTCATCACTTGTCCATATGACTGCTCATCCTGTTGAATACTTTTGATATTAAATGTTGTAGTTATTCCTGTATTGATCCCTCAGGTTTACTACGTCGACCTTAAAATAGCAGATGTATTGCGTAAGAAGATCCTTGGTTGCCGCAGAGTGGTTCAGGTTCAGTTGCATGAACCTCACTTCGGTTTAATGATCAACGAATTTTGGAACACTGGGCATTTATAACTGCCTGCTACATATTATTAATTTCACCAATTACCCAACAGAGCATCCAATTTGGTTCTGCTTCACAAATATTCGCGACAGGACCTCATTTCTGCAACAATGTGACCTATCCATTTCTACTTTACATAACCTCGCCATGTGTCAGAATTCTTGATGTTGGGAGCACTGTAAGAGGGCCACTGTCTCCCTCAGCTCATATAGATTAAACTATTCCGCATTTCAGAAGCTTTATATGCGGATTCAGATGATAGACATATTTTCGCTGTTTTTGTTGCCTCCGTAGGCTTTCCTAATAGCCTTAACTACTCTCATCTAGCACCAGTATTCCGTAACTTTTTAACGATAAATATCGGTAATTAAATTGACAAAATTCGGAAATTTTTTATTGAAGTTTTATGCATTTTGACAATTTAACCACCGATTTTTATCGTTAAAAAGTTACAGAATTCCGGTGTAGGCCTACCATTTGCGTAGCTTAAATCTCCTTTGGCAGATATTAACACCATATCGAGTGTTGGTTTTCGTTTTCTGGACCTATTCTATTCTGCCACCTTTATTCACTTACCCTAATTTACTTCATTTGGGGCTGGCTTTCGTTGCTTGGCTGTTTCTACGGGTTTCTCCACTTGTTGGGGTACAGGGCTTTGTTCTTTGGTAATCGCTTTTGGGCCTATTTGGTGTCTCTATCTATATTTCTATCTCTAACTCTATGTCTATATCTGTATATGTCTATTAGGGTGATAACTTTTTTTAGACAACATTCTCCCCAGGACTTTTCTAATGGCAAATATTGTATTAATGATAAAAAAAAACTATTTCAGTTCAATTTGGTAAAAAAAACCTTACGCACCGACAGCGATTTCTAAAATGCTTTTAATATATTTTTTTAAAATTTTTTTTAATAACAATTTTTTAATATATGGTTTATACATATGTATGTATGTAAACAAATAATAACAATAAATGATTAAAAGTAGGTATTGTAAGATATAAACTTTAGGTTCAAAGTACGCGATGTTTTACAAAACGGATATATATCTTGTACTATTTTTATTCCACGTTTGATTCAAAACTTTAACGCATTTGGTGCGTAACCTTTTTTAACGACAGCGAAAAACTTCAGTTCTTAAAATTTGTCCATGCCCTACACGATTTTGTCTGGGGAGATTTGATATTTTCAAAAAATGCAAAAAGTTATTACCCTAATGTCTATATCTCTTTACCTCTATATCTCTCTATCTATATATCTCAATATCTCTTTATCTCAATATGTCTTTATCTCAATATCTCTATATCTTCATATATCAATATATCTATATCTTCATATATCTATATCACTATATCTCTATATCTGTATATATTTTTATCTTTATATCTACACGCTGAAAAATCGGTCTCTTTTTGGAGCTTGTGTGTTTGGAATTTATCGCAAATATGATATACTTGTGTCCAAACACATTGTGTTTGCTATTCAATATTACATGTTTGAGACACAATGATTAATATCTATATATGAGGAGTCGCAGAACAAAACGTGCCTTTTTGATTATTTCAAAATGTTGGGAAATCGAAGAAAACTTTTTTCACCGGATTATTATATACCATGAATCCACAAAATATACCAAGTTTCTTCCTTATATTAAAATACATTATACCACAAAAATTCGCAACAATAAATGTTAAGGACGTATGAAATTAAAGGACTTTTAATATGAAAAAAGCACGTTTTGTTAAAATAATAGTAGAAAAGTACGTTTTGTTAAAATAAAAGTAAAAAAGTACGTTTTGTTAAAATACAAAAATTAAATTTTGTTACTTGAGATTTAAATGTGCTTTTATTGAAATTCAGTTTTATTGTGTATATTTTTTTATCTGAGCGATTTACATTTTTTTACCGCAAATTCAATACCAAAAAAAAAACAATAAAATTAAATAAATTAATATATTGTTAAAATTAAGTATCAATTCAATCAATTTAACATATTTAGCAAAAATTAAAATTTTCAAACTTTTCTTCCAATATCTTCTTCAACGCAACCGCATTGAACATCTTCCTCTGTATTGTTTCCGATATTGTCATTTTGATTATAAATGAGTTCTTTGTACCATACTAAAGCCTTGTTTTGTATCCAATCGTTCCCAAACTGCTTCTTCAAAAGATTTGTCACATCCTTTATTTTGTCGGCGTTAATCCAACGGCCTGTTGTAACGTTTGTAAGTGAAATTGAAGAAGGGGTTTTCCCTCGTTTTAGCAGGTTTAAATTAGTATTTTGTTCTTCGTCTAATTCAACTTTAAAATGCTTAAAGGTTTTAATTAGACACTTTGTAGTCTGATTTTTCGAAACATGTTTATTAAATACTATCCGTTTTATATCTTGAATCTTCTCAATTTTTTTATACATTACTTCAAGGTCTTTTATATTGAGAATGGTCCAATCCTTCTCCAACAATAAAATTTTTCCATGTCTGGAATAAATGTCACAATATTCTTCTACTGTTGTTATAATATCATGCCTTTTAATATCTTTTTCAATACGACCGAAAACCCTGTCAGCCGGTAAAAAACTGTGTCCTCTTACTGGGAATGTAATGGTAATATTTCGTAAATTAGAGGGTGATTTCGATTGGAGCCAAAATAATATAGTACGCACTATATGGGAGTTCTTGTTTTGACCGCCACAGCCATCACAAAAGAGTCTAATATAATTAATTTCTTTTAAACAGACTGTGTTTAAATAGTGAAATAAGGCCGATCCAATTTCGCTTGATCCTCGACCTGCTTGGTTTTCAGTCCAGCAGTAAAATGATGGATTCTTACTATCAACACCTACAAAACATAAATTGTAAAAGCCAATTTGACGAGAGTAGTAAGCTTCTTGAATTGGACATTTTGGTAACATTTGAACACTTTGCATATCAAAAACTATTGTCAAAGTATTTGCAGGTTTCTCTCTCATTAACCCATAGAATGCATTGCCTCTAAGCTTATGTATCCTTAAATCTGTCATTAGTTTAATTTTCTTCAGAGGATCAACTTCGTTTTTAATTTTAGTTTGCGTAAAGTGACATACAGTGCAGACGTCTGATGCCGGTGAGGAAAACCCAATATTGAAATTATTCAAAAAAATTTGTCGAAATAAAGTTTGGCTAACTTTTAAATTATCATCGACAGATTCATTATACATGGAAAACATTTTGGAAATGTTTAGGTTACTATTCAAATATATTCGTTTTGACTTAGATCTATTATAATGACTCTCAATTGCAGGAAAGGAATTAATAAATTTGTTTACACTTTCCTTTTTTTCAATAAATTTGTGGGAGCGATGATCTCCGCCTCTTCGCTCTGATGGTATTCCACCATTAACAATGCGTTTAAGAATAAACTCTATTCTTCTTTTAGTGATTGAAAGCACTTTCATAAAGTATGCCTTACAAACTAATTGTCTTTTACCATTTTTAATCAAATAATATTTCGATGTTATGTTGTTCTGCTTTGTTGATTGGAAAACTAATTTGCGGCTTCGACGAGGTTTTTTGGTGTATATTAGTCTGCTTAAGTAAATATCTTGTGGTATTTTGTGTTCATTTTTATATAACATTCGTCGATTTTTTACACAATCGACTTCACTAAAATGTATGCATTGAAATTTGCTATTTCCCTTATGACTGCAACTATGTTTGTGAATGCCACCGAGAGTGTTAGAATCTTTATAAACCCTGCAACGAAACCGAATCCTCTTAAATACTCAAACGTGTATTTAATTCCAAAAATGTTTAATATTACCGCTTTTGAGATTTTTTTAGTTTTTGCTTCTTGCGTGTTCCAGTATTTAGAACTTTCACCGTATTTTGTAATTCTTCCATCGTTCAATGTGCTGTGTTATTTTCAATAACTCTCAAATAACAGATAATACTGAAATTATTGCAATTAACGAATAGGTATACTAGATGAAACCATTTACTTTCAATATGGAACAATTACTGAAAGCAAGAAACGTTAATCAGGCAAAAAAAAATTATGAAAAGAGAAATTTAACGAAAAGTTCTGTTATAATTAGAGATGAGAAAATGAGATATGATATAATAAGGGATGTGACCGTGATTTTATCCCCACTATCACGCACTCTCACGCGTTATAAAAAAGCAGGTTTTGTTAAAATAAGAGTAAAAAAGTACGTTTTGTTAAAATAAGAGTAAAAAAGTACGTTTTGTTAAAATACAAAAAAAAAATCACGTTTTGTTCTACATCAATTTTTTAAACATAAAAGTTTTCTATGATCAGATGAGAATAAGTATCCAAGTAAGATTTTTTCCAATAGAACTTAACCAAATTCAACAAATGACATCAAAAAACCACTTTGTAAAAAAATGTAAAAAGTCACGTTTTGTTCTGCGACTCCTCATATATATTACGCTAAGGTATTTATAGTGTAATTATTGTAACCGCTTCTCCTCCTAAACTAAAGGTCGCACAGTCAAGTGCGATACTCCGTTGGAAAGGTAGTGGTCTGAAGGGGTGCACTAAGCATTAAAATTTAGCAAAAGTGAATTCCAACAGTGATTTAAACCGGATTTAATTAATCCTTAATCCCTCCATCTACCGGCGGTAGTGGTATCATTTGAACTGGTGAATTTACATTGGTGGTGAAATTTTATTTAATTTGCTTGCTTTTTTAAATACACCTTTTAATTAAGTCTCTTTTTTGGCAGGACGAAGTCTGCCGGGTTTGCTAGTATTATAATATATGTGTTTGCGAACCACATATATTTATGTTTGTGATACAAATACAGCTGTGTTTGTTGCACCGTCTATGCTCTCTTGAGAGCAAGATAATAAAAGGAGACAACGAGAGAGTCTATCCTGTAAGTGTATATCTGTATTGCATTATTCTTGCATTATTCTCGCAGTCAGTGAGTCATAAATTCTCCTGAAAGAGCTTGTAAATTGCAAATGAAGTGTTTCTTATTTTGCCTGATGTATTGGGTTTTAGTTTCATGTATTCAGTCGTCAATGGTTAATCGGACAGAGGATATCAAAAGCGCTTGACCAGTGTTTAGAAGAATAAACGAACGTGAGATACAACAAAGACAGGAGAAGCAAAAGAGCAACAGATTCTCATTTGATAAAGAAAACAAATACTGCGTGCAATGCAAATAAATGTAAAAAGGGCCGTTCAAATTTATTATTTTTTTGTATTAATTATTCATAAATGTTGATTTATATTGTTAAAATTAATTAGAATATATAATACATATATATTGAAATCGAAAAATAATTAGTTTCTAAAATTCGCATACGTTTCCACATAAGTATATGTAGCCTTGAGGAAACACGCGAATGCTTCCACGTAAGTATATGGATGTTTGGGATGAAGAACGCATATGTTTCCACGTAAAAGCGTACATGTTTGTCAGTAAACATGATATTGTTTGCATTTAAATACAAGTAAGTTTGGGACATGCAAACATATGAATGTTTGAAGTGTATTCCAAACACATACATGGTCCCTGAAGAATATGTTTTGGGAAAATATGTTAGAGAAGCCGTTATTTTTCGCATGTATAAATATATATATTTTTGTCTTTATATCTATATATTTCTATATCGCTTTATCTCTATATATATATGTCTCTATATTTTATACTTTTATATTTTTATAGCTTTATATCTTTATATCTCTTTCTCTTTAGCCGCCAATTCTGTGGGAGATTTTAAGGAGAAAATTAAAACGAACTTGACTGAACATTTCACGGCAATAATGCGTGATTTTAAGGAATTTTCTGAAAACCCCGAGGACCGAGAAAATAGATTGCGAAAAATAGAGGTAAGGGCTAAAAAATTACCTTATAGACAAAATGCGCTTTATGTATTTTTTCTAAAGTTTTAGCAGGCAAAGCTTTCGATCCCCAATATCTCACATTTCAATCCAGCCAATTGCAAAACAGCTTTTAAATTTAATGCTTCATAAAGGTTAGCTTATTTATGGACCAGTTTCACAATCACCACTTACTTTAAAGACTCAATTCAAAGGGCTCAGAATTTTGATATTTAAATGAGAAAAATCTGGTATTTAACGTTAATTTAAATGGTGAATGACGCAAGTGTGAATACGAGCCTAAGGGCGAGTTTCACACTCGTCATTTAAAAGCTCACAGACATTTTGCATATTAAGTGACATTTAAATGACTAGCGTCGGGCATTTAAACTACATTTAAATGGAAAATTTTGAACTGTGAGACTGGCCATAAATCATTCTTTATTTATTATTGATTGTGTTGATTTAAAGAGATTTCAATGAGAGCTTCTTAAAATCAGTGAGCCGAACCCTTTCCACTTTTACACTCACTGATTGAGACCTGTAGTCTACCCCAGGTTCGACTGGATATTATTCGATAGTGTAGCCAACCTTAAGAGGGGTGGGAAAATAGTCAGTAGACTTCGCTGTGGTGGAATAGTCAGCCGAAGCCGCTTTGAAAATGTATTTTCCGCAGTATTAAATATTAACTTTTGGTCATTATTCACAACAAGAGCCGGAGATCGTCCGCAACGAACGAACTATCGCATCAGAAGGAACACGCTGACAAATCTGTCGTATTTGTAGCTTGTCGCAAATATAGTATACTTGTGCCCAAACCCTTTTGTGTTTACTATTCAATATTTCATGTTGGAGACACAATGATTAATGGGATATAATATACATATGTTTTTGTGGTAGCTTTTTTGTTGAAAACTGCTGAAATTAAAAACGTTACAGACAACCTAGTAACAAAAAAAGCAGCAGATCATCAAGTCATGAAAACAATATTTGCAAACATGTACATGATTCCTGCAACATATTGCTGGGGCCATTTGTTTCAGGCGGCTGATAATAAGGCTAATCAAACTCATCACACTTATGTATTCTGCCTGCATTGATCTGAACGAGAATTCAAGAGAATCACTCATTCCTATGAGGTCGTTGTCGTCAATGAAAACCAGTTTAGCGCTAGTAGGTGCGTTTATCATACAACGTAGATGAAATGTTTGATTATTCGAGAGTGTGATTGTTCGTCAGTGAGATTGACTGGTTGAAAAATGTGATGTGGGTGATGGATGTTGTGTTACTTAGAAGGCGAACGAACCAAAAAAGAATGGTGGTGCGATAGATAGTGACATATCCGACATTTTTGTTGCTGCATCGGTTTTCGTGGTTTGATTGCGACAAGGACGAATTGGAATTGGATGGCCCTACAATGATATTTGGTAATATGTTTATGTACAATTGACGCGGGACGTCTTTGCCGCAGTATTCTCGGAATTAAAATTCTTTTATTGATTCGTTTTGCGACCCAGAGGGGCCAAGGGCCTTGCAAAATAAGGCTAACTTGTTTCTCCAACCGGCTCGATCTCCAGCTTTTCTCCTGCAGTTGGTAACACCAAGCTCTGTCGTCTTCAAATAACTTTCGCACTGGTTGATCCATTCTACTGACATGGCCTAGCTAGCATAACTGCGTCGATTATAGAGCTCGTGATTCTTCCGTCCTTGATACACCCTGTTTTCTATTGTCGGACCATATATTTTTCGGAACTCCCTCAAAGACTGCCAATGATGTTTCATTAGCATGCGATATGACCCAGTATTATGCGCCATAAAGCAAGACAGGTTGTAGGAGAGACTGATATAGTTGGATCTTCGTTTCTCGAGAGATGGTCTTATTTCTTAAAACTTGTTTGCAAGCACAATTCTCCGTTTGATTTCTAGGCTGACGTTGTTGCTTCTGTTCACGGCAGATCCGAGGTAAATAAATTCGTCCACTACCTCTAAATTATAATGGCTATCAACGTTCACCATTTAATTCAATCGGGTTGATGTTCTGTTTGTCGAAACCATTATGGAATTCGTCTAGCCAGATTTTGCATATAAACTGATGCATGCACTCATAGTCCCCCCCCCATAAACAGCGCAGCCGGTATTCCAATAGCACCAGAGGCTTTTCTGTTTTTAAGCCGGGAAGTTGCATTTGTAACTTCGCTTTGGCTAGGAGGGGCAGTCGACGCCATCGTCCGGTATGTGATCCACACCCTCATATATGTCGAAGTATCCTGGGACAAGTAAAGCAGAGAAGTGATCTCTTCGTCGAATACATTTAAAATTAAATTTGTACCATTACCGGTCAGAAGAATACTTAGCACACCATATTTGGCAGACTTGGTTCTCCGTCCGGCATTGCCGCCTTTGCCATATACTTCGAAATATCGTCCGAAAATCCATACACTCCTTTGGTGGAACAGGAGCAACAGCCAACACCATGGACATTGTGTTGCTCCCATATGCCCATCTAAGGGGTTGCCCTATAAGTCTTTTAATACTGTAGCAATATCTCGTGGTTCATGTGATCTCTCTACTTGAGGTCAACTGCATCAACCATCGGTTCCATTTTGATTCCCTGTTCGGTGTTTTCCTCACTCAACTGCGCTCGGTTGTTCTCTTCCCCTAAAATAGCCTTCGATATAGTCTGGACCACCGTACTCCGTCCGTGGCATATGGAATCTGACTCAAACACAATGCCAATGCAACATCCCAAATTTCATTATGATCGGTTGTGTTTACGGAAGTCATTATGTTTACCAATCACTTGGCCACACATGTTTTTTTTATTGGAGGTTTCAGAAAAGGAGAGGTAAAATCGTCCATTTTCAGTAACCAAAAACAGCTTGACTAAATATTTAAGACCAGTAGTGTTGTAGGTAGTATTTTATTTTTTTATTATGTAAGCTTTTAAAAGTTTATAATCTGATTCTGAGCTTTAAGCTCCTATTTCAATAAGGTTTTTTAAATTTATTTTAATTTATATAATAATAGGAAATTTATAAATTAATGCACAGTTGAAAATTCTCCATTTGTATGGACTTTAAATGTCCAATGTTGTCATTTAAATGTCATTTAATATGAAAACTTTCTGTGAGCTTTTAAATTAAGCTTTTAAATGACGAGTGTGAAACTCGCCCTAAGATTTCATTAAAAGCCAATAGGTTAAAAAGCTTTTTACAGATTTTGAAATACACAGATCTAATTGGTAGAGATATTTTGAAACTAGTAGTAGTAACATCATGATATGATGCGTTAAAGAACCTCTCAATTAACTAAGGGCGAGTTTCACACTCGTCATTTAAAAGCTCAATTTAAAAGCTCACAGACATTTTTCATATTAAATGACAAGCGTCGGGCATTTAAACTACATTTAAATGGAGAATTTGCTACTGTGAAACTGGCCATAACTCATGTTTATTTACCATAGCTTTTGCTGTAACATGTCTCCGCAACGAAAGCTCGCCATTACGACTGAATTACTAATAATATTTTTTATCTTCAGGAAGAATCTACAAAAGAAATTTGTGAATTGATCGATAATGTATGTGGCTCTCACAAAGAAGACACCAGTGACGCCCAACAAATGGTGAAAATGCAAAAAGACTTACAGGTAAGGTGAAAAGAAAAAGCTTCCCATTACTAAAATCACTTTCTTAACATTAGGAAGCTAAAAAGTCTTTACAATTGGCTGAAACTAAACTTATTGAAGTTAACAAGCAAAATGAAGAAAAACTTGCTAAACTTGAAAGCAATTACAAAATAAAGGCTTCTGAAGAGCTTTCACGGAAAGAGGGGCAAATCAAAGATGTGAGTTTAAAGAATAAGGAAATATATACAGTATTAGACTCAATTCACAGTTGGATTTAGACTCCTTTAGACTCAATTTCACAGTTGGATAATAAACTTTAAATGACCGAATATAAAAAAGCTTTTAAATAGTGATTTTAAATGACGATTGTGAAACTCAGGCTTAAAGTGGTTGCGGTACTAAAATGTAGTGAAAGATAATTTAAATTCTTTCGAAAGCTTACATTTGATTTTCGACATAATTGAAAGGACATTATGATTGAAAGTGTTTAATCTTCGGAACACTCTGAACTTCAAAGCATTAATTTAACAATCTATCAATCCATGATCAGAATCTGAATAAAAAGCTTTCGAAAGCTTTGTTTTAGAGAGCTCTCAAAAGTATTTTCGTCAAATCTTTTTAATCTTTAAGCTAAATATTCTTCTCTGTCCTAAATTAGCTTCAAAAAAAGCTTAAATCGCTTGAAAAACATAATGATATACTCAAGTCTACCATACAAAACTGTGAAAAAGAAGATGTGATGGAGAAAGCGAACTTGCAGGAAGAGCTTAAATCCTGCAGGGAAAGGTGAGTAAATATGTTTCATTCGCATTATGCTCTGTTTTACTACTATTAATCAACCACCTACTTTCTAAGCCTTAATTCTATACAGAAAAAGCTTTCAACTACGGAACAGCTTTTAAGCAATGAACGAAAGGACGTTAAATCTAAAAGTGAAATTATTAAAAAACTAGAAAGCGAATTGGTGGCTCTCAACATCAAGATGGACGAGACAAAAACTAAACATAAAAAAGATGATAAATCTCCGGAATACATACGACAAATCACAGATCTTCGTAGTACGATAATTGGCTTGGAAAAAGAAAAAAGTGCTTTGGAAAAGACAATAGAGGAATTGACTTCGGTGGGTACTGTCATGATTTAAATGCTCATTTTGGTGCTAAATAAAATTGTGATAAATTCTATTGCGTCTGTTTTTCTATTTAGGAAACGTCTTCAAAAAATGATTTGCATTTGAAGCTGCGCGATGCTGAGAACCAACTTGAGTAAGTTTGTTTTTAATGGACCTTGACCGATAAAACTGTCAAATCTTTATTTATCTGTTAGTCTGAGCATAGATATTTTAATTTTGGCTGAGATACTCGTACTATGTCATTCTTATCTATTTTATTTCATTTAGGATTCTACAGCAAAAATTAGCTGAGAGTGAAAGGCCAACAGACGCTAAACCAGAGGTTGTCAAAGATGCACAAATGGAGGTAATTTATGTAGTTGTTACTAGTCTTCGTGTTCTTGGTAAATACTTGTCTACATGTCTGGAAACAAATTGTTGCTCCAAGAAACGAATAAATAACCCACATACACAGTGGTTATTAATTTCCTAGCAGGAAGGCGGTCATCCAAGGGTTAAGAAACATGTAGGGTAACTCATATATATCGCGGTATGGGTCGTCGGAAATGTGGCCGTCGGTGGTGCAATGGTTAGTGTGCGCGGCTCTTGTAAATGCGAACGTGGCTTCGATCTCTGCTCAGACTTTTTTCGTCGACGGTCACCTCGCTTAGTGATGGCGATACTATCGAGTACTTATGGCCAGTTTCACAGTTGAAAATTCTCCATTTAAATGTACTTTACCCAATTTTTGTCATTTAATATAAAAATTTTCTGTAAGCTTTTAAATGACGAGTGTGAAACTCACCCTTAGTCATGGAAAAGCTTCTGAAAATACCGTTCGAAACCGGTGTAAAACTGTGACTGTAAAAAGTAGAAGCTCTCTTCAATCCCTTCATGGGATGTTATGGGACACCATTTCTTTTTTTTAGGGAATGGGTTACCCATGGCGATGGGTAATGGGATTCTATGATTACCCATTATCCGTGGCGAATACGACAAATAATTGGTATGTGGAACCAATGGGTAACACATACACATCAGGCCGCTACATGTTACCAATGTGTTATGTGAAACTCATTGTCCATAGCCGAGGGTAATGTGACCATACCTCTACCATTCCCCGTGTGTAATGCGTAGAGGCCTCTACACCTTCGCCATATGTTACTTATGATCGTAGGGCAAACTGTCGCCACCATTTTCCACCGTTTTGTGTATGGGTTACACAGGAGTTGGAAAATTTGAACCATATTTCTTACTTAACCATAGTATGACTGGGTAATGTGAAGGAACCTCTACCCATTCCCCATGTGAAATATGGAGAGACCTCTACCCATTCCCCACGTGTTACGCGTGATCTTAGAAACCCATTACCAGAATCGGGTGATCTTGCCGGCTACCGCAAGTCGCCAAAACAATACATTTGACGACCCGGAAATGTATATTTCAAAATGTTCATTGTCAAGCGATCTGTGTGTACAGTTGCACTGCCCAGCTAGAACCAAATGTCCTCCAGTCATAATTCATCATTTGGGGTAATAATCATGATTAATCATGATCATGATTTTGTATCGCTCATTGATCTCAGTAACCATGTTACCAACGGGGACCTCGAAATAATATAAATATATAAATAACGCCCGACGATACCTCCATTGAGTGGATGTATTGACTCCTCGTCCTAAATTCATTCCGCGAAAGTTTACCGAAAAAGCTTTTGTTGAATGTTGAACAAAGAGTAAGGGCAAGTTTCACAATCGTCATTTAAAAGCTCCCAGAATATTTTCATATTAAATGGCATTTGAATGACAAATATGGGGCATTTAAATTTAATTTAAATGGAGAATTTTCAACTGTGAAACTGACCATTAACCTCAATAATTTCTTTACGGCGAGTTTCACAATCGTCATGTAAAAGCTCAAATTAAAATCTCGAAGAAAAATTCGTTAAAATTCGTTTGAGTAAAAAGTAATCTCGGGATGTTTGTCATTTAAATGGAATTTAATGTTAACATTTAAATGACAATTGTGAAATTCGCTCTTAAAGATGTAACCATTGAAAACTTTTCCACTTTTGCACTGTTCATTGGTTAGGTTAGGTTTTGGCGCCGTCCATACAACAAAACCTTCCGTAAATCTCTGCGACACGTCCAATGTCTTTGCTTTAATATCTTTAGGTTTTTAATGGCGATTTTCACAACCGTCATTGAAAAGCTCAATTTAAAAGCTCACAGTAAATTATCATAGTAAATGGCATTAGAATAACAAACATCCCGAAATTACTTTTACGGCTCAGTTTCACAGTTGATCATTCTTTACTTAATGTATTTTAACTGTCCGATATTTGTATTTCAAATGTAATTAGCCGTAAGGAATTTGTTAAAGTTAAATCTCTTTTCTCAACAAGATCTTCTTTAACATTTTGGCCATAAATATTTAAGGTATCACTTTCGACGAAGCTCTTGTCATAGTTGGTATGTCATGAAACTGAAGAAACTTTTTGGCTTCACTGTAGCAGCTCAGTCAGTTAGTTAGCTACTTGTTAATCCTTGTTCGCAACTCGTTAAGTTGCATTCGAAAGTTAAATTAAAAAATGGTTTTAAGAAAATTTAATTGTTATCATTATTTCTGAAATTTACCTAAAACTACATAATATTGTAGATTTTTCCTATAAATCTGAAACTGTATTTTTCCATATTTATTAAAAGCTCGCAAAACTACGTCAATCAGAGTCGGAGAAAAGGCGTGAAATCGAAAAGCTTAAGGTGGAACTTTCAAAAGGTGTCTTCAATATAGATCAATTACAGGGTCAAATACAACGTGATCAACAATTGTTGGAGGTACGCAGTGAACTCATAAATTCGCTACAGACAAATGATAAAAATCAGCGGATCCAGATGGAGGAGCTTTTTGCTCAGGTGGGGGAGAAAAACAGTGCACTTAGTGAGGTAAAGGTATAAACGCAATTATGATCAGAACAAACTAAGTTACATTACATATTTTTAAAATATTGAAAAGCTTTTTGTCTTATATAACCAAGATGTTTTTGTGGACTACAAATTTAAAGCTAAAGCTTTTATAAAATCCTGTGGGTTTTTAAGGCAACAAGCCGTCCACATAAAATCATAAATGATACTCGTACTAAGACCGACAAAGCCTTTAAAATTCTTCGTTCTTTTCAACGATGCATAATACTCATATCCATTACATGGGCAACAAGTTTTATTATGTTACTTCCCCCTTTATCTGTCATCCGATTGAGAACGATTGAGCTTTTTAAGTTGCTTTATCTTCATCAGTACCGTAACCTTTTTTTTTCTAATACTCTTAAAATATTCCCCAACTTCTAGCTAAATAATGAATTACGAACTAAATCGGATGAATACCGCGACCTATACACGTCTGTTAATGCCAAACAGCTGGAGCTTTCAAATCAAACTCATATGATTAAGCTTTTGGAAGAGAGTAATGAGCGCTGTCAAATATTACGTGTCAAACAGGAAGAGAAAATCGCTCGCTTGGCAGAGGATGTAATGCATTTAAAACAAACCATGTAAGTTTTGGATGGTGAAATCTGGTATTTCAATTACAACTGAATATTTAAAAACAAAAATTAAATAAAAAATCCCTTTAGAAAAATGTATCAGCAGTATTGCCACAATGCTTTCGCTGTGCAGTATTGAATTGTGGACTTAAACGGAAAACTTTAGAAACTGTTTCGTAAAATTGTAAGCTTTTTATTAAAATGAGTAAAAATGAAACATTTGAAAGTTTTATGTGTTGTCAAAATGGGTATAAATAAGCTTTTGTGGAGTTTAAGTGGTTGCAAAAGCTTTCGGAACCAGGCATTTTACCACATCATTATACAGCAGATAAATTGCAATACACTCTATAAAAAGTGTCCAAACACTAGCCAACAATTGATAGAAAAGTTCGATTTTATATAAAGTGAATACAAAACCTTTTTTCAGACGATTTTTATCAGTTTGATAATTTTCTGATTTTCAGGTATAAGGGTATGACTACGCACAAAAAGGATTTCAAAAGTCTTCGTTTCCGACAAAGGAGCTTTCGTTTCTTAAAGCATTTCTCAAAGCATCAGAACGTTGGTTGCATTTTAAAGCTTTGAGAACGAGTTTGAAAGCCGAATCAAAAACTCCGAAAAAATTGTATTAACCGATATTTAAATAAAAAAAATCCTGCATTTAAAGTCAATTTCAGTGGATTATAATCAACTGTGAGACTGCGCCTGTAACTTAATCTGCTATATCTTAATCTGCTGTGATACGATAGTTTTAATGAAGACCATTCACTTTTTTTTACAAACTTTGTCGTTATATAACACATAGCTTTAAAGCGCCTTTTCAAACTTTCTAATACATAATGTAAATGGTTTTTACTCCCACGCAATCTTTTTTGTAATATCAGTCTAAGTTTTAAAAGTCTTGCTTTCAGCTTTTCAATCATTGTTTTGAAAAGCTGCCACTGCCCTGTAACTTTTTGTGTTATAGAAGTACTACTAAGGTGAGGAACTCTTTTTCCATACCGAGCGGTAAATTTGAGGTACACTGAGTTCTTATTAATCCGCAATGACACAATAAGATATAAAAAGCTTTATTAATGTACACCCTAATACTAAGGCGAACAGCGCTTATAGTGGAGCTTTTTATTGAATATATTGTAAATCTTTCAGTAATCAAAACAATTTTTTTGACTGCCTGTACTAAGGCTATGTTTGTGTCTCGGTATTGTTCGGAGACACGCAGCAAATTCCTTCGACGTGTTGGTGTTATTGCATCATTTTTATGTGGTATGAAATCTATCCTCAGTTCGTCGAATGGCTTACTCAGATGGACGATTATATTCGCCATAAAATCACGAAGTCGTTTATAAGTTGCGTGAATCGATGACTGACTTTTAAGGTAAATTTGGATAATTTGGTAGCTTTGTTTAAGCGTGAATGAGTAGCATGACGATTTGCCAGAGTTTGCTGATCATAAATGCCAAAATGTGTGCGCAGTATGACAGTTCGTTTGACTGCTAACTCTTTCGTAAGTTCTATCTAAGCAAAAAACCACCCTTTATAATAATAAAATTAAAGTTAAATTGCGCTTTCAAGAGCTTTCATAGAATTTTACACAATCATCTGGGGGAGGTCACACTACCTTTCTGTTGACGCGCGATTTCAACTGTAATGCGCGTCGTAGAAAACCCCAACGTGGAGTGTGTATAAAGCGCGCGTTTGTAATAGCTGTCACCCTCTCATTGTGTGTGGTTGTTTTGTTAGCGACGTAGTTGCTTTGAGTATATGTATATTTTTCTGTATATAAAATTTGGGTGGTGTTAAAAACAAGCAAAAGCTTTTCGGAGCCCGCGTAAACAAATCGCAAGTTGAGCTTATTTTTGGGAACAGATCTTCTAAAATGGCCCGAGCCTAACATGAACTATTCTTTCGCTGATTCCTCCAATTCAAAGTTTTCCGTTTGAGAACCATAAAACTTTCAATATTTTTCTGTCTGTCAATCCCTTCGCCCTAATCTCTTCTTTTGTCTTCTTTCAGAGCCATCTATCAAGCCAATATTTTAAGTGGCAACCCTAAATTATGCTATCAACCCATTATGCCCCACGTGCATGAGGACTACAATGCGAATTTATATTATTATACTAGTGAACGCAAACGTAAACGGCATGTCGATATAAATGTTAAAAAATATGAAGCTTAAAGCTTTCGCAACGCTTTACCAACTTACACAATACGAATTGTTTGTTGGTTTAGCGATTACACTCGTATTTGTATCTAATGTTGTTTAGTGTAGTACTCCATATGAAAATTGTAATCGGGACCAGTAAATTTGTATATGTGCAAGTGTAGTAGAGAGAAGACTGTGTGCGAGCTTTGGAAAAATCTGTCTAGACATCAATAAACATTGATTTTATTTTCTGTAGCTAAACAAGCGATCGTATCTTTACTTAAACGTGTGGATTAGGAGTGGGTAAGACGCTGGTTGGAGAATACATTATGATTTCCCTATAAGAATAGTGGTGAATGTCAACCCTCCTGCCGTCATGCATCCCCTGTCCATCCACAATTGTAGACATCAAACATTCCGAGTTAGGGCGCTTAATACGCTTAAATAATGCTTAGCAGATAGCGAACACATGTCTAACGTTTCTGGAACATGGACATATTACTTATCAAGTTAATTGCTAAATTGTTCAGGTTCTAAAGAAGATAAATTGTAGTAAAATTGTAAAATTTAGTATTTGATTTTGAATCGATATGGATTCATCATTGTCATTCATGATTTGTTAAGCGTTACCATTTATTTGTTTTGTTAGAGGATCAAAGATCTGCTTTGATGGAATTGAATTACTG
This sequence comes from Phaonia tiefii, assembly GCA_963931995.1. Classification (NCBI taxonomy): domain Eukaryota; kingdom Metazoa; phylum Arthropoda; class Insecta; order Diptera; family Muscidae; genus Phaonia; species Phaonia tiefii. The sequence goes on along the minus strand of OZ008371.1, from coordinate 10,559,802 downwards.
CTATGTACTCCGGGTATGGCTGGGTATAACGTTATGGTCACTAAGCGTAAATTATGTGTCTATAGAATTGGCACTGAATGGGAAGAGAGCTGGCAACATGCTAATGGCCAGTTTTTCAGTCAGTGGTCATTTTCGTTTCTTAGTTAAATTTTGGGTAAACATCAAATTTCAGTCAAGGATTAATAACGATTTAACGATTGGCTAACCTGTGTTACCACGGGCTAACTAGATTAAACGTTAGCCCCACCATTTTGGTTTGCTCCAAGAATTATACGAGGTCGCTAATTAGGATCCCATAGTTAACATCCACCTGCCGGCTAATGCACGCGTATAGAAGATTTTCATTGGATTCTTCATCTTCCTCATCGTTACAGCTTCTACACAAGTGATCTGCCATGACTGTTAGTCTCGGCGCATATCTACCAGTCAGGCAGTGCCCCCTCAAAACTGAAACAAGCACTGACACATTGGGCCTGACTAGAGAGAGAAGGTACATTGTTTTTCTGCTATTAACTATTGGTTGTGTGGCGCATAGATAGTCTCAGCATATGCTTACCGGAACCGGTGTAAAAATTTAGGTCCCAATCAGAGAGTGTAGAACTAGAAAGCGCACAGCTCACTGTTTGTGATAAGCTCTCCCCAATCCCTTCATGGGATGTAATGGGATACCATTTTTAATGCTTACAAGTCGCTAGGAGCTTGCCAATTTCGCTCTAATTCCTGTTAAGCCTGTAAGGTAGTTGCTAGTCTGGCCAGCTCATCCGAGTCTCCCACCAATGAGCACCAATGTCAGGTCAATATCGTACTTATGGGTCATCTTGTAAAGAGATCTGATACAGTCCTTGGCAGATTTTGAGTACAGAAATACTGATTCCAGGAATACTTATTCTATAAAGACACTGATTCCAGGGACTTCATTAGAAGAGAAGAAGACATAGGCCCCAATGACTGATGGATCACCACTCAGCCAGACGCTCACTTCCATAATAGCCAACATTTATACACACTATATGCTCAGCTAGACGATACCTACAGGATCTATCTGATCATCACTGATCATTGGTGTAGAAATTCAGATATCCATTGCTATCCGGAATTCTTTTGTTCCAGGGCTCCCTGTTCTATTTCCGATCGAATAGTGGTTACGTTATTGATAAGCCGACTAATGCAATAATGTTGGGAGCTCCTTGCAGCACTGTTCCATAACTGACTCGGACTCATTGTCTCATTTTTCCCATTTTCGTCGAAATTCACAAGGTTGCCTGCTTCCGATGGCTGCCAAAGACACTCTAAACCGAACCACATACTTGTCATTCATGAGCATGATGTTGATGAGTTGATGTTTATTATCGGTTTACCGCCATTCTTGATATCAAACAAGAATGCAATCGAAGTTGTTCGCACCGCCACTATCTTGATTACAAAATTTTTTTTGTAGTAGTTTTTCAAATGCGTCAGGCAGATAAAATGTTATCGACCAAGCTCATGCTCATGAATGACAAGTCTGTGGTTCGCTTAAATGACAGCACAGTTGTCTATTAGCATATTCTAGTTGACAGCAGTAGTGTTCATTTTTGAGTAACTACGAGGGAGGTTTAAAAAGTCACGGAGCTTTCAAACCGCCCTCGTACATGTTGTACATATCCATATCATTTAATTGAGGAACCGCAAAACTAGATTATCATATAGCGACAGAGCACCAGTAACTGTTATTGCTGTTATTGTTATTGGTTCGATGATGGACCCAGCCCAAAATCTACACCAAACAGTGACGCCCTGTTGATGCATTTCTATCTCAATAGTCTGAGACACAAATGTGATAATTTTGACGGTTAACGAAGTCATCAACACGAAAATGAACCTCATCGTTGAAAATGATGTTGGTCGAAACTCCTCCATTGCATTGGGTAAACTAAAATTCGTTTACAACAAACAAACAAATTTTACAATAAGGGAATTCATTTGAGGGAAACGGCTCGTCTGTTGCGGTCAACATTTAGTATGCGTAGCAAAAGAAATATTTTTGCGGCAAACGAATTCCAATCGATTTGTTTACTTTGGGTGTAAAGATGACACCGGAAAGATGTATCAAACAATAAATGTAGAGTTACTAAAGAAAGGCAAGTAATTTACTGAAACATGGGTTGCATGATCTTATCATAAATTTTATTTAAATACTACTAGTATGTAATTATAATTATTAACGGTTTTTTTTGAAGTTGCTTAACATATTCATTCGAAAAAATTTGAATTTTTCTAGGAATGTCATCCCATATGAGTATATGAAACAAAATCGTCAGTTTCTTTTTGTTTCGGAATTGCCACATGTATTTGTCTACATATGTACTTGCTGGCATTAAGACTATGTGTGAATGTAAATATGTCTATCTGTATACGTAAGACAGTAGATACATATGAATGTATGTAGTTATTATGTTTGTATTGCACAATATAATACATCTCTGGAGATTAACGAGTCATTTAATAAGCGTTAGCAGTGATTTCAAGAAAATCTAAACGTAACATGAAATGCTATTATCATTTCAATTCAGTTGCCGATCTCTTGTCGTGGTATAAAGTAACGTTTTTACGGATTTGATAAAAAATACAAAATAACGTGATAAAAAAACGTAACCGAAACTTAGGACAAGGGACTGAAATAAACAGGAACACACATTAAAAGGACTTGCAGCAAAAAAAACTTGGTCTAGCGGCAAAAAAAGGCAAAGAAGAAAAGAGAAGTCTATGGGAATTTTAATCAGGATTTCTTGAAATCCTTGCAAGTTTTGAGAAGCTATAGTGATTGCTTTGTAAAACATAGTGTAACGAAGGATTCCAAATCTTTCATAAATATCAGAAAAAGTCGTAAAATTTTTTTTTAGTTTTACCATCGTGATATTTTAATTTTTGTGTAAAAATTTTCCCAACATTGGATATTGACTGCCAACATTTACTGGAGAATTACTATTATATAAGTAGGGTGACTAGAAGTTTCATTATTTTAACATTGAATTTTTTTCATTATTCCACATTATTTTAATTAAATCTTAATCTACCAGGATATAAAAGAGTTGTTAGAAAAATTTGTAAGCTACAATTTTGGAATGATCAAATTTGAATTTTTTTTGATTTAAAAATGTTTTAATACTTTTGTATGAAACAGTCGAACTTAAATTCTAGATATTTCTCAATTGTAATTCATAAAATATCAATTGAAATACGGAATTTCAAATTAAGAAACGATCAAATGAAATTCAGAATTTCCAATTGAAATTCAGAAACTACCAAATGAAATTCAGAATTTCCAATTGAAAATCAAAAACTATCAATTTAAATTCAGAAAAAATCAATTGAAATCCTTTAAACTCAAATATAAATTCAGAAAATATCAATTGAAATTTAGAAAAGATTTGCACCACCGACGGCAGTCGACTAAACAGGTGATTTAATTTTGTCCTTGTCATTTTTCGATTAACATATCAAACTCATATGTATTTTGTTTTTACACTTTTTTGTATTGTTGTTGGTATATATTGATGTAGAGTTTGACAACTGAAACGAATGAACAAAAATAAAATGTCTGTTGCTGCCTACAACTACAACCACATCTGCTGCTATCATGTATTGGTTGGCACTGGCTAAAAACATGTTGCCGTATCGAATTTTGTTTCACCCGTTACATCAAATGTTGACACATTTCGTAGTATTAAGTGAGGACCGTTTGTTTTTTTGGAAATTCATAACCGGCGAGAGCTTAATGGAATAAAAAACATCCCTATTGTTGTGGCAAAGGAAATATATTTGCACCCAACGAGTATTAAAGGTTTTTGTTTACTTTACGTGTGTGTCTAGTCTACTCTTTGAGAAGTTGGACAAGTTTGTTCCTGTGTTGAAAGGTGGCAACTGGTTTGTTGCCGAAAACAAAACTGAAATCTCAATGTTCGTTGTCTTCGATCCGAGCTATTTTTAGAAAGTGGTAATTCCTTTTAAGCTCACAGATCAGTTTTTCGGTTAGTGAACAAATGTTTATCAGTCGCGGATAGGATTCGAAATCGTTTCGATGCATGTTTAGCATCATCTTCAGCAGCTTATAGCCTGTTAAGCCACCGCACTTATCATTAACCAGGGTGCATCATCGCTCGGCTGATCGACTATGAAGTAGGAAATTATTAGAAAACAGAGTAAAAAGGCAACCAGAAACAACCCATGCAACCAGAAGCAACACATGCAGCAAATTAAGTTTAAATAGTGTTTGATTAATACGAATTACAGCTAAATTCGGTTTAATGTTGGTTGCATCGAACAAATTATATCCAACCAAAGAGTAACATACAGCACTCGAACTCAATGAAATGACCAACTACTTCGTCGACATCAAGAGAACGTAAAGAGATTTTGCTCTATACGTTAACCAAAGTTTTGTTTTCTTTTTCTATTTCGACCCTGTCTATTGCCTGCATATCAACATTATTACCAAATTGTTTACATATGATATCTTATAACCGCGTGCATGTACCGTGCGTAGCCCCAAATCTTAAGATTTTTATCTTTCTAAATATTTCTCTTTTTTACGTTTCACACACACATAATTGCGTATTTGAATGTTGATTCTATGATAGAGTAGTTTTACCAAAAATTATAATTTAAAAAAAAAACAACTGATACTGTTCACTCTACACAAAGACATATCAAATTGTATAATCTTAAAAGATTTAAATGACAAATTGTAAATATAATAATAAATATAAAGTCTTGAGATGAATTTTGGGAAATTTGGGAAAGGTCAAAACGGGCAGAGAGTCGCAAACTGCCACATTGATTCAGAGGTATTTGTGAAATGTAACGACAAACGTTTTTAAAGTGGCTTTCAAACAATGGTTAACAATTTTTCATATTATGTCCATCTTTAATTACCAAAGTATCAGTATCAGGAATGTTCAATTTATTTAATTATTTATTTTTACAATGAAGACTGTTGTTTACAAGCAATTTGATAGGAAGAATTTATGTACATAAGTAAATGTACGTATAATAATAAAGGTCTTATCAAATATATTTAATTAACAATAAATAAAATGTTAATTCTTTAAGGGGAATGTCGACTCGTACATGCATATGTACTTTATATACATACATATGTACATAGTCTGTGAATGTCAATAACAGAGAGTTTTTAAAGAACAGAGCAGATCATTTAATCATATCTGCCAGCCAACATCTGAAGCGAATCGAAATCATATAAATGCGAATGCTACATGTACCATATCAAGTAGTACAAAAAGTTGTGCATATTAGGGCGGCATTTAATATTTCTATAAAAAATATTATTTTTTGATAATAGTTGACTGTAAAACTTGACGTATTTTCAGGAAACTATACCACAAAATTGTCTCTTAAAATGATAAATTATAAGTACATACAATAAGTATAAATATCTCTCTCTGCCCCGTGCTTGATCTTCTTCGAGGCTTTCATTCGCAGCCTGGAATTGATATTAAGGAGATAAGATTGGGTTTATTTTAAACCCTACAATGAACGCTTCAAATCAGCATAATGACCCTTACAAAACCCGGTGTGAATATAAGGGAAAAGGAACGTTTTGAGACATTAGAAAGGTTATCTGTCAAGTCTTGTAAACTGTTCCATGTTTCTACTTCCGACTGATTACGTGTTTCCACTTATTGGAGTACTTAGCCATGAAAAAAGCTTCCCAAAATACCGTTAGGAACCGGTGTAAAACTGTGGGTTCCAATCAGTGAGCGTAAAAACTATAAAGCGCACATCTCACTGATTGTGAGAAGCTCTCCTCAATCCCTTCATAGGATGTTAGGGTACATCATTTTTTTATGTGTGCCAGGGCCATAGGAACATTCCAGGGAACCATAGAGCGGAGGAGCTGGCTAGATATGGGATATATGCAGCATATAGGTATGCCCCATCCTCCGTGCAAGCTCAAGCTAACAACCAAAATTCTTAGACATGAGAATGATTGATGTTCTGGAGGATCACAATGCAAGATCAGCGCTCAATTATGGCCATGTTATGACCTAAATGGTACGCTAAACTTAATATCCAGTCCTAGACTAGATTGGGTCCTCTATACTAATAGTTGTGATCACTGGACATTTTTTAATAGGCAGACATATATCTAGACTTGGAACCTCAGTTCATGATTATTGCAGAAACTGTGAATGGGAACAGAAAACCGATATCCTCGAAATTCGATATCCTCGAAATTCGGATCCTATTTCATACTGGATCTGACAGAAATTCAGAGAGTTAAACTGAATGATCTTATCCGTAACCGAATTTAGATGTTACCACAACCATATTAGATGTAATCACAACCACATTAGCTGTTATCACATCCAGGTTTTGGTAACCGCATTAGAGGTTGAGTCAACTGAATTGCGTTTGGGGGAACTAAATACAGTCGTGACAACATCAATTCGGTTGTGACAACTGCAAGTCGGTGGTAACAGTCGATTATAGGATTGCTACAACCTCGAACAATTAGTTCTGTGAGTGTAGTAATTTATTCTCCAGGGACTAATGACCAACCCTTTTTCAGCCACATTCTGGAATCTATATCTACATATTCAATGATGAGGACGGAGTAAGTGTTGTAATAGTGGCAGTCACTTCTACCACACCTATCCGTGTGTAAAGCGGTGGCCGCTAATCTCAACATAACGTAAGCGTGTTGTTTAAGCTTCTGCTGCTTGTCTGGATTCTGAGATTTTATCATGGCGTCGACAATGGTCTCCATAATTTGAAGTAAGAAAGGTGTTGGACTAATTGGTCGATACGTCTATGGACGTGCATAACTTTCCTTTCCCGGTTTGAGTACGAGTATAAGGCTACTCTCATCTCCTACCAGTCCCTAGGATTATTTGGTTACATTGCATGGTATATTATGGCTGGAAATATTCCATCAGGTTTCGCTGCCTTCAGAGGATGAAACTTTGAGGGCGCTCCTTATCATATCATTTGACATGACCAAGTTTGCAGTTCTGGCCCTGGTGGACTGTTGCTGCTATTCCATTATAAGTCCTGCCTTTTTAGCGGAAAAGTGGGTTACCATTAGTAGTCTCAGCATTTGCATGACGGTTTCCGTAATTTTTCTGCTGACATATGTAAGTGGCGGGATAGATCGGTCTGCGTGACCAGTTCTTTCATGTGTGAAACCACAAAATGATTGGCCAACCCAGCTTGGTATTGACGACATTTTCCTGACAAGAACCAAATGATTGTACACTATATACGATCATAATCTACCAGTATCAAACACGTTATAAAACACGAACTAAATCATTAGCGATTGTGTAATGCACTGTCGACTACACAGTAATGCCCTTGTTCTTTCTCGGCACGTATGAGCACTACTAGCATTATGACTTGACAAAATATATTGACCGGACCTTTCTGGGCCCGAGCGGAGGCAAAAATTACTAATGCCGTCTTCTTTGCGTTATAACTAGTTGGGTAGAGTTATTCAGGATGTTCTCAAAATAAAAAATGCCCACAGCATTTTTTTGTAGGAAACAAATTCCAAAGGAGCCTAAAACAACCAACCAATCATCCTAGGGTTAGATGACGGGACCAAAACTAACATGGTTTCCATAATTTTAACACAATTGCCTTTCAGATAATGTAGAGAAATTCTAAAAATATTATTATCGTACATATAATGTCACCCTAATGTACATAAATATTTTAATACCACAAATATATACCCATATTGCGACTTAAGTTATTTCCACTTGAGTGTAAACGTCAAAAATATATGTTCCAATGTCGATCACCTATTAATGGTTTATTTTTCTAACTGAACATCAATTATAGACTTTATTATTTAAAACTCTGGCTACCAAAGATGCTAGAAATACCCCAGATGGGTACGGCTGTTTCCGTACGACCAAAAAGTACGCAAAAATCATTTTTATTTCAAATCTGTTGTTGGAATTTGAAAATAAAATATAGATAAAAGAACGGCATAAGGCATGGCAAAATAAGTTAGGTAGAAATTGTAGGCATTTTGTCGTTTGTATATCAAGGTCCGACCTTCTCAAACTCAGCTGATCGAAATTGCCAGGATTTATTTATTTCAGGTAATAACAAGAAACATAATTATAATTGTCGGCAACAACCACAAGGAGAAGAAATAATTAAAGCTTCCAACTGTACTAGTTACATCATGGAAATTGCTGTAAACAACTTTTGACAAGGTCGGACCACAACGACAAGAAGCAGTTTAAATCAGCTGTTCTAACAATAATAAGGGAAAATACATACGGCAAAAAAGCATGGTTAAATAGATTTTTCAATAGTTTATGTTTTCAGGGAAATTTGTCCATTTCCACCATTTCTGCGACATCTAGAAAATGTTCCTTGGCTTTCAAATCCACCTCTTATATTTCACCATCTAGAGCGTTTCTCTCATCTTTGTTGCTACTCATTGTAACCCCAAAAGGAAGTCCTTAGATAATGAACAATACACTTTTTTTTTTATTTTTAGCCTTTTCGTCACGCCCACAACATAAAATGGAACCCGAATATGACAGGCTAACGCAAAAGCAACTTAATATCTTATGTATGGAACAGGGAACGGACCTAAAACAATCAATTGTATACACAAAAGATGATGTAAATCAAATTTCACCACAAATGTTGATTAAATTTAAATATATTATTTTTTAAATTTTCGAATGTCCTTAGGATTCCTCTAGTATTAGCGATACTACAGGATCAAATCGCCAAAAATGGGGTAAAGAAATAGAGTTTTTATTATCTTGCATTGCTTTGTCGGTGGGTTTGGGAAATGTATGGCGTTTTCCTTTCATCGCTTTGGAAAATGGTGGTGGCGCATTTGTGGTTCCGTATGTTATAGTGCTGCTGTTGATTGGACGTCCTGTGTATTATATGGAAGTGGTATTGGGTCAGTTTTCGAGCCGTGGTTGTATAAAGGCTTTCGGAATGGTGCCTTTAATGAAAGGTGAGTAAAGTGGGGCGTTCAAAAATGTAATCATTAATCAAGCACTAAATATATTGACTTAACCGAAATTGGTCGCGCTGTTCATTTGTCGAGCCAGTTTGTTAAACTATTATCACAAATAGGTTTGAAGTGACTACTTACTGCACTGAAGTGACTACTTACTCCACCAAAGGAACTAGTTCCTATGAGCTAGCTTCATGACCGGCGATTAAGTGAATATAATTTTCAGGGTGGCACAAACCGAATGAAAGAAGATGCTGTTCTTTTGCAAATGGTGTCACCTTTCATCATAACTTTGGAGTTTTCACCTGTCGTTGTAGCTTTAGCATTATACTCCTTTTTTTCAGGGATAATCGGTGAGTGGTAAATCACGTAATGTAAATTACGCAAGGTCGTGCGATTTGACTACTCCAGACTTTCTTGATTGAGGTTATTTGAAAAAATCCAAATGTCTTGAAAGGCCAAGACATGCCTGGCCAACATGTGGTTCAGCAGCACGGCACCTCCTGTCACACCGAGCATGAAACAATAGGTATATTGAAACAACGATTTCCGAAATTACGATGTCAACTGGCTGTCAATTTTGGGGATTTAACTCCGTGCGATTTCTTTCTTAGGGGTTTTGTGAAACCTCTGGTCTATGCGAATAAACCACAACCAATTCCTAAGCTGACGGCAGAGATCCAACGCGTCATTGGAGATATGGGGTCACATCATTGTCAAAATGTCATCGAAAATTTTATGAGAGTTCAACGGCATTTGATCAGAGAACCGCGGGGACCATTTGCCTTATATTTTATTCCACAGTTAATCGGAACATGTCGTCTACTTCATAATGGAATAAAAATATCACCACTCGGTCTAAAAATATTAGTTTTATTTTTGAATGAAACCGCGGACTTATGATTATAATCACAAAAAAAAGAACTTCGCTAGGAAGCAATGCAAATGTAATTCCTTGGGAATGACTTTATATTTCTTTCTTTATAAATATTGATTACTATTCAATGCCCTGAATCTCAAGTGAATAACGAATATTGAATTTCATTTCGTCGTCTTTATTTTGGCAGGTATCGCTTATGGTCAAGTATATTCCACAGCATTGGCTACCACCTATTATGCCAGCGTAATGGCCCTAACCATTAGATACCTAATTTCCTCATTTTCGGAAATTTTACCCTGGACCACTTGTCGTTCCGAATGGGGCTCCGAATGTATTTCACCATCGGAATTATCAGTGAGACGGTTAAATGAAACAGCTGTCAGTAAACACATTTCATCAGCCGAATTATTTTTCACGAAAGCTGTCTTGCGTGAACCCGACAATCTAGACGAGGGCCTGGGTATGCCTAATTGGGATCTGGTTCTATGTCTGCTGGCTGCTTGGATAATAATTGCCATGATTCTTATCAAGGGTATACAAAGTTCAGGCAAAGCTTCCTATTTCTTGGCCATATTTCCATATGTGGTAATGCTGGTGCTATTGTGTCGTGCCCTAACATTGCCGGGAGCTTTCGATGGCATTGTCTACTTCCTCAAACCACAGTGGAAACAACTGTTAAATCCAAGTGTACGTACAAAGCATTTTTATTATTTCTATACTAGAGTAAATTTATTTATGTATTTGTATTATCCTTTTTTTTCTTCTTATTTTCTTTCCCATTTCAGGTTTGGTATAATGCCATAACTCAAATGTTCTTCTCCCTTGCCATTTGCTTTGGTACTCTGGTCATGTATGCCTCCTTTAATAATTTCCGCAAAAATATTTACAGGTAAGTAACTACTGGCAGGACTTACTCGCCATAAACATTCTTAGTTATGTGGTCATTAAAGTCCATGGATTTTAGTTGTATCGGTTTTCTTGTTTGTTTTCATTTTCTAGAGATGTCATTATTATCACGAGCGTAGATTCGATTACATCCATCTTGGCTGGCTGCATTATTTTCGGGATTTTGGGCAATCTGGCCTATGAAACTCAAACTTCCGATATAGCAAGTGTGGTTAAGGGTGGTGCCGGATTGGCTTTCATCTCCTATCCGGAGGCCATAGCGAAATTTAAGCTGTTACCACAAGCATTTGCGGTTTTATTCTTTTTGATGCTGCTGGTTTTGGGTATGGGCAGTAATATTGGAATGGCCTCGTGCGTTATTACCGTGATCAAGGATCGTTTTACGCATTTACCCAACTGGTTGCTGGCGATATCGATGGCAGTGGTGGGTTTCCTGTGCGGCTTGGTGTATATGACACCGGGTGGTCAATTCATATTGAATTTGGTGGATTTCTTTGGTTGCTCCTTCATTGCCTTGTTTTTAGCCATAGCGGAGCTGATAGCAATAGGATGGATTTATGGTAAGTGAGCATTGCATCAACAAAATAGTCAATCGGTTAACTAATAACACAGTGCAACAACAATTTTGGGGGGTACATGCATGAATATGTCTCCCGTTTACAAGATTATCCTTGTACTAAGTAAACATACATATTTAGAAAATAGTGTTTGTTTCAATTGACATTTGTACTTATCATTCTTCTACTTGATGGCGTATTTTTACGTATAAGTATATTAAAATACCCATAGGTATGAGAAAGTACTCAGAGTATTCTGAATACTTATACAAAATATGCGTTCAAACTTGCCGCATTGCAACACAAAAGCACGTGCTATTGGCATAAGATAACAATGAGAAGAACAGTTAGCCTTATGGAATATAATTTCTTGAAACTTTCGATAATTTACCCACCAATGTACATTTAATTTTCGTCAAAGTGTAATAAAGAACACTTCCTTTCCATTGTGTTTCATTGATTTCCTTTCTGTTTTCCAGGTGTCAAACGTTTATGCCAAGATATTGAATTTATGTTGGGTGTCAAAACTGGACTTTACTGGCGCATATGTTGGGCAATCATAACACCCGGCCTTATGTTCCTAGTGCTAATCTATACATTGTTAACACTAGAGCCTTTAAAATACAAAAATGTGACCTATCCCACAAATGTGTATGCGGTCGGTTGGATCATGTGGGCTATTGGTGTGGCCCAGTTGCCACTGTGGGCGCTGTACACAATTTACAAACAAGAGGGACAAACATTTAAAGAGGTGAGAGCGAGTTTCACAGTTGACAGTTAATATCTCAGAAACAATTTGCATATTAAATGATATTTAAGGTTTATTTAAGTGGTGAATGGCCAACTGTGAGCTGGTTAAATTTGAATAAATTACAACTTGTTTCTTTTTATGATTTTTAGAAATTACACAAATCCCTGACACCTTGTCACAATTGGGGTCCCTCGCAGCCCAAACTGTTGGAAGAATATCTAAAGTATCGAAGAACATTACAAACGGAAGCCGAATACTTGAAAACGCAACAAACCTTGTGGTCGCGTTTTTGTGACAATATTTTCCATTGACGAGGGAGGGCAGGGGTAATCTTATGGTATTATTAAAAAATTAAGTAAAAGTTCTATTAAATTTCATAATTAATTTTATTGTGTTTTTAAATTTAGGCATTTTTTGGTTGTTTGCTTTTTTTTCTAAATTAAGCTTAATTTTGGTTTATTTTTTTTAAATTTAAAAGGTTTGAAATTTTTTTATTTTTGTTTTCTGTCGATAATTTATTTGACTTATGATACATATTTGTTGTTACGACATTTGATTGGTTCAAAGTGTTTGTAGTTTTTACTGTATTTTACTTTTACGTATTTGTTTTATGTTTAAGATGTAAATTTATGTTTCGAATTTGTTTTATACCACATGTATAATTCCTAATGTATTATGCTTCAATTTGAAGTGTGTGTAAACGTTGTTTCATATTTAATTTTTTGATTACTTTTAATTATTTAGAATTTTAGAAAATTTAGCTTTGCTCTATTTGTTTTTTTTTTTTTTTTTGATTTTTGTAATTAAATAAGTGCATTATGTATTTTTAATAGCTTTGTTTTAATTCTTTCGAAGTTAGCGCCAAGTTGTTGTTATTTTTTTATTTAAATTCAAATTTTTTTTTAAAATACTTTTTTTTTTTTTACTTTTTGTTTTATTTTTTAAAGTAGTTTTATGTCTATATGGTTTGTGTGAGTATTCTTAAGTATCACAGCTTTTATTTAGGGTTTTGACTTTATTATAAAAAATTAAAACAAATTTTGGCGGTATTTGGCCTAAAGCTAAGCGTTGTGAAAGCGAATTTTGCTGAATCTAAAAATAAAAAATAAACCCAACTCCAGTACTATAAATGCCAAAATATCCCCCTAACACATGAAGCAAAGGACAACACATTTCAGATATTTTTAAAAAGTTCCACGCCCACCAAACTATCCCTGTATATCGATTGGGTACTCGATAGTGTTGCCGTAACTAAGCGTGGTAGCTGTTGTCGAAAGAAATTGTACACACTAACTATTGTATCACCGACGGCCACTATATTATTCGTGATATTTGCAGAATACCAGCTACTACGCCCGAAAAAGTGGTTCAAAATTGGACAACTCGCGTGGATCAGTCATAGACAACATTTACATGAAATTATTTTTACAAAGTAAATGTAATAATTTATTGACTCAAATAAACTTTTGCAATTTTTAATTATTTATTTTGGAAATTAATAACCAAACGCTTAACAAATCACACATTACCTAGAGCTACATTCTTGCTTTTAACTAGGGATGTGCGATGAATCGATTAATTGAAGTTTTGATTAATCGATATCGTGATTTATCAGTTATTTGATATATCAAAAATTATGATTCATCAAAACTATGATTAATCAATTAACTTGAATATTGATTAACCATATTTGAATAATTTTATTCATAATTCAAATAATTTTTGGATACATACAGATATATACATACTTTACAAACAAAAGGAACCATTTGAACCATAGACGAATACATACATAGATACATTTATTCTCTCATCTGACATTCACACTCTTCGTCGTAGGTTTGTGGAAATGAGAGAAATTAAATTTAAAATTAACTTACCACAGGTGGAGTTACAAAATATGTACACTTAAATTTTTCATGTTGTTTTGGTGTAGAACTGAAAAATTTAAATGTATTTTGCACTTTTTTGGTCACTTTTATCGTTGGTATACATTTGTATTGTATTCAACACAACTAGTTTGCCACAAAAACACGAAATTCGGTTGTTGTTCCTTTGTTGGACGTTGTTGACTATTGCCTCTATCTGGTATTGTTGAACCCATGTTTTCCACCATCCAATGTTTACTTTCATCCGTACCTATGACGTTTAATTTATTGAGAGAATAAATGTACCTATGTATGTATGTATTCGTCTATGATTTGGACCATAAAGTAATGACATATAGAATTGTCATTCTTCTCATCTGACATTTCCTTTCACACTATTCGTGGTGAGGTCGGTGGTGAGATAGAGAGTTATTTGACGTAAATTCACTCACACCAGGTGGAATTACAAAAATTGTTTGAGTTAAATTTTTCATGTCGTTTTGATGAAAAACTGAAATTTAAACGAATTTTGGACTTTTTTGTTATATGTTATTGTTAGTATATGTTTGTGGTGTATTTAAAGGGGTTTTCAACAGAGTCGCTACAAAAGTAAATCGATAGGGATAGCAAACGACGCCATATTTTTTCCCGCTCTTTTGACATTTCTCATCAGTAAGGTTTGCCATTTCATCATGGAAAGATATACGAGTCAACAACGAGTCGAAATTATTAATATTTACTACCGAAATTTGGAGTCAGTGGCCTCAACTTTAAGAGTGCTACGTCCAATTTATGGTCGTCATAATTGAGCGTCTAGTGGAAAAATTTGAATCCCCAGGCACAGTACAAAATGTTCCCGTGCCACTGAGACAAAGAAGTGCCCGTAGTGTCGAGAATATTGCTGCCGCTGAGGCTTCAGTTCAAGAAAGCCCAAATGTGTCTCTCACACGTCGTTCTCAAGCGTTGGGCATCTCTGTGACGTCGTTGTGGCGAATTTTGCGAAAAGATCTTGGCCTACATCCTTACAAGATCAAATTGATGCAAGAACTGAAGCCGCTTGATCACCAAAAGCGTCGTATGTTCGTGAATTGGGCTGAGCAACAACTTGAAAATGATTCGGATTTTCATCGGAAAATCATCTTCAGCGATGAGGCTGATTTCTGGCTGAATGGCTTCGTCAATAAGCAAAATATGCGTTATTGGTCAGACAGCAATCCACACGTAATCCATGAGTCATCATTGCATCTCGAAAAAATTACGGTTGGGTGCGGTTTATGGGCCGGCGGCGTCATTGGGCCGTACTTCTTCCGTGATGACCAAGACCGGCACATTACTGTGAATGCGAATCGCTACCGTTCAATGATAACCGAATATTTTTGGCCCCAATTGGATAATATGGACTTGGAGGACATGTGGTTCCAACAGGACGGCGCCACAAGCCACACAGCGAATGCCACAATCAATTTATTGGAAACCAAGTTTGGTGAACGTGTTATCTCACGAAATGTCCCAGTCGATTGGCCGCCTCGCCGTTAGATTGGGGGCTACGTCAAGTCTATGGTATATGCCAACAATCCAGCGACGATTGATGAACTTCGTACGAATATCGAACGTGAAATTGCAGCAGTATCGGCCGATTTATGCTTGAAAACCGTCGAAAATTGGGATCAGCGTCTGGACTTCTGCAAGCGTGCCCGTGGTGGCCATGCAAAAGAAATCGAGTTCCATACATAATGCCATCGAACGAACTTTTACAGGAATAAAGAATTTCATTGGTATCTAAAACCGGTTTTGTTTTATTTATAAAAACTTTTGTAGCGCTCTTATTGAAAAACCCGTTATTTTAACGCACAAAACGAAATGCCGTTGCTAATTTATTGTATTGGTTGGTTGGTTTGAGCCATTGCCTTCATCTGGTATTATTAAAGCAATACTTCCAACATCCAACCGCCCATCTGCAACACACCAAATGTCATCAATTTACTACGAGTAGTTGGCTACTCTATACGTCATTACTCTATGATTTGAACATTTTGAGTAAAGAAGATTGTTGAAAAAATTCAAACTGAAAAAAACATAAAAACAAGAATTGTTCAATTATTCAAATTTTGATTAATCAATTTATAGATTAATCAATTAAACATGAATAGTGATTAATCAAAATAAAGATTAATTCATTAATCGTAAATATGATTAATCGAAGTGAATAATTAACCAATTACTCGATTAATCAGGGTATAGATTAACCAGGTTGCCTGATTATGTAATTAATCACACATTAAATTAACAAATTTCCATATTGATCGCCTTTATTGTATTGTTCTCCTTATAAAGACGTTAGGTTCTCGTCTATGAAAGCCATACTTTCAGTCGTTAGGAAGGCCGTTAGTTAGTTACCATGATCCCAATTACCTTCGAGAGGGCAGCACATATTGCCATTGGTAGTTAGTATCGGTGTTACTAGCTTAATAATTTTTAGGGATCCGCTGTACATAGGCAGTTTTCCAATGAAGTGGTAAAGTACCCGCATGGTTTGAATGGTTGAAAATATTGCACAAAGTTTGATCTAACATCGAAGAACACACACTTAATACCAGTGCTGGAATACCAGCCGGTCGCCTGGATTTATTTACGCAAGCTCTACTATAGCCTTTTAACTGCACATGTTTAAAATATATTTCAGTTTAGCGCTAAAAATTTTTTAAATCAATAGTTAGTGTAGTTAGTTAGTGTGCGTTTTTCTTGTACATGAGAACGTGGGTTCGATTCCAGCTCTGACCACCTTACATCTCTTTCGTCGACGGTCACCTAGCTTAGTGACGGCAACACTATCGAGTATTTAGCCATTAAAAAGCTTCTAGAAATACCGTTCAGAACCGGGGTAAAAACTGTAGGTCTCAATAGGTAAATATAAAACTAGAAACCAAACAGTTCACTTCAAGTTCTCCCCAGTCCCTTTATGGGATGCTATGGGAAAATATTTATTATTTATTTTATTTAATGGCGGGCACACGCATAATTTATCTGGAAGATTATCTATTCCCAGATTAGGAAGAAATCTCCTGGCATTTGTAAAAGACTGTGGAGTTCTCATCAAACTGATGTTACGCAGGTGTTACCAGTTTCATCTACTTACGGTTGGGGACCAAATACATCTTTGCTGGTACTATGACCGGCCAGTTCAATCTAACAAAACTAATATATTGATTTTGCCTCTGAATACTTTAAGCGAACCACAGACTTGTCATTCAGAGCATGATAACTTTTTATCTGGCTGATGAATTTGAAAAAATATTACCAACCAATTTTGTAAATATGATAGTGATGCGAACAACTTCATTTACATTCTTATTTGGTATCAAGAAGTGCGGTAATCGAAACATTAAAACTTCAACGATGGCTGACGTTCATGCTCATGAGTGACAAATGTGTGGTGGCCTTATTATCTACCCAATTAATTATCGAAGAAGTTCAAGGTTTTCTTAATTTGTGTCTCTCAACTTGTAGTCATTAATGCAGATTTTTATACTTGAAGGATTAAAATGAAAGACAGGAAAAAATACTACAAATCAAAAAAAATTCAATCAAATAAAATACCAGCAATTCCTTGAAAAGCTAAAGCATTTCCGTTTCCGGTTGATTACACCCGAAATGAAAAATAAATTGCGTTTATATCACAAAGTGTGGGGAGGCGTTCTTTTTGTTTTTGTTTGTATTGATTCGTACAAACATTTTATGGCATTTCCCATTTGGTTTCTTTGAGTTTTAATTGAACCGATTACGATTTCTTACATTCATTTTTGTTATACTTAAATCTATAATTGATTAATATTAATATAAAAAAAGGAAAAGGAGAAAAAATTTGTTCATTTTCATTTGTGTGTTATTATAAATCACATGCAATATTTGTTTGTTATTGTTGTAGTTGTTGTACAATTTAGCACTTAATGATTGATAAATTGATTGCTTAAACTTTTTGTTTTGTTGTTGGTTTGGTTTTTATTTCCTTTCAAATTCTTTAACCTTTTGTGTTTGTTGGGGAGGATTGTACATCCTTTTGTTTTTCATTGTTTTGTATATAAAATAAATTAAGCATTAATGTGTTAAATTTTATGTGATTGCTAAAAATTTGTTGGTATTGCTTAAATATTCGAAAAACATTTTATTTTTGCTGCAGAGTGTAAAACTATTATGGAGTGCGGCAAAAGTAAATAACCGACTTTATTCTAACCTTTAGTTAAAATGAGATAAATCTATAATTTAAATGACATTTAACTCTAAAATGGTCGGCTACCTCAGAGGTGCTGAAAAACTAATCTACTGGGCCTCTCCAGTCCCTGTGAATGCATTAAGCCACTTCATATTTGTTTCTGCGAACTTGTTTCGTAATACATCAGTTTTGAAAACTATAGTTTTCTGAATCATTACGTTTGTTTTTAAGGCTCGTATTAAGTTCACCATTTCAGGTGAAATGTTACAAAAGACCATACAATTAAAATGCCTACGCAATATTCTGACAGTGTAGTACAAAATTCTTCACACGAAACATCAGCAACATGTATCTAGCAACATTTTAATGTTTCTAACAAAAATGTAACGACCAATAAAATTGAAGAATGAAAAACCTGTCAATGTTGTCAGCTCATTGAATTTCTCAAAAAAGATAACTTAGTATAAAAAATCGAAAAATGAGAAGAATTTAATGAGAATGTCAACAACATGTTAATGTTTCTAAGAAAAATTTAAAGACCCATCAAATTGAAGAAGAAATGCAAGAAAAAATTAAGTCGTTATTTCGCAGCGAAATACAGCACAATATTTTTCACGAGAACGATCTTAGTATTCGATTTAAACCATTCTTTTTATTTATTTTTTCTAAACTCAAAACGAGTTGCCAGCATTAATATTTTGGTTTACAACAGTAACGTAAAACGTAACACTACAGTACTGGAATTGTTAAGTTGAGTTTTGGTATCAATTTTGTTTAAAAATATAATAACCAAGATAGAAGAAAATCTCCATTAAATCCCCAATAGATGTTACAAAGATAGAGAAAATTTTCATCACATCCTTACTTTTTTTAAAGGCTGGGACTAAGTTTTTTCGCAGGAAAAACTTTGAACAATATTAAATTTAGCGCAGCCAGTATCGTGTCAGTACTAATAAGTACACATTACTCGGTATTTGAAAAAATAACTTTTTTAATATAAATTGAATGAGAGTTGACAACATCGATCATTTCTATCTACAATATAAATACATGTTGCTAGTTGTTTGCGTAAACAACTTATCACTACCGTGGGGCAATTGCTAACAGCTGGTACTAACTTCAGTCACGCGAAAAATATTTAGCTGCGAAATTGGACAACATCGTATCAGCACTGACAATTAAACTCTTCTCGTTTTTGAATTTTATTTACACTAAACAATTCTTACTTACACTAAAAAACTCATTAGTGGAAATACTTCGCAGGCATTTCTTTTTTGTTTGCAGTATTGTATCATTTTCCCCGAATTAGTATGCATTTATATATGTACAAAAAGTGTACACAAAAGTACAATAGGTCTACAACATGTACAAAATTATCAAAAGTGTACAGAAAAAGAAAAGACTGTACAGCTAAGCACAAAATCTAAAGCGTACACAAAATTTCAAAAATTTACATAGAAGTACAAAAAGTACTAAAAGTGTATCAAAAAGTACTAATAGTGTACACAAAAGTATAAAAGGTGTACAGCTAGCTACAAAGGTTGCATCATTTACCAGAAACGTTTAAAAAGAAAACTTCCTAATTTCGGTCAGCTCCGTAACCCGCAAACATACAACACATATGCAAACAATGAAAACGATGATTTCAACGTCCGCAGCACCGGCCCACAACAACATTTTCCCTTGTATTCTCAAGTTTTAAAATCAAATGAACAAAACACAAGTGCATTTAGTAAAATAGAATATCTGCTCAACAAACAGATAGAACTCACCAACAATCTTTTGACAATGATGTCAACATTATAAGCCAAACTATGCAATTAAATACCAAAATTGCTATTTGGAATGCCAACGGGCTTTCCAACCATACACTCGAAGTAGAGGTTTTTCTTAAAACAAACTTTATAGATGTTTTTCTTGTGTCAGAGACGCACTTTACTACCAAGTCCGTATTCAATATACGAGGCTATAACCTAATTAAGGCCGATCACCCAGACAACAAAGCGCACGGAGGATGAGCTATACTGATAAAAAGCGGGTTAAAATATGAATGCCTCGATAGCACCAGAGAGCGTTCAATACAAGCAGCTACCATAAAACTTAAATCTGACACTAACGACGTGGTCATAAGCTCCATTTATTTCCCGCCAAGATTTGCTGTAAAGTGTGCAGTTTATGACAATTTTTTTTCACAGCTTGGTCCAAGATTCATTGTTGGAGGTGACTTCAATGCGAAACATCAGTGGTGGGGATCCAGACTATCAAACCCTAAAGGAAATGAGCTTTATAAATGTATCTCTAAAAACTCATTTTATATTTTATCTACTGGTAAACCTACATATTGGCCCAGCGACCCTAGAAAGTTACCTGATCTTATTGACTTTGCTGTTTTAAATGGAATACCGAGACAATATTTTGAAGTAAAGGGTAGTAATGACCTCAGCTCTGATCATACTCCAGTACTTATTGATTTTAATAACATCGTTCAAAATGTCAACCCGAAATATACCATTATCAATTCAAGAACTGATTTAAAATCATTCTCTGAATATATCGAGAGAAATATACGTTTAAACATCTCGCTTAGAAATGGACCCGAACTAGATGAAGCTGTTGACTCAGTAAACGGAATTATTCATGAGGCTGGTTTTAAATCTACCCCTGTTAATTCTACAACAAATACAAACCAAAGTAGTTTTGTAGTAAATACAGATATAAAAAAACTTATAATCCACAAACGAAGGTTAAGAAAAAATTGGCAGCTGAGCAGACACATTCATGATAAAAGAGCGTTAAACAAAGCGGTTAAGAAAGTAAAAAAGAGTTTACAGAAACGAAAAAATAACCAAGTCGGTCAATTTCTTCTAGGTCTTAATGAAAGAAACCACGATGATCATTGTCTGTTTAAAGCAACCAGATATCTTAAGCGCCCAGCTAAAAGAAACCCTCCTGTAAAAAATGGCAACGGTTTGTGGTGCAGGACTGACAAATCTAAGGCAGAAGCATTTGCCTTACACTTACATTCAACTTTTAAACCTCATAAATTAAATCCCCAAACAGATGATGTGGTAAACTTTTTGGACAGCCCATGCCCAATGGATTTGCCTATAAAACATATTTCGCCAAAGGAAGTAAGAGAGGAAATTCAAAAGCTGAATTGCAATAAATCCCCGGGTTTCGATTCCATCAACGCTCTTGTTGTAAAAAATTTGCCAGAGAAATGCATTAAACTTTTAACCATGATCTTCAATGCAATTATTCGATTGAGACATTTTCCAACATCCTGGAAATATGCGGAAATTGTGATGATACCAAAACCAAATAAACCGGAACATGACATTTCATCTTATCGGCCAATAAGCCTGCTAGTCACTTTTTCAAAATTATTCGAAAGAATATTGTTGCAGAGACTATTGCCAGTTTTAGAAAAGAAGCTAATTATACCGGAATACCAATTTGGGTTCAGGCACAAGCATGGGACCCCTGAGCAATGTCATCGCGTCTCTGCTTATATACGAGATGCGTTAGAGAACAAAAAATACTGCTCTGGTGTATTTCTTGATGTTCAGCAAGCATTCGATAAAGTTTGGCATGAGGGACTCTGTTACAAGCTAAAGAAATTACTACCAACTCCTTTCTATTTACTACTCAAATCCTTTCTAAGTGGAAGACATTTCTACGTCAAAGTAAATGAGGATATATCACAAATATATCCAATAGATGCCGGTGTGCTCCAAGGAAGCGTTTTAGGGCCTGTTCTATACACAATTTTTACCTCGGATATGCCACTCAACGATAATGTGTTTGTTGCTACATATGCTGATGACACAGCAATTCTTGCATCAAGTCCACATGCAGATATAGCCTCAAGAATTGTTCAAAACCAACTAAACGAAATGGAGTTATGGTTGAACAAATGGAATATTTTGATCAATACTACAAAATCAGCACACGTTACGTTCTCCTTAAGGCGAGGTGACTGTCCGGATTTATTCCTAAATAATTCTGCGATACCAAAGAATGAAACCGTAAAATACCTAGGATTACACATAGATAGACGCTTAACATGGAAAAATCATATAAAAGCAAAAAAAGAACAATTAAATATAACAACAAAAAAACTGTACTGGTTAATTGGACACAAATCAGAACTAAACCTTCAAAATAAAATTCTTATTTATAAAACAATCCTTAAGCTTGTCTGGACGTACGGCATCCAACTCTGGGGAACAGCCAGTAATTCAAACCTTGAAATTCTTCAAAGATATCAATCCAAGACACTAAGGTCTATTGTTAATGCACCATGGTTTGTATCCAATAAAACCATCCACAACGATCTCAGCATACCATTTGTCAAAGATGAAATCAACAGATATAGTACCAACTATCTTGACAGATTAAGCAGCCATTCGAATCCATTGGCAGTATCTCTATTGGATGACACATTAGAAGTCAGAAGACTCAAAAGACATCACATTCTTGATTTACCTTTTCGTAGATAAACTAACTTAAGTCCAAAGAAAAATTAAATTTAACTTGTATATCTTAATTTATTTATAAGCTCAAATGTTGTTCTCAATGGAGTTCAGCACATATGTCAATGTTGTTGTATTAAAAAAATTTGCTTATTATCCTTATATACAAGGATAGATTGTAAATAAAGACGAATGAATAAAAAAAAAAAAAAAAAAAAATATTAAAAATAATTCATGATATAAAAAAACAGGGCGGCTCAAAATGTATCAGCCTATCGGAAGGGTTATAACTTTTGAAAATGGCGATAACTGACAGTTTTGTGAAAAAAAAAAAAAAACTGACAGTTTTGTGATGACATTTGTGTAGTAAACACATACAGACTACACGTGGACAAGTCATAGAACGCTATAATTATATAGTAAATATACCTAGTGTCGTTTCATTTCTCACTCTACATCGAAAGGTAGATGCTATAGAGACATTGACGCACATTGACTTACACCAGGTGGAGTTATAAGAAGTGATAGCTTAAATTGTGCACGTCGTTTTGGCCGAGAATTGTGAAATTTAAATGTATTGTGGACTTTTTTTATCTTTTTGTTTGTATATAAGTACATTTACGCTGTATTTAACACAACAATTTGAAATGCCGTTGTTGGTTGTTTCGAACTAATGCCTCTATCTGGTATTATTAAAGAAATCCATTTCAACATCCAATGTTCATATGCAACCACACCAAATGTCGTAAATTTACTGATAGAAGTGTTTCCTCTAGGTGTATTTACTATGGCTATACTCCGCAAGAATGCGGAATGTTCGTGAACATATTTTACGGATTAAATCGTCAGGGATTTCGGCGCAAGAGACTGGAACAACACGTGACAGAAGTGGCACCGGAAGAACTCGTAGTGTCACGTTCCGACGAGAATATCACCGCTGTGGCTCACGATGTCGCCGATGAGCCGTCAACGTCCACCAGACGACATCCCATGCAATTGGCCATTGCTCGTTTGTCTCTGTAGCGCATGTTGGAGAAAGAAATGAAGATGTTTCTTTACAAAGAGCAGGCTGTCCATCAGATACTGCCTGCAGAACGTTAATCGCATCTAAACTACGCTCACCCCAATCAATCTCCCAGCATTCGATTTTCGGTCGACGAGACCCATTTACATCTGAACGGGACACTGAAAGTCCACGTTTCATTCACGAAGAGTCAGTACTTCTACTCAAAGGCACTGCATGGTGCTACATTCCCGCCGAAGGTGTAATCGGGTTCTATTTTTCTGATGACGCCGTGGTTAACACGGTTACTATCAGTGGTGAATGATACAGAACAATGAGCAACGAGTTTTATTAAAGAAATGGGACTGAACAACATATGATTTCCAGTTCAAGTGCACACACAGCTCGCACGACAATGGACACTTTGAAGGATGCGTTTCCGGGCCTCGCATTGTCTCGTTTTGGCGATTTGCAGTTTATCGCAATGTGTGGTCTGACTATAGTTATAAGTCATCGGCTGCTCCTTCTTGATGCGTTTAACCTAAGTCCATTTAGTACATTGAGGCAAACAATTTCGCACACTTACGTACAATAAAACACACGTACACTATGCACACTCCAACACACTAACTGCCTACACACAAACATAACACTCACTGTACAAGACGGTTTCTTATCATTATTTCATCAGAAGTGCTTCATGGTAGGGTTTACCCGGGCATATGTAAGCTATAGAGGCTCATCCTGATCCCAAAAGTGGATAAAGCACCAGACGAGCCCTCGTTGTTTCGACCGATATGCCATATAGATACAATGGGTAAGATACTGGAGCGAATTATTTATAATAGCTTGCTAGTATTAGCGGAGAAGAAAGTGTCTTTCTGGGAGAGTCAATATGGCTTCAGTAGATCTCGGTCAACGATAGATGTTGAGGAAGAGGCATCGATCAGGCAGCGGATGCTATCGCCGGGAAACGATGGAAAGGTGGTTCCAAGGTGTACTGCGCTGTCGTTACACTGGATGTTAAAAATACATGCAACGCGGCCAACTGTGGACAAATAAGAGCCGCGCTTACCAGGATGCGAACACCAGGATATATTCCAGGAGTTTAATGTCCGGTCTCTTGGATATTAAGATTGGTTTCGCCGATGATATTGCCATTGTCACGGTGGCAAAGAACATCGTCCAGATAGGGGAAAACTCAAATACGGTAGTGGCTCTGATTAAAAAGTAACTAGATGTAGCGGGTACGGAGCTGGCGGCTTACAAGACGGAGGTCGTTATGATTACCTGCCACAAGATGGTAGAGGCTTAAAGTCTTGAACCATATCGCAACCATCCCATGGACTGAAATATTTGGGAAGCATGATAGCATGATAATAGGATTAATTTGAAAAAGCATGTGCGATATATTGCATATATGTATATATGATGGCGAACATTTGAAATCCTAAGTAGGCGAGAGGGAAGCTCATAGTTACAGTCTTAATCACAGTTATTCGGTATTCTAGCCCTGTTTGGGCCGGAGCCCTGTCTATTGGGGCAACGAGGAACAAGCTGAAGTCCGTATATAGTCTAAACCAGTATTTCTCAAAGTGTGAGCCGCGGCCCCCTAGGGGTCCGTGGTGTTCTTACAAGGGAGCCGTTTGTTTTTTCTATTATAATTCTTTAATAAGTATCTTCTATTGCAATTATCTAATAACTAATTGATTGTAAAGCGCCCTCTTGCGCCCTCTAGCGCCCTAAGAGTTCTAACATATATTAGGAAGATGGCAATGATGTAACATATTTAAGTAAGTTGGCAATCATGTAATGTATTCTAATGCTGGAGTTAATGTCGACGTCGTCGACGGCGTCAAATGTCAAAAAAAAGTTGAATCATATGAAATTGTATGAGAGCAGTTAATCTCAACGACGTAAGAAATTCGGCGTTGAAAAAGTTCAATCTGTTTCAACTTTTTCGGCGTCGTTGCGGCGTTGCTCAGACAAAAACATATGATGAAACGTCAAAGCAGATAAAGCAAAACAAATATAATGCAGTAGTACACAGCGTGTTAACGTCGTCGACGGCGGTGACATCAACAGCAAAATGAAATTTTAACAATTTCTACGTTCAGACGCCGTCAACGACGTTGACATTAACTCCAGCATAAAGCGTGTGGTGCAAAATATACCTGCAACGAACTTAATGTTTTAAAGTAAAAGCGTCAATTTGGAAGATATTTCAACGAGAGCAGTCCCTACATTACTGTAATAGGTAATTAGTTAGTGAATTTAGCTGTTATTTTCGTTAAATTTTAGCAATTTCAGTAATAGAATTAAAAATGGATAAGTGGCTAATTAAAATACATAAAGAAAAAAATATTGAAAATTTATCAGAATCAATACAACTACCAACAGATTCAACTATACCAGGAACTTCTACTTCAATATTAACTGCAACAGATTCAACTTTACCAGGAACTTCTACTTCAACATTAACTGCAACAGATTCCACTTTACCAGGAACTTCTACTTCAACAATAACTGCAACAGATTCAACCTTACCAGGAACTTCTACTTCAACATTAGCAACTGGTAATAAAAGAAAAATCGCACCAGATAAAACAGCTCAATTAAAAAATCGTAAATATGATTCTGATTATTTGAAATATGGATTTATTACGTCAACACTTAATAATCAAGAAAGACCAATGTGTGTTATTTGTTTGAACCAACTATCGAACGATAGTATGAGACCGGGATAACTATTACGTCATTTAGCTACTATGCATCCTGAATTCAAAAATAAGCCACTTAAATTTTTTCAAAGAAAGGCAGCTGATAAAAAGGGACAAACAATTTCTCTTTCAAAATATACAAAATTAAATGATAAATCCAAAAAACCGTATACTATGGGAGAAGATCTTGTATTACCTGCAGCAATTAAAATTTGCGAAATTGTACACAATGAGAAAATTGCCAATCCTTTGAAGTCTATTCCAATCTCAAACGATACTATGAGGAGAAGAATTGATAGCCTGGGATCTAATATTAAAACTCAATTAATATCTCGTATTAAACAGAGCAATTTCTTCGCAATACAACTTGATGAATCCACTGATATAACAAATTACGCACAGTTAATGGTTTTCGTAAGATATCAGTATAACAACCAAATTCATGACGATTTGCTCTTTTGTCGACAGCTTTTGACTACAACAAGAGGTATTGATATTTTTGTAAAAGTAGATGAGTTTTTTTCAGCGAATGAACTTGAGTGGTCAAAATGTGTAGGAGTTTGCACAGATGGTGCGGCAGCAATGTCTGGAAGAATTTCGGGATTCAAGGCAGAAGTACAAAAAGTATCGCCAGGTGCGCAACATATTCACTGCGTAATACACAGAGAACATTTAGTTTTTCGACAAACATGTTGCGAACTCAGTGAAATTTTGAATGAAGTTACAACCATTGTCAATTTTGTAAAAAATCGTGCTTTAAACTCGAGATTATTTAATATTTTATGTAAAGAAATGGGATCAGCACATGAGTCTTTGTTGTATCATACTGAAGTAAGGTGGCTTTCGCGTGGAAAAGTTTTAAATAGAATTGTAGAACTTAAAGATGAGCTTCGCCTATTTCTTTTAGATAAAAAACCAGATCTTGCTTCGCACTTTAGTGATGAAAAGTGGATGTGTCTTACATCTTATTTAGCAGATTTTTTTGATAAAGTAAATGCATTAAATCTTTCTCTGCAGGGAAAAGATACCAACATTTTAGTTTTGAATACCAAACTTGTTGCTTTCCAACAAAAGCTTTGTTCTTGGGCAAACTCTATTAATGAAGGAAATATGGAAAGGTTCCCTTGCCTTAATGAATTTCTTACCACCAATGAAATATTAATTTCAACTTCAATTAAAAAAATAATATTAAATCATATTGATGAATCTAAACGATTTTTTGCAAAATATTTCCCAAACCTAAACGAAGATCGAAAGTACGACTGGATAAGAATGCCATTTGCTAAATCATTGAAATATGATCATATTACTTGGGTGGCTCAAGAAGAATTGATTGAAATTAGATCAGATAATTCTGTTGAATTGGAGTTTCATGAAAAAACTCTTACAGAATTTTGGATAAGGCGTCAGCAAGAATATCCGTCCATCTCAAAAGAAGCATTGCTAAAATTAATGCCTTTTGCAACAACGTATCTTTGCGAAACAGCGTTTTCTACATTGCTAATAATTAAAAATAAACATAGATCGAGTCTTTCAACGGAAGCTTTGGAACACAACCTTCGAATTACTACTTCAGATATTTCACCAGATATTGATTTATTGTGTAACACTATTCAATCTCATCCCTCCCATTAATAATTTGTAAAGTTTTACCGTTTAATATACTAATATTATAAAAAAGAACTTTATTATTTGTAATAAACTTAAAATTTTTAATGATAAATGGTGTTTTATTAGTACTATTTTGTTGGGAGGATTGATTTTTTTTGTTATATTTAGGGAGCCGTCGTATAAAAAAGTTTGAGAAGCACTGGTCTAAACGATCTGAGATTAAAAAGCGGTTTTAGAACAATATTCGAAAACGCTGCATTGGTAATTGTTGGCACAATGGTCGTTGATATCCTGGCTGATGAGATGAGAGAAAAATAACGGCCGCAGCAACATATTGCAGAAACCATGTACATGTTTCTAAGCATTGTGATCATGGGTTGAAGTTCTGCTGCTTTTGTTTCCTTATTGTCGGTCACATTTCTGTTTTCAGCAGTTTTCACCAAACAAATCTACTTTTGGATCACAAATACGTACATATATTGCAAAGTAATAATCATTGTGTCCCAAACATGTTATATTGAATGGCAAACACAATGTGTTTGGACACACGTATACTATATTTGAGAAATGCATTCAATCAACAAAATAAAACTGATTTTTTAGAGCTAGGAGAATGTAAGAAAAAAAGAGATGAACGATTGATTTGTGTGAAGACTCAGTAGACATGGTGGCAACGCTCGACGAGAGGAAGTTGGACGTTTCTACTCATTCCCGACATAGCTGTATGAGTGGAAAGATCAGACAACCAGAAAATGTGCGCAATTTGGCAATCCTGGTAAAATAGAACCAAAAAGTGCTAGAAATTCACTCAAACGCATTTCTCTCTCGCGTCATATCTAGATTATTTCATACTTTCTGCATAGTTTGTTTAATTTTACTTTAACGTGGTTGGAATTTTTATAGTTATATACAAAAACCCTATCAAAAACCTGCTCGTGTATTGAACTATTCAATGAAGAGATTAAGAGAGAGAGCAGAGAAGGGCTAGGATTTCACTCGTTTTGTTTGTTGGCATTTGAGTGAAGAGAAATTTTGACAGTTTACTTGTACATCGTTTTTGGTATGACTACAATATCTGCACTGATTTGAGATATGATAGCTCTCCTTTATGCCCAAGCTGTGTGGATCAGCAGGGAATGGAAACTAGGCAACTAATTGGTCGCTGGGTGGGATAAGATGAATGCTTTTGTCACGAGGGTTCTAACAATACTACGGTGCATAGAACGTCGAGGAACGTAGAAGCGGCTAGTGTGGTCCCGGAACAGGCATCCGAATGATACATGTTTGGCGAAATAGAAATAGCGAATTAAACAGAACCTGCGAAGTAATACGTAACGACCGTCTCGAGGGGAGAGTGCGAAATCGTCAAAAATATCTATAAACATAAATAGACATACGAAAGACAATTCACAGTGATCGGACAAAAACCGAAGTGCAAATAAGTTTGGAACTGCAACATGAAGTTTCACTTCTTTCGCGAATCTTCTTGATATACAGATGTTTAGATTTCTAAAATAATATAGAAGAAAATTTCTATAACGTCCATATATATTTTTTTTTTCTAAAGTATAAAACAAATTTATTCAGAAACAAAAAAGACATGCAATTTCGGAATCCGGCAATTGTTTTTTGCCGCACTCAATAAAGTTCATAATATCCTTTATTTAGGTAAAATTTATTAACTATTTATGCGATTTTTTTATACTAATTATGCTATTGATTTTTTGATCTTATCAAGCTTAAAATTGAAAAATTTTTAGTTTTTTTGTTTTGATTTAAAAATATATTATTTTAAATTTATAATATTTTTCCTTTTTTAATTTTCATTATGGTCCAATAGGATATTTTGTGTTTCATCATCATAAGTTGGATTTTTGTTTTTCTATTTATCCATGTAAATATATATGTACTAATTGGAAGAGATTTTGAATATCACTAGTATATAATTGGGACATTTTTTACTTTGTTACTACTATAAGAATACAAACGATAAAATCAGAATTCTTTAAGGATATGGCATTTAAGTTGTACTACTCCAATATCACGTGATTCAATGATTTACTTACCCATAATAGAAAAAAATAACTAAATAATCGTCGAAATTCCAGCGTTTCGAATAAAATAAAAAATCATAAAATCTTAATTTAAAAATAAATTATTTTTTAAGTAAAGAAAAATCAGCATTATCTAAATTGTGTATAAATTAAAATTCCCCAACATGGATGTTGTTTTTGTAGAGGTTTCCATTTTTAAATTTTTTGTTTTTGTGGTCAACTAAAATGCTTGTATTGGTCTATATAGTCCCGTATAGCCACACAGACGTGCTCTTAGGGCAGGTATTAAAACGGCAGCTGAATTGATATCCTTTAACAGTTCGGCACATTCACAGACGAGCAGATACATTTTATCACCTTTTTGCGAGGTACTTTTGTGCAGTGCTATACGCCGCAATCCAGCGGTGCGTGGTAAATATCTGAAAAGCAAAAGAAGAAAAACCAACAAATTAGTGAAATATTGATGTTGCAACATGTCAGAGCTATTAAATTCCAGAGATTTCCTTGAGTACTACAATTGTTATAGTTATAGAGCCATTTTAAAATAGCGATTTTTGAAAATATAAATTTTTTAAAATAGCGGGTTTTCTTGAGATTTTTTTTTGAGAAATCGAAATTTTTAAAATAGTGATTTTTTGCAATTGCTTTTTATAACAATTTTTTTAAAATAGCGATTTTTAAAATACCAATTTTATAAAATAGCGATTTTAGAAAACAGCGACTTTAGAAAAATTACTTAATATTTCTTAGCTACGTCATAAAGTAATCACGTCAATTTAGGCAGCAAATTTTAAGCGAAGTAAAAGTTATAGCAGTTTTTAAATACAGAGTTGTTTCATATAACTTAATATTTGTAAAAAAGACCCAAGCAAGTATCTGTTTCTGGTACGATAATTTTTGTTAACGTCATTGAATCTCGTTTTCGTTTAAGTCCTATTACAAAAATTCCACAATTCAAAAAGTTATTACTCGTACAACTCTTCTAAGCGTTTTTGAAAAAAAAATTAAATATTTCAATATATCAAATATCTGTTGTCAAAGATATTATTCAAATCAAAGCCCAAACGAGTATCATATAACCCGGTCTCAAAGATTGAACTTTCCTCTGGTTCCTTTATTACTTTAAGCCGAGTACTAAGATCGGTTGGGTGAAGCATATTGAGCAGCATCAGTTGGGAACGCTGCAAAATCAGCCAGCAACATACCAGTGTTGAGGACTATATTTTTCTCTCTTTTTTTTGGTTAATTGAATGGGAATTGACCACATTGAGCAGTTCTTCCTAAAATTTGATTGATCATTCCATTTTTCTTAGAAACAACTTGAGTACAACATCTCAACTATGTCCATGTGAAATTTCATCCAAATCGGAAATAATTCTGATGCTTTTAAAGAATTATTTCCAATTTGTTACCTAAAACCCCCTCACTTTGCAACGTACGCGATGGTTAAGTGGATAAACGTTCAGACTGGGTGTGATGGTGCCTGGGCTCAACTCTTTTTCAGGAAAACCGTAAGTATTAAAATAAATTTGAATTTTAAATGAATTGAATAGAATTGAATTGAATTGAATTGAATTGAATTGAATTGAATTGAATTGAATTGAATTGAATTGATTTGAATTGAATTGAATTGAATTGAATTGAATTGAATTGAATTGAATTGAATTGAATTGAATTGAATTGAATTGAATTGAATTGAATTGAATTGAATTGAATTGAATTGAATTGAATTGAATTGAATTGAATTGAATTGAATTGAAATGAATTGAATTGAATTGAATTGAATTGAACTGAATTGAATTGAATTGAATTGAATTGAATTGAATTGAATTGAATTGAATTGAATTGAATTGAATTGAATTGAATTGAATTGAATTGAATTGAATTGAATTGAATTGAATTGAATTGAATTGAATTGAATTGAATTGAATTGAATTGAATTGAATTGAATTGAATTGAATTGAAATGAATTGAATTGAATGGAATTGAATGGAATTGAATTGAATTGAATTGAATTGAATTGAATTGAATTGAATTGAATTGAATTGAATTGAATTGAATTGAATTGAATTGAATTGAATTGAATTGAATTGAATTGAATTGAATTGAATTGAATTGAATGGAATGGAATTCTTACGAAAATTTCGCAAGAACTGAATACGGGACTTTAACTAACAACTAGTAACATATGTATGTATATCTTCTGAAAAACATCATATCAACAGTCGGTTTATTTATCCTGATAGATTTGTTTTGGGTTATGTGGAACCACTAATGAAATTCAAGGTCGAATCTAAAACAAATTAGAAATTTACATTTCACTGGTCTCTTTCAACTGTGAAGTGCTATTATCTTTTAGGTTTTTTAATGCAACAAAATTTATTTGTTTGTATGTTCTTTCTATAATATATTTCTCAAAAATACTCCGAATATAATAATAATATTTCTTATTTAAATCTAAAATAAACAAGTAGAATGTATTTATTTGTCCTCATCTTAATATTTTTCCTTATGTCCCCCAATTAGCAATAAAATTCTTCTTCTCCTTTGTATGACATTGTATCATATCATATCACACTTTATCACCCACCTGTATAACATTCTAGCACCAGTCCAATAAAGCCAATTCTTTTCGAAACGTTCACCATCATCACCTTCAAAGACCTTAAATGAAAAATAAACAACACGAACATTTTAAAGTCAACGTTAAATAAAATGAACAACAAAAATTACAACAAAAACAACAATAACACTAAAAAGACAGCAGCATTAAAAACTGTTAAATTACATTTAAATATAACATGAGTTTCAACTATAAATTGAGCGAAAGAAAACGAAACGAAACGAAAAATTACAACGACAACGAAAGCGACAGCGACAGTGAAAACTCACTGACAGCACACAAACTATCTAGGATGCATAATATATGAATGAGTAAAACATAAGTGTAAAGCCTACTATTTTATACACCCAGTATTTATATATGTATGTATATAGTACAAGTACCCAGTAGCGAAGATGGGGACTCAGAATGCCTTCTTGAGGGCCTGCAAAGGCAGTCAGCAGTACCACCCTCATTTCAAAACTCTGAATGCCTTCTTGAGGACCTGCAAAAGCAGTCAGCAGTACCACCCTCATTTCAAAACGATATACGGCTCTATAGCAAGGGGAGGCCTACACCTCGCTCTTCTTTTGACATACCTGCTGAGAAGGGGCCTTTCCGTTTCTGGCAGGCCTGCTAATGGAAGGCCTCCTAAGAGGACTTCAAAGAGGCCTGCAATAGAACGACTTTTAGAGGAACTTAAACCAGAATTAAAAAAATATATGCGATGTTTGGACTCCGGTGTTTTGGATATCAATTGGTCGCCGGCTTTTGAAATTTAGCATTATTTACCGCCGATTTTATCGATTTGTTTTAAATTTATTTCTTCATTCCAATTTCATTATTTATATTTATTTCATTCAAAAAAAAAATAATTCGAAGTTCACGTTTTAAAACAAAATTTTTAAAGTCTAATATTTTTTGAAAAATTCCCTTTTGTCTAAAAGGGAGAAGTGTGTATGCATTTTTCTTTCCACTGATTGAGGTTGTCAAATTTGTATACTTCGGCGCATCCATATTACGTTTCATTAAGAGGCCTTCTGGCAGCACTGTTTATGGATGGGAAATTTGAAAGTATATCGGGTTTTTTAGAACGCATTTAGGCCTCATTTAAGAAGCCACGTTTGAATGTGTAAGCGTAATATGTAAGCGAGGTGTGAATGTGAGAAGGAATTACGATGGCCTGACTAAAGAAGGTATAGTTGAATGTCAACCAACTGCCCTAGATGGCGTATTTGTAGGCCTATTTTGGGAATGCCTCGGCATTTCCGCTGCTGAGTACAAATGTAGGGTATGTATGTACATATAAAACCATAGAGTTATGACACCTAGAGGTGCCACCTTTCTAAACTAACGTCTCATTTCACACTCTTCGTGGTGAAGTCGAAGTCGGTGTGATAGAACTTTTGACTTAAATTTGTCATCTCGTTTGGTTGAGAACCCTGAAATTCAAAAGTATTTTGGACATTTTTGTCATCTTTAATAGTTATTATACATTAGTGTTGTATTTAACATAAAAATTATGACACACAGGACGAAATGCCGTTGTTGTTTTCTTGTTGGTTGTTTTGAACCATTGCCTCTATCTGGTATTATTAAAGCAGTACTTTTCAACATGCAGCGTCCATATGCAACCACACCAAACTTCATGAGTGTACTGAGAGAATTCGCTACTCTAGGTATATGATTACTCTATTTATAAAACATTTCCATTTAAATTTGTACATAGGGAAGACTAAAAAACCGAGGTTTTCAAAAGGTCGGTTTTTAAAGAATAGTGTATAGTTTATACGGTTTTAAGTCGTAGCGCTTTCATATTGAAAGGTTATGTCAAAATTGACAAACTTAGCCCATTGAGGGCCGTTGTTGTTCCATGCCCAAATTGGGTATTGGTTTTTATATAAAGGGTGGTTCAAATACAAGTATCTTTATAAAAATGCAACAAAATGCACAAATCTCAACTACTTTTGGTATTTTATTGGTTTATTGGGAAGAAGAAGCTTTTACCTTATTTTTGGAACACTATTTCAATTATGTGGTTGCCCCGGAAAATATGGCCCAATGATTCCACCTCTCCCAAAATCCCCGCCATACTTGCATTCTCGCCGTTATGTCGCATTTAGGCCACAGTTTATCGTGGCCAGGTTAGCGACAGCCTTGTTCTCTAATCTTTGCCGTTTACACGACCCAATTTGAGATTACATTGACATTTCAGGTGACAACATTGTGCTTAGACCAATTTAGAGCAACTCCGTGCCAAAACCAAATTATCGAAGACGGCGGTACAACAGAAACATTAAATTGACGGCTCTTAGTTTTGCCAGTTTTGTACAAATTTGGGATATTTCGAAATAAATGAACCTTTTAAATTGGATCAGTCGGGTCAGTCGGCCGATGAGAGCCAATTAAGTCGACGGCAGCGCGAGATCCATAACATTTTGGTAGCGACGCGTCGGAATACTTTCGTTCGGCTTCCGTCTGTGAAACAGTTGATGTTCTGTGTATGTTTTTATTATGGTTGCATTTTTTAGGAATTAGTATAGTTGCATGTTCGTTGTTTTAGTAAACAGATTTTTGTTGTTTTAGTAAATATATATTTGTTGTTTCAGCTAAATAATTTGCAGGTATTTGATGAACACTGCAAACAGTTTGTTGTTCTGCCAGTACTTTTGTTGTAATAGCTAAGTATCAATGATTGGCTTCTGTTAATTACTAACTGTATTTCGTCAATGAAGTTCTGAGTTAAATCAAAACTTTTACATACTTTAAACACTTTAATCTTTGACAGAAACTCGGTTTTCAGGGTTTCTTAGTGGTTTCCCTAATCTACATAAATTGTTTTATGTATATACTATGTATATGTTTCAATACACACGAGTAACTTACCTTAAATACTGAGATTATATAACCAGTGGCTGGGGTTTGTGTCTTTTTGAAACTTCCACTTTCGCTTGGGGTCATCTGCAAAGGTGGACGACATATGGCAGCCACTTCACTGTACAAATCTAACGTATGAGCGGCAGTGTATCTAAATTTTGAAATAAAAACCAAAATGTCAAGAATTGAAATATAAAAAGAGGAAATTTTATATGCTTGTTTGTAACAGCTGCAACAGAGAACCTCATCAATTGGCCAGAAAAAATGGAAATTGGAACTATTTGTAACTGTTTGCAAATTTACCACCACGTGCTTTAGATGTCAGCACAGAGCAAAGAAAGCCAATGAACCAAAAAACAGCAGAAAACCCTAAATCACGATGAATGGAGGAAATTGTGGCAGTGGTAGTTGCCTATAAATCAAACAGATGTATGTATAGAAAAACAAAATGTTCAATTTACACCATGACACGTTTACGTGAATACATGCAAGTACTTCGTCTCCCAGCCAGAATGCAACGAATGATAACCAACTGTCAGGATGCTGTACCCACTCTACTATATTATGTATTAGTTACAGAATCATGTTCTGGAACCCATCCAACTTTAGTTATCTTTCATCTGTGCACTTGTCATTGCATTGCAGATCTCGAAGCAGGGAGCTGTCTATGGTGTATATCTTCATTGGCATGACATCCTTTATTCATTCATTCATTTACTCTCTATTGTGGCTGATGATTGGGATGGTTGGGATAATATCAGACATACCTTAAATTTTTTGGCTCAAATTTCGTTAAAGATGAAACTCTCATGCCAGAATAAAAGTTTGACGGATCCGTTTGTGTTGTATTGATAACATAATAGGCAATGAACGGAAATTCAGCTGTAATCGAAAACAGGGAAGAAAGGATGAAGCAACGATTTCAAAGTATAAAATGATTTAAAAGACGAAATTAAAACTAGAATATAAATTTTATTTTTTATCGATATTTAAAGAAAATATTTGAAACTTTAACATTTAAAAAGGAAGTTTAATGTACAACACAAATTGTATTTTAAGTGACACAGGGAGTGCGTTGAATACACAAAAGAACCCGTATTCGAAAAGTAGTAAATAGGAATTTAAACAGAAATGAGTTTTCTTTGGTTGTTATTTTATTGTTTTAAAATTAACGTAGGTCGAATTAAAAAAAACATATCAATTTATATAGAATTCCTGGTCGAAAGTAGATAAGTAAAGAAGAAAAGGGAAATTGTAAGATTATCATGATGAAGGGCTCTCCAATCGGGAAATTTCGAAGCGATTGAAAAGATCTAGCTGTGTCATTGTCAATTTTATTAAATAGGGTGGTCAATATGGAAACACAAAACGACCAGGAAGGACACCGCTGATCAGTGAAAGCGCCAAAATAGAAATCAAAAGGAAATTAAAGAAAACTTTGGTGATAAGGAAATTATTGCTGAATTGAGCTTGGGAGCAAGGTTGGGTCGTGTTCAACAAGTAATGAAACGCGACTTGAAACTATCATATGGGAAAAGTATGCAAAACTTGGTCTCAAACCAATACACGAATTAGCCAGATTTAAATTCGCTGAAATGTACAGATTTTTTGATGAGGAGTGATATTTGCCGATGGAGAAAATTAAATTTGGATGGACCTGAAGGCTCGGCCAAATATTGGCGCTCCAGAGATTTTTCCAAAATTATGCGTCAGCGGCGAAATTTTGAGGGTGGGTCCCTTACGGTTTGGGCAGGTATGAGTTATAGAGGAACCACTCCAATATGTCTCATTTTCACAAAAATGGACACCGTGTATTATTTTTGACTGTTGGATGTCGTCTTCGTTAATTCTGAAGAGGAAATTGGTGTCCCAGAATTAATCATCCAGAGGCAACGCAGCAGTACATCGGTCTAAGAAAACTTCAAAGTTTCTGGAGTCCAGAAATAATACCAACTCTTGACTGGCGAGCACTTAGTTCTGGTCTTTATCCCATCGAGAACTTCTGGTCTATTTTACCTACCCAAGTTTACCACCTAAGCCGCCAGATGAAGAATGTCAAGGATCGAAGGGTAGAAATTCAAGAAAATGGGAGATAACTGATCCTGCGCATATTCCCTCGTTGATAAACTCAATGCCAAGACGCTTAGTAGAAGTTATCAGCGTTAATGGAGATCATACTCCTTACGAAACTTTTTAAAATATTTAAATAAACCTTTTGCCTTTATAAATATTTCGCACTAGTAATTAGTTTATTTTTGTTGATTCACCTTGAAGAAGTCATTGTCAAAGTATTTTTGATGAAAAGTATTTTATTTTGAAAGGCCTAATACAATATAAAATAACAACTTGAAAATTCATCACAACATTTGGAAAAACCAAAAATGGTGTTGCCTTTATATTTATTTCGCTGGGTGTATAAACTAGTGTCTCCAGTTTGATGTTATCCAGTAGGGCAACAATACGCAGCAAAATAGAACATTCGAAAAAACTGCCCATGTTGTTTAGACGTCGCATTAATACGAAAATGAACATAACATTTTTTAAATGATAAAATTAATTGCATTTCCACAGAATAGTTCACTTTTTGTTAGGTAACGCCACACTCGTTAATTGCTTATATTTTAGGACCAGGCTGTTCGATTGTGTTCTCTTCTTTTACATACAAAACGTAAGTAGCTCCATATTTACTAAAAGAAGGGAAAACAATAGAACTGCATGACCTTAAAATCAGGGTTCATATTTCGTGGGTAATGGATTACCCTGGGTAACCCATTATTATTGCCGTGCGGAATGGGTAGCGATCGTTTGCCAATTACCCACAGGGTATGGGGAAAATAATGGGTGCTATCTCCATTATCCTGTGGGTCATGGTAATTCAACTCTAAATATTGTTAGTAAGGAAGACCTCCTTTCCAGAACCAGTTCGCATGCCAGGATCCTAGCCAGCCCTCCTGACGTGTATGCAGTTGAGTACATTCAAGGATAGTAATTTGAACAAGAAGGCACTACTACTTCTGAAAAACCCGGTAGTGTAGTCTCGTTTGCTTTTGCACAGATAACTCTGTAGATTTATAATCGGAATCACGAATACAAGACCGTTGATAGCATGTCAACTGTGAACTAGAAAGTACCACAAAATGGAGATGATGACTTGCGGCAACGGGAACAGGACCTTGACGCTGTGGTTAACATGCCGACGGTGACTGTGAATGTACTTATACATACTCGTGGAGACTTATTGAATCTCTTATCAGATCCGGTTGCCCTTATCGATAGAGCCACCGTCACTAACCGGCATGGCCGTCGTCGAATGAAAATATCAAGGATAGAACCTACATTCTCGTGTACAAGACTCGGGCACACTAACCAGTGCACCATCGAATACGAATATAATAAAATTTTGATTTTCAATACAGACATTTAAAAGTTTCGTTTTTGGTCCTTGTACAGAAAAATGACGCATGCAAAAAATATTGGATTTCGAATTTGAGCAATTTCAAGGATCAACTTACAACACTTTTCCATATTGGCTAACAGCATACCACCTACTGCAGTATTTTGCTGTTGCACTTCCGACAACAGCTCGGAGGCTACGGCCCTTTGTTTTAGCAGCGGGTGTGCCAATGGTGATTCCAATACAGGATCTATGGGCTCCAAGGGGCTCATCAAATGCACCAGTATACAAAGTTTTGGATCGGATACCTCTAGAACACTAAGAGGACTGGCAGGTTTTGTTGCAGGACCCTCAACCGGTGACGGCGGCAGCTGCAAAATATAAGACAAGAAAATGAAAAGGACAAATGTTGACCTCCGATCTAAGATTTCCATTTCTGGCTAATATACTTACCGGTATGCCAGCTGGCAGAAAACGATCTAAACTATGTACAGGTATTATAAAACAATCACGATCCAATGTAGCCAATGATATGGGTTCCGTTCTTATTGAGCCAGCATTTACCGTAGAAGCAAAGCCATTTTTTGGTCCAGCGCCTAAGCCGGGCCCACTAAAGCTGGCTAAAAATGGCACAAAAAACATTAAAACATAAAATAATTTTATCGATAACTAATTTGACGACGTTTTTTTTAGAGTTATAAAATAGGGATGTAGTAAAAATGCAAGAACTTTAAGAAACTACCCAGTAAACATTTTCGCTAGGACTACTTGGTAAGAAGCATTGAAAATGTGGCTACTACACCAATGAATTTGTCTTTGTAATGACATTGAAGGGAAACACTTCAAAATTTGCCACTTCTCAGTACAATATCAGCTGCTCATGACTTAGTAGGCAACAAATACCGAGCAATGATAGATAACTTGTTAGAACTACCAATATTAAAAAGGGTATTAAAGCTTTGAAGTAAAGATAACATTAATAAGTCCGAGCTAACCAAAGCTTTGAGACCGTAAGCTTTCTTTTACGTTATCTCTGAATCTTTAATATTACCTTGGTGAATCACCAAATATGAATGACATACGATGCGTAAGTCTTAAAGTAGGAATTATTGTTTAGCATTGCAAAATTCTAAGCTAAAGCTTTTAAAAGCTTTATCATCTTCGTGGCCGTCGGTGGTGCAATGGTTAGTGTGCGCGGCTCTTGTACATGAGATCCTGGGTTCGAACCCGGCTCTGACCACCTTCAAATTTTCTTTCGGCGGCGGTCACCTCGCATAGTGACGGCGACACTATCGAGTATCTAGCCATGAAAAAGCTTCTCAAATTACCGTTCGGAATCGGTGTAAAACTGTAGGTCCCAATCAGTGAGTGAAAACTGGAAAGAGCACAGCTTAGTGATTGTGAGAATTTCTCCCCAGTCCCTTCATGGGATGTAATGGGAAACCATTTTTTATTTTTTTTTTT
Source organism: Phaonia tiefii (assembly GCA_963931995.1). Lineage (NCBI taxonomy): Eukaryota > Metazoa > Arthropoda > Insecta > Diptera > Muscidae > Phaonia > Phaonia tiefii. The sequence goes on along the minus strand of OZ008371.1, from coordinate 10,519,432 downwards.
TTTATCATCTTCGTTACAAAGATAACTTATGTGTTGTAACACATTTTAAAGATTGTTTAAGAATTTCTTATATCGACAAATGAATACAACGATATTTTAATATAACCTTTTCACTCCATTGGCTTTCTTATGAAAGCTTTTCAATTCTCTTCTCCGTTTCCCAACGCTAGCATTTTATGATACATCCTTTTTATAAACTATCTCTATTCGAAACGTTCTTAATTGTTTATAGGTTTAAGGTATAACAAAGCTTAAAGCTTTATAATACAAGCTTAATTACGCAAAGGGCTTCTTTTGATTTATTTTAAAAGAAGTATGCAAATGATTTTTATTGTTTCTGTTACGTTTTTTTTACATTTGTAGTGGTTGGTTTAATAAGCTCTTTCAGTTAAACATAGAACTGCATTTAAATTAACAAAAGCTTGGATACCTTTAAGGGTTCGTTCGCAAAGCTTATTAACATACAAATTACACTCTTTTTTCCTTCGTTAACTAATGTTGTTAGTCAATGACATCAAATGTTTAGTTAAATAACTGTAGGGCGGAAGGAGTTAAGGAATGAGGGAAATGACAATTAATGTATTATTGAATTCTACAGGAAAATAAGTTACAAACCAGAGTGGTGGGGTGGGTGGAGTACATTAGCAAGCTTATTTGAAAGCTCTGCAGAAGTTACTTTAATACAACTTGTATTAAAGTCAGACAAACAAGGCTGGAAACCACTTTTGAGCTCTATTGAAAATGCTTGAAATGCTTTTAAAATTTAAAGCTTTTTTGTCCATCTTTTCGCAGACGTTTACCATAATTTTAATGAATTTAGTAAAACAGTATTGTGACTGTTTCCCAGTTGCAGTTCCAAACTGAAAGCTTACTGAAAATAAGCTTTATAAATTTAAATAAAAGCTCAATTTAAAAGCTCATATAACATTTTCTTATTAATTGGCATTTAAATGACAAACATCGGGCATATAAAGTATATTTAAGTGGAGATTGACCATCTGTAAAACTGTGCCTAAAAAAGTCGAAAAGGCTTTTATTATTTTATCTTTCTAATCTTTCCAAATAGTATAAAACAATATCCCAAATTTAAAGAATTCGGTTTCATCTCAATAGTTTTCATGCTTAAGAACAAAAATTAAACGTTTCAAAACAATCGTTTAACCTATCGAGCATCAGAAAAAATTGAAAGCTTTGCCAAGCTATTGCATGTTATCGCAACGCACTGTATCAATAGGGTTGTGAAATGTGTAGTGTTCAGAACATATTATAGTAGAGTCCAGAGGAATTTACGGTTTCCTTTTAATTCCGGTGATGCCTTTTAAATATCAATTGACGTGTGTTCAATTTTATTTGAGGCATTTTAAATTTCAAGTGGAATATTTGAATTGAATTAAGTGACTTCTTTCAAATTTTAATTAATGTGAATTGAATTTCACTTGACGTTTGTTACATTTCAAATGAAAGTTCAATTCAATTGATGTACTTTAAATTTCAAACAGAATTATAAAATTTCAATTGATTTTTTACAGTTCCATCCTAATATAATTTTGTAGTCAATAGATGTCTTAAATTCAAGTACAATTTTCCAATTACAATTTATATTTATCAAAATTAAATTGAAATATTTTGAATTTCGATAAGAAATAGAGTAGATAAAAAGAAATAAAAAATATTATAGTCAATAATTTTAGAGAACGAATGGTTTTACAATATGAAAACGCAAAATCGAAACAATAGGAGCGTTTCTCTTAAAATTTATATATCCGCTTAGTGACGCACTGTAAAGAGCTTTCACAAATTGTCGCTACTTTATTGTTTAAAGTTCTATTACAGAGATGTTTCCGACCAGCCACGGTGCAAGATAAAAATCACCGACAAAAATCGAAATAGCAGAGGCATTTTCCTTATAACTCAGATTCAAATAAGCTCTCGCACTTGGCAACCCATTGAAGATTTTAAACTTTTTAACACAAACTTTACTACTTTTGTTTAAAATTAGTAGCTCTCGCCCCAGTCACGGTAGCACACAAAAAAATAGCTGTTAAAGCTTTTTAAACCTTTTCAAAGTTTTGAAAGTGTTTAAATGTTTTTTGTTGCCCTTTGCAAATAAGCTTCCTAATGATCATAATTATTATTACTTTTCCAGAATTTCTTTGATTTTAAAAACACAAAAACAAACAACAAATCTGACACAAAAACACAAAACACACAAGGTTCTTGTACCTGTAACGATTAATTTAAAAAACCGCAGATATATGATTAAAAGAGGTATAAATTGTTACCATTTAATTACTATTTTTGTTTCAAGATCTCCGTGTATGCGACCACAACGGCAGTGCGAAGCTTTAGCCACAGCCTGGGTGACATACGTACATGGAAAAGGCTTTAAAAGCTGTTGAAGGCTTTCGAAAGCTTTTACATTTTTTGCATTTAAACTTTCTAATGCACATACACTTTTGCTACAATATTTCTTTTAAGATCTCTGTGGTGCATAGGGTAGCTTAAAGTCCAGCCTCGGTTGGCCCAGCCTTATAGGGAAGAGAGCTTTTAAAGCTTTGGAATGTTTTCTTTGCAAATAAGCTTTTATGAACGTAGTTATTAATATTTTACTTTTACATTACAAAAAAAAACATAATATCCTTTACAAATCAGAAAAACACACAAAACTGTAACTGTAACGATTGATTAACTTAAGTAACCGCATACATGTGTATGTATATACGATTAGATTATATTTTTAGTTTATTACAGTAGAAAGTAGATCATTCCAAAACAAAACAGGGAAGGGGCTGATGAGATTATTAACCAAACCTTGCCTAGCAGCACCGGTAGCAGCCAATCCCGCAAGCCCCAGCGACGAGGAGCCCATCATGGAGTTGGTGTAGTTGTTGCGGTTGGTTTCTGTCATTGGTATATACGAGTAATCGTTTTGATTGGATCTAATACTACTACGGTTATTCTGTTGCTGAATGACAGTGGTGGTGGTGTTGGCGGTGGCGTTTAAGTTGGCTGAGGTGATGTAGTTGTGGTTACTGCCGCTGTTCCATCTTAAAAGCGATACGGAAGGCTTGCGATCAACTAAAGGCTGCGGTGCATCCAGGTCATGCTGCATGGGTGGCAGTGGAAGCGAGGTGGTGGTGGTTGATAACTGTGCATAGGCACCAGTGAAGCCACTGCACCGTTCTGCAATGATTTTTTGTTCTGTTGTTACATGGGGGACAAATACGGTATCGAAATGTTGGTTGTAAGGGACTGTGGTAGTGATCGATAAATGAGTGAAAAGATGGTGTGGAAGATGTTTAGAATATGGGCGTGGTCGTTGAGGTAAATGTAATTGAACCGTGTTGCATTCATGTTTATAATGTTAACGATAGTTATTCTTTCAAGATGCATTTGTATGTTTTTTTTGTTTCAAATTTCGTTTTATTTTTTCAAAAGCGAAGCTGAATTTAGAGCAAAGGGGACGGAACTTTTTTTTTAATTTTTATATTTTTAAAGGATTTTAATTTTTTTGATTATGAATACATGAACTATCACATTAGTAGCTACTCGAGCGGATCATCAATTGGTTGTCATGCCGTCGAACTTATCTTATGGATTAATGGGTTAAAATCATTGGTTAGCAGAGTTGCATAAAAAGTTGTAGTCATTAACTTACATGAAGTCATTGCTACTCTGATTGTTTTAGCTTTGGTCTTCCTATTGAAGATGTAGTTAAAAAGCTATTTTATTATTTTGGGTTTTAGTTGATTGGTTGGCGGTAGTTGTTATTTATGTTAAATTAGTTATTAATTAAAACAGAAATATAGACAGAGCCAAAGTCACACACACCGCTCAGACACATCGATCGATGTTGCGCTTGCTCACCACAGACAGTGATTAATAACAAGTTGTTATCGTTTTAGTTATCGTGTTGCGTTTTAGTAGCTTTTAACAGTTGCTAATTAATCACATCCTTTTATGGTCACATTCAACATCAACATTATCCAATAATCATTAATCTCACACTTTCCGTTCTTGTGTTAGTTGACCAAAAGCTGAATTCACATGGTACAATTGTGTCGCACGCTTTACTTGCATGTGTGATCTACAATAGAAAATGTTATCGTTGCACGACGAAATGGTACCGTGAAAACGGCGCTTTAGTTGTGAGCTTTATTTGAATGTGTGAGTGTTAGTTTTCCATAGCTGTTATTCTCCTATACTATTAGTTATGTACTTATGTTATTGATGGGGTCAGTTTTTGATATGAATTTTAAACTACAAACTGAATAATAGTTAGCTAGTTGTATTTAACTACGTTGAAACAAAAATAAGTACTACCTTAGTTAACGAGGTATCGTATCAGTGGTTTAAGTTTTAAAATTTGCTTCTACTCCGACAAAGGTTGTGGTGTAGGTACCTCCTGTATGTGCATACATACGATGAGTACGTATGGCAGTTGCCTACGGGATTTAGCTATAGTAAAGTACATATCAATGGTAGTTAACTAAGGTAGCTGCCTATATTAGGTACCTACGGCTCATCTCTAGGCGTCTCAATAAAAAGGCACGATTTAAATTTTGTGGCATTCTGAAATTTTACAGCTGTCGTCTACGATTGCTCCGATTATTAAAAATGGAGAGCCACACACGTTATTATGAAACCCTATTACAAAAATGGGTAAAGTTACGCTTAGACCGCTCACGTTTGTGATCCTAATCCTAAGTGTATGACCACAGTAGCCGCCTATCTGGTCAGTGTCGGTACCCCATGAGAAAGTTACTGCTGTTTCTCACAGTACTGGTTCTAATTAAAACTACATCCCACAATCTGGGGTATCATGCATACCGAGGCTACGACTTGTAGGCAGTCCGCGATATCTGACTGATTCCTGGATGCATCAGTGAGTAATATGCCGTCGGTCAAGTCCATGCCATTCTACTGGGAGATATGGTGCGGTCAACCACTGAGGAAATCACATGGGAAAAAAATCACAAAAACCTACAACACAGATGGAGGACAGACCACTAGACCTAGAGTTTGCGGATACCCCTCCGAAGACACAGTCCACTAATATCGACACAATTGAAGCGCGACCTGTTGTCAGGTCCAGCGTTCCCTGTTCTTTGGGGATAAGGGAAGGGACATCTACAACGACGACCACAGGTACACCCGTTCGGCGCACCAACAGTCGATACAAAGTCATACCTGTAACCTTCCACGAAGAAATTTAACCTTTGTCGTCAACCTCTTAGGATTATCAAGAGAAATTGTGTTGGCGACCAGAAAACACTCAGTGTTATACAGAGAGATTCTCCGAAATGGGCTCGTAACGTTACTAATAATCAAGACATTACAAGCGCTTCCACAGCGGCAAAAGCGGAGAAAAAGATTCGTTCACCCGATTAACGCCTACAGCCCAAGAGGGCTAAGGTGGCCAGTTGTAGCTCTGGCCAAAGGTCCACTAGTGTAGTTGTAAAATACAACCTGGTACTGGTGATTATCGACAAGTGCGAGAAAGACGGAATCATTCCGCAGGACTAATGGAAATATGCTGTGGACTCATTGTACTCAATATACATTCAGATCAGAAAGGATATGTCGGGACCTCCTCTACGATGCCAAGACGCTGGTTGGTACCAAGGCCAGGAGAAGTTAGTGGCGTCTGGTAGATTACTACAGTCTATGCCTAAAAATACTGGCTCACCTACAACCAGCAATGGAAGTTATTCGGAGGGAGGACCTCCCATTCAAGACCAAGGCACGTGCCTGAATCCCAGCCCTCCCACCTGATGTGTAGACACTTGAGTACATTCTCAACGATGTCAAGGAAGATTTCATTTTGAACAACTAGTTACTGTCACTTCTAATAAAATACAGATGGGTGGTCTCGTTTGGTTTGGGGCCGATATACCTGAAAATCTAACGAAGCCTATAGATCCGTTTCAACGCACTGCTAGTAGAGACACAGGCGAATACACTTATTTGGTATCTGACAATGAACAGGATGTGAGAGTGGTGGAAAACCTAGTGAACATTGGGATTTCTTAAAATCAACCTTCATCATAGTGAATTGATATCTCCCACTTTATGCCTCCATCTAGCACATAAGGTCCTAATCCAAGATATCTGGGTTGCTAATGTTAGGGTTTCTGCATTGGAGAGTTAGGAGTATAAGACAATAGGCTTCCATTGCGGCCAGAAACGATTTGAATATGTTCATGTCATATGGCGACAGGAACAACGTTGCGGTCAGCCAGAAACGGAACGGATTCAACGTTTTATTGGTCGCATCTTATATGCCTCATCTCTCCCGGGGGCAAGAGAGCAGATATCATAGAGAAGCCAAAAAGGGTAGTTACGCCAGTGATTGTGAGTAGTAGTGACACCAAGGAGAGGGGTGAAACACTCTTTGAATACCTACTAGGTAGTAGCCTTGCTGCAGGTAATTGAGGCATTGAACTGACTTCGTCACCAGGACCAGGCATGCGGGTCTAGATATCACCCTTCCCACTGAGGACCTATAGGGCATGATTAGGGTATGGAATGTCCTTGATGACAATTCGTTCCTTTATCATAATTATATCGGATTCCCGTGGGACTCGAAATTGACCCAGCCTGAAATAGTTCATAGCAATATTAGCACTGACTTGTTCTTTGATGAAAAGGGCATATCCATTTGCTGAGATAAAGTGTGTAGATATAGAGAATGTAGCTGACAGGGTCACGAGTACTCTCAACATATCGCTGCAAATCTCTTACCCAATACTGAATCCAAATGGAAGGAGAAGCGTCTCTGGTGGAATTGGGAACTAGCAGATATAAGAAAGTCATGCAGACGACGGTTTAATAACCCCAAGTCTTCGAGAGACAAGGAGTGGTATAACTACAATGTAGAGCTGAGCTGGTACAAGAAATCATTAGAGTACACCTCTGAGCCGTCAAGGCTAAAGGTAACACTGGCGTCAGGCAAAACGATGTTAGGTCACCTGAAGGACTATTCTGGGCAGTGGTCAACCTGCAGTGGAGATTCGCTAAATCTCCTTATGGCCTCCCGTTTCTATCTGAACGAGGAGACGACTGTACTCCTCATAGATCAGAAGTTTCCATATTCAATCCAGGATTAAATGGACTGTCGCCAGCTTCAAACCCTCTAAGTCTACTGGGCATGGCATCACCATCGAAACTTCAGGCTGTAGCTGATATATTGATCCCCTGGCTGATAAAGTTATACATCGCATGTATAAACTACAGATACATTCCTAACGGGTGGAGAATTCTACGAGTGGTGTTTATTCCCAAAGTTGGAAAGGCTCCTCACAGTGCTATTAAAGACGTTAGGCATATAAGCCTATCATCATTCCTACTGAAGACTTTAGAACGGCTGATAGATGTACACTTGCGTGTGTATATAGGGTAAAGATTGTTCTCTGGTGCACAACATGCATATCTACAGAGACATCACTCCATTAACTAGTAGGATTAACTAGTAGGACATTAAGGATGCGTTCAGAAAGATCACGCTTAATGCGATGGTAGTGGCGCCAATGGCCCATAAAGTGTGCGTGGATCTTCTTGGTCACGGACGGACACGAATTTTGCGGCCATGATAAAGGTCCTCAAAATAACGTTCGGAACCGGTGTAAAACTATAGGTCCCAATCAGTGAGCATAAAACTGGAAACCGCGCAGCCCACTGCTTATATAAAGCTCTCCCCAATCCCTTCATGGGATGTAATGGGAAACCATTGTTATTGTTTGTTGTTGTGCCAGATATGTTAATAGCTTTACACCTCAAGGAGGGATATTGTAAACTTGCTGGTCACTCGCGAATTTAATGGTCACTCTCGAAGATGCGGGTGGGAATATTTTTGACAATTCGGATGACGTTGCAATAGATATAAGGCAAGACAATGTACCCCAGAATCCAATGGAACATTCTGTTTAGGCAGATGGATGGCTGAAAATGAACTAGGTGTATGTCCGTCAAACACCGAGCTGGCCCTTTATACTCGAAGGCGGTAAATACCTCTTGTGGAACCTCTCACGTTGAATGGTTCTGAAATTATGCACGCAGAGTATAACAAAATATCTAGGCATTATTTTGGACAGCAAGCTTGGGTTCAGGCTCAACATAGTGAAAATGGTGATAAAGGCGGCAACAGTCCCATACGCCTGTAAGTGGGCTATAAGTTGAAAATTGGGACTTTCTCCAACGATTGTTCACTGGCTCTATCAGGACTGTTGGCATGCCCCAGCGACTTGTAAGCATTTCCTGTAAGAACGTTTCCTCGTGAAGATGCAGTAGAGGTTGATGGGATGCTAGATTGAGTATGCACAACATAAGAACCTTCTCCTTCTAGCCAGGCCGAAGGTATCAATGCTTATTTTAGTTTTCTTTTTTATTTTGTCTGATTAGTGAACATGCTGCAAGACTAAAGATCAGGGCAGATAACTTCTGTGGGAGCTGTAACGAAGAGGAAGAACTCACTGATCATCTCTTCTGCCCGTGCCCAGCAATAGTCGGCAGGAGCATGTCTACTATGAGATCTTACCTATTTAGGGACGTTGTACAATTATCTCAGATAGACGTTGAAAGGATGTTAAACTAGCCTATCAAACGTGTTGTGGAACTAGCCTCTCAGGTGGAATTGTGTACTAGCATTTATAAGAAAGTCATGCTGAAGAGCCTTTAATAAACCCAAGCATAGTTTACTTCAATTTTTTAAGGTTTTTATCGTGTTTGAACTCCGATAACTCGTTTACTAAGATTGTAATTTGGCAAAAACACTTTATCAAACAAATAAATTCCGATTACTCGATAACTAAACAAGTTTTTAAATTTTTATTTACGAACTTATATGTATAATTTTTTTTAAAGAGTTAAACCACGTTCACTTTGTATCTATCCCTTAGTTTTTGAAAAAATTTATGTATTTAGATTGTGAAAATTGCAAGATCGATAAGCTTGATCGAAAATTTTTTATCTGCCAGATGAATTTGAAAAAATATTACAAAAAAATTTTGTAAACATGATAGGGATGCAAACAACTTCAATTACATTCATATTTGGTATCAACAAGGACGGTAAAACGACAATAAACATCAACCATAGCTGATGTTCATGCTCATGAATGTCAGGTCTGTGTCCCGATAGTTCGATAACTAAGCCAGTTATCGAAAACATTATATAAATTTTTGAAACAGAAAATTTTCACAAATTTGAATTCTTATTATGTACTGTATAATTAAACGAGCTATTACAATTTGTAATTAATTTTTAAAATGTAATAATTTTTTTTATGGAGATTCCAGAGTTTGAAGTCCTCTAACTCGATAACAAAAATTTTATTTAAAGTTTTAACTTTGGAAAAAATAAATTTGAAAAAATCACTTAAAATCGGTATTTCCGTATACTAAACGAGTTAACAGAATAATTTATTTAATTACTAATATATGACAATTTGTTGCCTTGTTTCCACAATTTTGTAGCCCGATAATTCGCTACATAAATGGTTATCGAAAAATGTTAGTTAATTTTATCAAACCATTCTATCGTTTCTTTTTTCGAACAAATAAATTCCGATTACACGATAATAAAACGGACTATTACAATTTATATTTGATTTTTGAAATGTTATAATTTTTCCATAGAGTTTAAAAAATATATATATAAATTTGATATAAATTTTAAAAATTAAAAAAAAATTTTGTTTTTTTAAATTTACTTATAAATACCGTTTACTCGATACCAAACGAGTGATACAAATTTGTATTTAATTTTGAAATTATGATAAATATTTTTATAGAGTTTCCAATAAGCCTTAACCCCAATAACTCGATAACATTTAACCGTGTTTTTCGAACAAGCAAATTCCGGTTACTCGGTATCTAAACGAGCTTACATAATTTGTATGTAATTTTCGAAGTATTATACTTATAATTTTCACTTTTTGAATTTGAATATAAGTGGGGTCGATAAATAAGAGAGTATCGAAAATTTTTATGTAGATTTTAAAATTTGCGAAAAATATTTAATTCCTTCCTTTCAAAATTTTGTATTTAATTTTTGAAATATATAATTTTTTATACTTTTATTTCACAAAGTTTGAACACATAAACATAAAGTGAGTTTTCGAAACATTGTGTTTAATTTTAAGTTATTAAAATTTGAATGTAATTTTTGGAAAGTAACTTTTTTTCGATTTTCCTAAAGTTTAAATTTCGATAACTTGATAACTGAGATTTATCGGAAATGTCAAAGAAAGTAGATATTTTTAAATGACAATGGTTTATTTCCCGCAATAAATCTTCCTACTCCAAAAGTCTACTAATTATTTTATATCCAGAAATGTATAACACGACACATTTAGCGGTCCGGACATTTGTCAAACATGAGCATAAGCATCACAGCATGACTTCCATTTGATGTTGTTCGCATCACTATCGATTTCTGATAATCCTTTTTTCGATTCCATGGGACATATAAAAAGTTATCGACCACCCAGCACTTGCTCATGAATATCATAAATCTGTGGACCGGTTTTCACTCATTGAAATTCCGGCAAAACATTTAGAAAAAATTAAACTATTTACACTCATAGAACTATTTGTTTTAAAAGAGATTGTAGCTATCGCAAATTCGGCTGTTGTAACCGAATTGCAGTTGCCACAACTGAATTGAGGTTGTCACGACTGAATTTGGTTTGGTATAAAAGGTATAAAAGGTTATGACAATCACTACTGCGGTTGTGGCAACCTCTAATTCGGTTGCCGTAACACAAAATGTGGTAGTGACAACGTCTAAAGTCGGTCACGGCTAATTTGGCTATTTTTAGTTTTTAGTTTTTTTTTTCAGTGGGTGAAGCTTTAATCTTGATTTGAAATCTTATTGAAAATCTTCTGATGGAATTTAAATGTGTAAATTGATTTATGTTCGATAATTTTCGATAAACTTCTCATCTATTAACAAATATTTAAAACTCAAGGTACCAAAAACTGACCCGTTGAATGTTATGTAGTTCATATGTTTGCATTTGTTTTGTTTCTTTATATTTTTTTTTTGCTCCACTGTTAAGTATTTTACAGCAAATTGATGTTAGTTTGATTTGAAATGTATCTGTATGATTTGGTAGGTGGTCAAGTGGTTTATCGGGTCTGTAGGTTGTAGCGTGTGTGGTTGTTGTTTTTGTATTCTATGTTCGTGTATGGGAGCGCCTACCTTCGCCCACATCATAACCCTGACGATTGGGTGAGAAAAACAGATGTGTCCTATAGTGTATATCCTCGGTTTGTGATGTGAGACCGGTATCACGTGAACGTTTAGTACGATTGGCTTTCGATTGTAATTTTGTACCGCCACCACCGGATTTTCCGCTGGCACCCTCACGAAAATTCTTGCGAAACATTAAATTCATTTTGATTACGAGTTTGTTTGGGGTTTTTTGGGAGTTTTTTTTTATTTTTTTTTGTTGGAAGGATTGGGTTTGTAATCAATAATGGATATAATGAAAGGAGACTGACAAACTGTGTGTGTGTGTGGCGGGTTTGAAATGTCGCTGTTGATGGGTGTTGTGTTGTGGAGTAGAGAATAGAGGGTATATAGTGTTTGTTTTTCTTTCTGGATGATTTAGGGGTTTACTTCAAGTTTCTTGATTCTTTTCAAGTTTTCTTTTAAGGAAATTTTCACCCGTCAATTGTTTGTTAACGTGTATCCTTTTGAACATTTATTTCTTTTAGTTACTGCACTTGTATGTATTGGTTGGTTGATTTTACACGCATTTTAGTGTACAATTTGAATGGTTGTAATCATGGACATGCAACAGGGTGTCGATGTAATGCATGTGAGGAAACTTGTAAAGGAGGCGATTTGGCGGTTGCAAAGCCATTTAACACTTGAGTACATTTTTCGGTAACCGGAAACAGGAAATGACTCATATCCGCTAAAGCGCCTATTAACGAATGTTGTAAATAAATTTGAGCACAAAGCACCACTCAAGGATTTTTCAAGAAACTGTAACAGAAACTTGTTGGGTATATGGGCAGCTGTTTGCCTACTCGGATTTCAATAAAACTCACTAAACACGTAATTCTATATACGAGTAGTACCTATAAATTGCGTTTTCCTTCCAGTTAATACAAATTAAGTTGAATGGCTTTGGTTTCCATGTTACCTACAGAGAAGTTCCCTTAAATCAAAGAGGTCTTTTGTTTATTCACAACTTCACTAATGGAAATGTCATATTATTTATTATAATCGTGTATAATTATAGTATAAGTTTTGTCGTTACATGCTGTATAATTGATACAATAAATTACTACAAATATGAGTCCCAAGAAACGAGAAACGAGAAACGAGAAACATTTAACGAAATCGCTTTAACCGGTTTAATTTTATGGCTACACGCACACAATAACTTTTCGCATATTACGAAAATTTCCTGAAAGCAAATGCTAATCACGAACATGAGAATGAGAATGAATAGGTTGAAAAGGGAATTATGAACCCTGCAATAAGGAAATGAGATAGTTCGTATGATGTTACGAAAATTGCTTTAAATTTTCGGCTTAACTGGCATTTGAGTCACAACATTGTATTGCATTGTCTGAGGCTGACATTACAACAATCCCGGAAATAGGATATATAGAGGTACAAGAAAGAACAACTGTGACACATACTACAGCTATCATGCAAAAATTATGAATTTTGGCAGAAGACACTGGCATTCAGGTTCAGGTATTGGTTCAACCAAGTGCACACTGCGACAGAGAACCCAATTTCTGGTCAAAAGCCACCATTTTTAATTTGCAAAGAGATTATATACACGCTGAAAAATCTGTCCTTTTTGTTGTGCAAATATAATGTGTTTGTAGCTTGTTACAAATATAGTATACTTGTGTCCAAACACATGGTGTTTGCTATTCAATTTTACATGTTTAAGACGCAATGATTAATAAGATACAATATATGGTTTTATGACCGACATGTGGTTTTGTTTGTTGAAAACAGCTGAAAACAAAAACGTTACAGACGACAATGAAATAAAAATTCAGCAGTTCCAAAATTGTGGGGCCGATATTCTTCAGCATGTACTATTGTGATATCCACACCTGGAAGAAGTGCCATAAGAAAAATTGTTGTTTATCGTTTAGTCCAGTTGAAACCATAGAGCCGCAAATTCAAAAATTTATGTCAAAATAGCAAGTGTCAAAATTCCATTTCATCAACATTATGTTACAATGTATTGAATTAAAACAACAAGTTTTTTTCCATATACCTTGCCCCGAAAGAATCCATTGCACACCAACGCATTCTATAAATACTTTTGAAATACCATTATGTAGATTAAATTGGAAGAAACTGCTCAATTTTGCACATATTCGGAAATGAAGTTACTACACCCATTTCTGCAGAAATATTTCATTATTCTATAATTTTTTTCGAATTGCGCTGGCTAGGCCAGGTCAGTAGAATGGATGAAGACGAACCAGCACGAAGGGTTTTCGAAACCGAACTCAAAGGAAGACCTAGACTCCGCTGGAGGGATCAGGTTGACAAATCGCTGAGTACACTTGGTATTGCCAACTGGAGAGATAAAGCAAACGATCGAACTGCTTGGCGAAATATGTTATCTTCGTTTTGTAAGGTCCCTGTACCCTCGGGGTTGCTCTAGACCGGATAAGTAAGTGGGTAAGTAATAATTTTTTTTGGGTTAACTTTAATAACAATATCGATCAGGGCATTTTCAATTTTAATATATAACGTCACAGTAACATAACAACCGAACCGAGCTGCAATCAAACACATCATGTGGAAATGTCTAGGGTTGCCCCAAATAAAAATTTGGCAACTCTAGGAAAATGTGGCAACCCTTTAAAATAATGTTGTGTTTGAATAAAATAAAACACTGTACAACAAAATCAAACTTTGTCCCAAATAACAAGGTTCTAACAATGGGTAAAAAAATATACGCGAATCGGTGTGAAAGTTTACATCTGAATTTCGATTTGCACATTCTTGTGATGAATCGGCATACGAAACCATATGATCTTTACATTTTAGGTTTAGGATGTGTTTAGCAGTTTTTAGCAAAATACTACGATGAATATTTTTGTGGAACATTTTAACCCTCTACCGTCTCAATATATCGTCAGCTTAGCTCACTTTTTTTTAATCTACGATTAGAAACAGAGGTTTGAAATGCGTCTCTTTCGAACGCTGTCTTCAGAATTTCGCTATCTCACTCCGTTGCTAAAGTACTCTGTGTTTTATTAATTTAATTTATTTTATATTTATATTTATATTTATATTTATATTTATATTTATATTTATATTTATATTTATATTTATATTTATATTTATATTTATATTTATATTTATATTTATATTTATATTTATATTTATATTTATATTTATATTTATATTTATATTTATATTTATATTTATATTTATATTTATATTTATATTTATATTTATATTTATATTTATATTTATATTTATATTTATATTTATATTTATATTTATATTTATATTTATATTTATATTTATATTTATATTTATATTTATATTTATATTTATATTTATATTTATATTTATATTTATATTTATATTTATATTTATATTTATATTTATATTTATATTTATATTTATATTTATATTTATATTTATATTTATATTTATATTTATATTTATATTTATATTTATATTTATATTTATATTTATATTTATATTTATATTTATATTTATATTTATATTTATATTTATATTTATATTTATATTTATATTTATATTTATATTTATATTTATATTTATATTTATATTTATATATATTTATATTTATATTTATATATTATATATATAATTATATATTATATTCAATTATATTTATTATATATTTAATTTATTATTTATTATGTATTTAAACTCTTTAGGCAAACATTTATTCGGATTTAAAATTTTAGAACATTCTATCACGTAGTTTTTTTTCCACCTCTAAACTTAAATGCTGTTTCTCTCGAAACGTATGGAGCTTTCTAGTACTCAGCTGACGATATGGGTTTTTTTTGTCTCATTCTTGGAAAAGGGTGAAAAAGACCCATTAAAAGGCATTATATATAATTGGACACGAGGTATAGTGAAATTTTTCGTAGAATATTTTTTCCATATACACCAAACCCCTAAAATTGAGTTTTATGGGGCATTTTAGCGCCAAACTGAATTTTGAGTTTTGGTGTATTCAGAGGACTATGTAACGTAGAATTTTTTTGACAAATGTTTTTATGGTACATTTTTTATGGTACGAAATGTTCCTCGTAGAATTTAACGCAAAATTGCTGAACACGTCGTATACCTAAAATGTAAAGATCACATAGTCTTTTCTAGCTCAGTGCATAAGTTTTATCTCCAATATGCGTTTTTGAATGAACCAGTTTAATGAGTGCCCAATATACCTTTTTTTTTTGTTATCCCAAAATATTCGTCGCCATATTGCTGTTTAAAATTTAAAGTTAAGAAATGGATTCAGACACCTCAATATAATAAAATAAAATAAATAGTTTCCCATTACATCCCATAAAGGGACTGGGGAGAACTTCTCACAATCACTGAGCTGTGCGCTTTCCAGTTTTCACTCACTGATTGGGACCTACAGTTTTACACCGATTCCGAACGGTATTTTGAGAAGCTTTTTCATGGCTAGATACTCGATAGTGTCGCCGTCACTATGCGAGGTGACCGCCGCCGAAAGAAAATTTGAAGGTGATCAGAGCCGGGTTCGAACCCAGGATCTCATGTACAAGAGCCGCGCACACTACCCTTTGCACCACCGACGGCCACACCTCAATATAATCTCCATACTAATTTATGAGGGATGGGACAACTTTTAGAAATTTTCGCCGCCATATTGAATTGTATTATTTTAAGGCAATTTTTGAAATTGGCAACCCCGAAAATCCTAGTATATTTTATTTGGCCAGCTATGATAAATCAAAGAGTTTTGGCCAGAGAATGCAGTGTGCAGTGTGCGGACCACCATCTGCTACAAAGCGAAATAGTACTTCAATATATCGTTAATTTGTGTACATTTCCCGATGGAATATAAAGAAGAAGAGACCAATGACATGGTATGTAACTATGATGTTCTATATGCAAAGAAAAAGGTTTGTAGGTCGTGTGCCGGAGGTCGTATGGATATTGCTATATACTAGATATCTGCACAATACGTCTTGAATCGCCATTCAAGACATTTGCTTTTTTTCAAGACATCTACTCTAGTGAAGCTGCGACAATCAAGTAC